>OU565268.1:12365000-12965000 GCA_913789895.3 Seladonia tumulorum
GAAATGGGAAGCGCTTATGACTCGAACTGATTATTATCAGCGCGAATAGGACAACGACGGCCGTAACTGCCGGTTTAAGGGGTGAACAAACGGCCCTTCGATTAGGCAACGCGGTAAGTACCCTAAACTATTCCAGCAATGTTTTATAATTGACTTACTGTGGCGCCAAAAATTATTTAAGACAATTCAACAAACTTAAAGACGTTAATATATTGTTTTTCATCTATTGATATTATTAAGGGAAGAAATAATATTCTATTTGATTTCTATCTATTGCCGTCGATGCAGACAATTTTTACTTTGCATAAAGATCCGCAGTCTAATAATGAAAATAGAGAAATAATGAAGTAGGGAAAAGCAAGTTTTACCATTTTGTTCGTAACTCAGACTAAACGCAATTTTTCGAAAATATTCATCATCTGGTAAACTATGATCCATGTAGCTTGGCAGAGAAACTGAAGTCTTTTGATCCATTCATAAAAAAACTTATTCTGATCGAAAGTGTGTGTTACCAATTATATCTTCGCTACCTGAATTGCAACAAAACTGGAGTAAAATCGAGAATTGTTTTCTTTCTCGCTATGTTTAATAGGCTGAAAATAACATAGCAGTAGTTTTAAATTCGTGTAATGCTCTTACTGTTTTAAATTACACCCACTCATTTTTCTAATAAATGCATAAAACCCGCTGTCTGATTATAAGACCGTGTGTGTGAGTCAACACTCGAGGTGGTTGTTTCTACGCGCGGTCAATTTCAGGACGTTGTCCTCGTCAGGACTAGATGTCCGACAATAGAATCCGGGAATTCACCGGACTCGCCATTCTCTCGGTTTTCGCGCGTCAATCCGAGTTTCCGCTGCTATACGTAACTCCGCGAGAACGCACGTGCGCGCGACGCGAATCGACGCGGAGTTTGATTACGAGAGCGTTCACTGGTTTTTCACAGAAACATGAAAGAGTGGTTTTAGCGCATCGCGCGTACGTACACGTGATTTCGGTCGACGAACCCGTCCACCATTTTCCGCGGTGTTTTCCTCAAATTGCGCGCCGCGAAACACCTACGCGAACCGTTTACGTAACACGTATCCTCGACAGTTAATATGCCTGTGACGTCTGTGCGAAGTCCTGTTTGCCAACGACTCGATAACCATTTTCAAATGTTCTCTAGGGTAGAAAAAGATTCTCTTTCTGGGACATGGAAGAGAATATTTCTTTGACGTATTGACTCGTCTATAAGTCTCAATCTCGTCAGACGGATTAACCCGTCTCTGCTCATCAAGTTCATTCTACTTTACCTATGAATTCATTTATTGTAGAATTACGTTGCCTCTGACTTCGTGCGATGAGTTAAATCGTCTGTGCTACAGAATCGCATCTGTATAGAACGTTATAGAACTTAACAGTACTCAACTCGTCCTAGGAAATGACGTGCTGACGAGTTAACTCGTCGCACGAGATTGAAAAGTATGGACGAGTTAAATCGACTTTGCTCATCGATTTCATTCGAGAATCAAGTGCCGACGAGTTCTCTCGTCGCACAAGATTAAGAAGTACTGACGAGTTAATGCGTCTCCTGAGATTCAGTAGCACGGACGAGTTAACTCGTTGCATCAGATTAAGAAATCAATAATAAGCACATTATGAATATGCAGCTTATGTTTAATCTTTTCTTGAAATATCGATTACTCTGGTTAAAATGTTTCGATAAGGAAAAGATTTTCAAATTAATCATTTCGGTACTCGATCAAAGTTCGTGTATTTTGTACGTTGCGCAAAAATCGATTTTCAAAATCAGCAATGTGTTCGTTTGCACATGCAAAAATCGTGTTATTTCACTGTTTGGCGCGTAACGAGTCAACACGCGCCAGCACGCGTCGAGCAGCGTGATCGAAAGGATCGCGGGAAATCAGCGCAACGATCGATACAATCTTTTTTCGCCAGCGCGTTCCGTCTGCGAGGAACGGCTGCAAACGGCCGAGTCAAAGAGCGAGGACCATCGCGCGTAATCGATAATCGTTCATTGATCCCAGAATCTATAGCAATGTATTTTTCAGGGTTAGCGTTATCTTGCGAAAGTGTCACGCTCGCCAAAAGAAAAGAGGCGATCGATCAACGCGATAACAAACGACGACAACACGGACGTCAACTGTCGACGATAACGCGCGAACACGCCGCGTCGTCGACGAGCATAGCGATTTTCCGATAATCCTCAGTCAACGTCTTCTGAAAATTAAGGCGCAAAGATCAACGAGGCAGGGCACGACCGATAAGTCAGTTTTTTGCCCGATAATTGCAGATTATATCGATGTAAGGGAATCAAGCGGCGCGGTCATTAGACTCGAAACTCCGACGCGTAATTACGCCAGTTTGATATTGAACCGCGATACCGATTGTGGAAAATTCTGCGAAATTCATCCGCCAAACATTTCCAAAGTATTACCAATTTTAGCTTGGTCAAATCTCGATAACACTTCAAAATAATACTTCTGGAACCCTTTCACAAATTTACCCTGATACGCTTTTCAATGTAACCTGTTTTTATTCATTTTGAGAACGTGCGCTTAATTATTTTGATGCTGGCATTATTTGCGTTCTTTTTTCTTGCAAATTTTTTTCCTACGTGACGAGTATATTCGTCAATAGACAAGAAGAATTGCCACCCTGTCATGACAAGTATACTCGTCAACAGACTAAAAGAAATGCCATCCTTTCATGACGAGTATACTCGTCAATAGACTAAAAGAATAACTGCGATGGTGATCGAGAATAACAGGTGTTATGAGCATGTAATAAATTTTCCGATTCCGAGTGTCCACATAATCGTCAAATTAAATAAATGAAGAACACTGTAATTCCCAATAAAATGAAATGTGCTTTGCGCTTGTCGTTTCTTAAAATCGTAACGCGCGATAGTAAAAGATATTTCATTGATAACTTCCATATCAGAAAATCACATACAAGTCGATGAAAATTTGTAACAGTTTTATTTCATATTTACAAGAAGGAGCATTATATTCTTCAACGAAAGAAATTTGTCTCTCGTTCCAATTTGTATTTGAATTGAATATAGAAAAGGTGATTTGCATTAAGAACCAACAGTCTAGTTGTAGCTATGAAACGGTGAACACAGACACATTTTCATCGGGTAGAATGTTTGTCGGGCGCTTCTGGGCTGCCGGATTATTTTCACGGGTCAGAATTTCTCGCGGCGCTCATTAATGATACAGATTTCTGGCCGGACCGATGAGAAAGTTGAAAACGGGTCGATCTTTCGACAGCGAAGGCGCGTTAACTTTGGTAACACGCGGTGGCGGGGATCGGTTTTATAATCGGGCAACGGAAGAAGTCAATGCTCCTTCGCAGTGCAGAATTCCAGCTTCCTCTTCGCATGTTCTCTCTCTCTCTCTCTCTCACTCGGTCTCTCAGTATGTATCAATTTTACAAACTGAATACGTGCTCTCTTTCTCTCTTTCGACGGTTTCTGACTCCTCATGTTTCGCCGAATTGCTCCTTCGTTTCTCCCACAATAAATTTATTTGTTTCCTGATTCAAGATTATCTGTTATCTTTCTCCTCAACAAAAAAGTGGCTCTACGCTACGTACTTCTTTCGGTGCCGATATTAAAAGAGGTCGTTGGCCACCGAGTCATTGTTGCATATCGGCTCGTTGTCCGGGTGATTTACCATCACGTGAAAATCCTGTCTGAATCATTACGGACTCGAGGACATTCACAGTTAAACTGACCAAAAATGTTAGGAGAATTTTTATTTTATTTTTCACCGCAGGAAACACTGCAGTTGGCGAAACAAGATTTTCCCTCGTCCTGATCGTTTAAAAGTTATCTACGGAAGTACGTGTTCATTGGGTCAGCAGTAATTGATAATCTCATGCAACAAGTTAACTTGTCAAACTATTGTTCAATTTTAGATTTCATTTAATCTCATGCGACGAATTAACTCGTCTGCACTCGTGAATTTCATGTGACGAGTTAACTCGTCAAGCTGTCGTTCAATTTCACGTGATGAATTAATTCGTAGATACTTCACAACCATATGTGACGTGTTAACTCGTCTACACTCATGAATTTCATGTGACGAGTTTACTCGTCAAGCTGTAGTTCAATTACACGTGACGAATTAATTCGTAGGTACTTCAAAATCACATGTGACGAATTAACTCGTCCGCACTCCGAAACCTCAATCGACGAGTTAACTCGTTTCTATACGAAAACTTGACGCGACGAATTAAGTTGTCTGTACGCGTAAATTTCACACGACAAGTTAACTCTTCGCGTTAAATCAAGAAGTACAGACGAGTCAATTCGTCGCGCGAGATTTCGTAAAACGGACGAGTTAACTCGTCGTCTGAAATTCGTGAATAAAGACGAATTAATCCATTACATTAGATGAAAAAATACTGACGAGTTAACTTGTCGCGCGAAACTAAGAAGTACCGACGAGCTAACTCGCCTCTACGAATTAAGTCGTCTCTCACCATGAATTCCAAGGTACACTCGTCTCGTTTCTGATCGACGGATTAAGGTAATCCCGAAGATCCACTCCTGATTTCTTATCTAGCAATTTAAAAACTTGTCTAAGCTAGTCCTTCTATCTACTTTGTGGCTTGATCAAAGAACCCTTTCCCTGTGATGTATACAGTGTAGCTCAGAATTATAAACGTGAGCTTAAACGACTAACGAAACGTATGAGATCGGATACGTGTCGCGCAAACGTTATCGAACAGTTCAATAATTTCAAGTTCGATGCACCCGTGACCTTGAAGATATAAGAAATTTGTCAATCTTAAAAATACAATTGCAGATAACTGTAACTTTCGAAATCATTTGCTCAACTTTGTAGCTTGATCGGGGAATTTTTCTGCGTTATACACCGGGTGTCCCACAGTTGTAGATGCAAAATTTAATTTTAAATAAGAATCTTAGCAAGAATCTAAATAAGAAAATTAGTTGACAGCGCTACAGAATGTCGATTTCAATACAAATTAAAAGAAGAACTGATTGATATTAATAATAAGTTCTATTCAATGCTCTATTGGTAACGTTGCGTGTGATACAAAAGTAGTAATGAGGCGCTAATTTCCAAAAAATCGTTTTACGAAAAGATTGAATTTTGAAGCTATTCTTATATCTAATCAGTGGTTCGGCTGTTTTGCATTCATACAGTAAAAATTTGTTTAGCGGTTGGCTCCTGCAATGCAGGCAACCTTGACTGCAGGTGTTATATTCGGTTGCCATTCTAAAGGGGCCCTTTGATATGCATAATCTGATTGGATTTTTTCAACGTAAAAGAAAACTACGTGTAAAATACTTAACGACAGAAATGAAAGAAATGCTTAGAAAAACATACAGCCCTCATTGATTTTATTTAAATTTGCATATATGTATATCTATATTTATATATATATATATATGTGTGGAATAGAGGTTGGAAAATATTTGCCACGATTTGTATAAAATTATACTCTGTACAATCATAGGAAAGGGTATACAATTCTGATTGTGTACCCCGAGAGAGAAACATGGTCTAATCTCTTTATAAATGCAGCAAAATAAAACGCACGGTTTCCACCGTGCTATCTAAAAAAAATCAGCTCCTCTAAAAAAATATATACTCCTTTTAAGCAGCAAAACATTAGATACAGAGTAAACTCTTGATCTCCTTGGAATCACAAGAAATCATTTTATTCGTCGGACGATCCCCAGCCTATTTTTTCCAAAATTTCCTTAGTATCTTCGTATACTTTCTCCTTTGACTGCATGGTGTTTACTTTGAACACCAAGTTCAGCTTTTCAAAATGTTTAATTATGGGCATTGTATTCATAGTGTACGTTTCGTGTCTTTTCACCAAAACTTCCTCGTTATCGTCGGTTCGTCCACTTCCTGCTGCGCCACGTTTCAAGCATCGTTGCGTGCATACTTCTTTGCTGCACTCGCAGAACAACACTCCCTTTACTATGCACTTATCGGTCATCGTCTGCAAACAAAGAATACGTCAAAGCAAATTGGTGCGATTGCAAAAGCAATCAAAGTGATTGCGAATTTGAAGTCTGATCTCTAATTATTTGTACTTTCAACTTCCTATTATCATTCTGTTATCAAACGACTGACTATTATACCTCATTCCATCCGTCAACGTTATCCTGATTTCTTGGGAAACCATCGATCAGGTACCTTTTGTGCGGACTGGGGGTATTTTGCATTGCACGATCCAAGAGACTGCAGGTAATCGCGACAGGTACAATTTTTCCTTCTTTAATATAATTTTCGATCAATTCCCCGTATTGCGAACTGGGATCCATGCGTTGCTCTCTCAGCAGATCACCGGCCGATAAATGGACATAACCATACTTTTTCATGATGTTGTAACAGAGTGTACCTTTCCCCGCGCCAGGACCACCCAAAATAAACAGAACCTCGAATTTTTGGGCTGTGGACATTGTGAACAATCGCAGTCCAGCTGTGAACACGTTCAACATAAAAATATAACTATGTACATTCAACTTCTTTTACGAGTGCATCACAGAGTAATTATAATATATATGTAGAATAGATAGGTTTTCTCCGCGCATGCGCAGCCAATTTAGCAACAGTGGAGTAAACGTTTAGATAAAATCGGGTATCTTGACCACCTTGCACAATTTTGCAAAAATTATTATAATTTGATTGTGAAAATATACATTTATATATATACCATATCATATGCATCATTACAATGAATATTTCATAACTTTTACAAATGATATTGAATTCGATCCAAATTCTATATATATAATCTCGATAATTGTATCTTGTAGTGGATATAATATTATTTTCAAATTTTGAATCTAGCGTGCATGTTATCTTTCTTCGAGGTTCTAATAGCAAACATTCAAATACTTTCGTTTAAAGTGTTCAGGGCAACGAACAGTCAGAGCGACTGTAAACATTCGGGGCAACAAACGGTGAGCTCAATTTAGACATGACTGCCCACTTAGAGTTTTTAATCTTCGGGGCAACAAACAGTCACGAACGACTCATGATATGACCGTTTGTTGCACCGAACTATCAAAAGAATTTATTCTTTTACGGTCACGTCGAAATCGAGCTGACCGTTTGTTGCCCTGAGCTCTTCATATATAGATACGTCAATGCGGCAATCATTCTGGGCACGCATGCGCGGAAAAGCCCGTCCCATATCTCATCACTGCACTGTGGCAATATCACACTGTTCTGCGATTGTGTTGGACAATTTCTTTGAATTCATGATTCATCACTATCAAGAACTATACAGTAAAAAGTTCAGAACGAACATCAATCCATAATTTTAAACAGAAAAGAAATAAATCAAGAAAGTTTTTATGTATGCTGAAAATGATGTAGGTTCTGTTCCATGCTAGAGCGCTGAAACTGAAAAGATGGAGGCACTGAAACCCCGGGCATGAGCACTCTTATTTCTTCTCTGTTTCAAATAACTGTCAATGACTATCGATAAATGAACTACATATGTATTGAGTTTTCGATTGCGATAATCGTTAATAATTGTCGATAGTATTATCGATAGTTCTGCGCTACTATGATACATTTCTATAAAATCGATACACATATAATGAAAGCGATTTCAGATTTTCATGTTAAGCTTACTTGCAAATATAGGCTACGTATTTAAAAGTTCCTGAATGTTTTGATATATGTATCTGTTTAGACATATATTTACACAATCTAATTATAAAATAAGGGATTCTTTGTTCAAAAAATATATACTCTAAATTATGCCGTCACCGGTTTGTTATTTTATTACTTACATACTTGAAAGAACGAAACAACGCAGTATTATTGAAATTGTTATAGCGTTCAGGGAAACTTTTTATGTACTTTCTTAGCGAAACCGTACACATATAAAGTTTTGATAACTGTCACCGTACTGGAACGTGGAACGGAACTATATAAATATGTATAGTCACTTGACTGTTATGCAACCCGATGCAACGAATGCACGCGTGCAGATATTCGGCGAAGCTGAAGACTTAACCTTGCGGTGCACATTAATTACATAATGTGAAAAAGTGCCGGGAACTGCGTTATTACGATGACTTACGGATTTTGAATAATAACGCGATAATTGGTAATATACATATAACGAAATAACTTGCCATAAACAGAAGAAAAATTTGAGGTTATGTTGAATCTGTAATATTTATATAAATACGACAGTTATAGAACGAAACCATGATAATAATACGAAGATGTCAGCTATTCATTGCGTCTGGAAAACTGCTGGCCTCCTACTCGCAATCTAGTCAAAGATCATGTGTTGTCAGTCCGTTGCATCCGCGATGTATAATTCACACATCGTCGGTCAATCATGACGATCATAAAAGAAATTCGCATACGTCGACGGAGAATCTGTTAAAGTCCGTCGAGGTTCCGTTGAAACCGGCCGATGAGATTGTGCACCCTTTGTCACTGAAACAGAAAGTAACGTTTGCTACAAGATTTGTTAATAACTGTCCACCTAAAATTCAACCATACTTGAAATTGTTGAGAATGGACAAACCAATAGGTGAGATAACATAGCCGATATTATACAATTGACACGTTAAACGCCACGCTGGTGCCTAGGGATCGATTGTAGACTTTTTGTTTATGCTACATCTATCCCTGCACCAGCTTTTCTTTATACGTGCAGCTCTCCTCACTTAACAGTACAGTGCAGTATAAACGGAGAGTCAAGTAAAATACGCTTGGTGTTTAACGTGTGAACAGTAAGTAACTAGGACATACACGTCTCGTTGTGTTAACATACAAATAATAGTAACTGTTAATGATTTGTCTACACAGGTTCCTGGTTATTATTTTGGCCCTGTGGTTGGAGTATAGCGTTGGCTGCACCACCTGGCGCGTTACCAGATTTACAACTTTTAACGCTCTTTGGGGCTGGTGCGTTCATCATGCGTGGAGCTGGATGTATAATAAATGATATGTGGGATCAAGACATTGACGGAATGGTAATATCAAGTTTATACACAGTCCAGATTAGATGTCATGAAGATTTTCTAATGTTAGGTAGCCAGAACAAAAGATAGACCATTGGTCACCGGAGAGATTTCACCTCTTCAATCGCTTGTTTTCCTCGGCAGCCAGTTAACTTTAGGATTGCTAGTGTTGTTACACTTAAATCTTTATAGTATAATATTGGGTGCAAGTTCATTAGGTATACTCTTCGAATTTTCCGTTCAGAACAGTATTTCTTAATTTTATCAACAAAGTTTATTGGCGTAGTAGATCAATGTACAATAGAGTTGACAATCTGACTTTCTCCAATAAAAATCGTGAGACAGTGTAATTAATTGCTCTCTCTTTCTCTCTCGCTCACTCTCTCTCCCTCTTGGAGTATCTATTGATGAAAATTTAGAAATGCTGTTGAAACAAACACAAAAATATAGTTAAATTTTCAATATTTTTTACTTGCAGTTTTAGTAATACTGTATCCTGTTATGAAAAGGGTAACATTTTGGCCGCAATTGATGCTAGGTATGACTTTCAACTGGGGTGCACTTCTGGGCTGGTCTGCTGTACACGGATCATGCGATTGGTCCGTATGTCTGCCCCTTTACACAGCTGGGGTTTGTTGGACACTTTTATACGACACCATATATGCGCATCAGGTAAGTGTTTGCAAGCTTTTATTAATATTAACATCGTTTTATCTCCGACTATTACGTTGCAGGACAAAATAGACGACGTTATAGTGGGGGTCAAATCGACAGCTTTGAAATTTGGAGACAGAACAAAACTATTCTTATCCGGATTCAGCATGGCCATGATAGCTAGTTTGATTACATCGGGCGTTGTAGTTTCGCAGACTTGGCCATATTATACAGCGGTTGGATTAGTCGGTATCCATCATGCTAATCAGGTACAACCCAATTTAAAATCATATTTCAACATCAACTATGATATCTAAGTTACAGTGCGTCAATATTTATTTATTTTTAGATATACAGCTTGAACATTAATAATCCAACAGACTGCGCTAAAAAATTCATCTCGAATCACAGGGTAGGAATGATCATATTCGCTGGAATTGTGTTAGGGAATCTAACGAAAGAATCTATGAAGAAAACGGACGATAAAGAACAGAAAACAGAGCACACTTTCGTCGAAGAAAAATAGTCTTAGGTTTAGTAATTTACTTAATTACAAACAAATGTTTTTGAAAATGTATTACATATTTAAACCTACATCTGCGCCTCCTGAACTGTACAAAACATGGTTGTGTATGGAACTGGCTGGCTCCAGTAAACACAACAAAATTCGTCTCGACCACTTTGTACACACAGCACACAGATGTGCCAAGAAATAACGTGAATTCTCACCTCTAACTTGTACCATATAACTTTGAAACGATTCAATATCGACAGAAGTATTGAAGATGAAAAAATAACTTACATTTAAAAGGAACAACATAAACTAAAGTTTACACCAAAGATTACGCTGCTAATCGATGCTGGTAATTGTAATTGAAGCTGGTCCTATCTTATATTAGTCATAACAGAAATTAAGAGAAATAAATTTGTTCCTCTGCATCCGAATGTTAGTTCTTATTTGTACGTATTTATTAAGAATGCATGTTATCAATGATACAATTAATAGTTTTATACATCAAGATCAACTCACCACAGGTAAGTTGATCTTGAGTCTCGATCTTCAATCGAGGACTGTTATCTATTTGTTTCTGGCTCATTCCTTATCTTAATTTCAAAATGGTTCATTGTATTTTGACGCTCTAGCATTTCTAAGTCGTATTGCTCTTGAGTCAACAAAGACTTTTTCATTGTTTCCAGTAGCCTTATGTTTGGCAATACTATAGCTAAGTAGCCTCCCTTGTGTGGTGGCTCCAATAACAGTTTTGGATTTTCTAGTAACGCTTCGTTGACCTCTACCAACTTCCCAATTATACAACACTTTATTGTGTAAGTTTCCCCACTTGAAGAAGTGATAATACAAATGTTAGAATTAGCTTGCAGAGGTTGGGCTCCGTGTTTGCTTTTCCCTGAAACTTTGTTCATGACTCTGTCCAGCTTCTGACTAACTTTGAAGTTGATGTCCGTTATCTCTTTATTATTTTGTAAAACTGCGTGACTCGGAGCCAGAGTCAGCATACAAATGCGATTGCTATGTATTAGAATGCAAATATCATCGGCAGGACTTTGTACATTCAATTTATAATAAGCAGTTAAATATCTATCTGTAATCGTTGGAAACAATCCATTGTAATACACGTTCTCTATCATCTCTGCAACATCATTATCTGGAGGAAATGGAACCAAATGACCGTCTTCATCGATTTTTGATAGTGAATTTTCTTCCTCATCTTCATTGTCATCTAATTGAATATTTTCTTTGCATTCCGACTTTTCTTCCTTGTCCTCATTGTCATTCAATCGAATATTATCTTTGCATTCCAATTTTATTTCTGTATTCTCGTCCATGCTATCAGAGGTTTTTATTTTTTTTGATAGCGGTTCGCCATCTAAATTCGTACTCATTGTTGATTGATGTAATGATTAAAGTAAATTCTTACTATAAAATATTTATTTTCTAAACTCATTCAGTAGAAATAAAATGTTGTTAAATACACATTTTAAATAGAGTAAGTTAATCTACTCTGACTGATTACTTTCTTCTTTCTTACTCTGCATTCTCTGCCATTTTTTCTTAGCGGCTTGATTATTTTTTTCTCTGTTAGACTGTAACTAAAATATTAAAATCAGAGAAATGTATATGTTTGAATGTCGACATTAAGATATATAATATGATAACTTTTGAACGTTGATTATAGTACACAAGCAATGAAGATTACCTGTTTCGCTATGCAAACTTGCATCTGTTTCTCAAAGTCGCTGCAAAAGCCAATAAACTTACGATACGGATGCTACAACAAGGTAGAGCGCAAAATTTGTAGGTTATGTATATTCTTCGCTGAGCACACGTGAAATAGATATTAATGAACTATACCTCGTATTGACAGTCTTGCAATTTGTAGAAAATTTCATTGCAAGAAGCATTGTGCGCTGCTAACGAATGGTACTTTCGCATAATTTATAATTCCTATACTGTGTTACTGTAACGTTAAAAGTTACTCAACTTGTTTACACTAGTTGAGAAAATTATTATACCATGTGTTGTAACAATTTTACACAAAAAAACGGTCGAACCAAATATTTTTTAAATAATTCATGTATGAACGATATATAATAACAAATGTTCAAATTGTTAACATTATCATTTAATAAGTTTGTATTATTGCATGTAAATAACTGTTATTCTCATAATATATAGATCAAGATTGTCAGTTAAATTATATTAAACGGAAAAGGATTGTTTACCATTTAAAGAAGAAAAATAAATTATGAAATAAATTCCAGGTAGAAAATTACTATTAAAGAAACCGCTAATAAAACGTTTATTTACACAGGGTCTATCATTTGAAATAACTGTTAAAATTATTTTGTTTCTATAAAGTATATGTTATAATAATATAAATAATATATATAAAAGTTTCGTTCAGAATTTCCTGTTATTTAAAGGTCAGCTTGTCATATAGAAGTCATACAGAAAAGTCATCGAAGAAGCTGACATAAATTTATTTTTTAAATTATTATATAATTGTAGTTCAAACTTGTGCAAACTTGTCCGCGAATGCGTACTGCCAATTGACTGTAAAATTCGGCAATTTTGCCTCTACAAGAATTCTATGTGTCTATGACCATAAAGATTCAAATACTAGTGGAATTGTTTAGTAAGTTGAACCTAACAAATTGAATTATCACAAAGTAACAATTCTCAGTTTTGGAATTTTCGTAAATGCTTTCTAAGTTTACATTATCACAATGCGTCATCGTATTGTGAATGCGTATTTTATGCGAAACATCCGAATTGTTGGTTGCAAATTTCCTAGATTTACGAGCTTATCATTGGCCCGACACGCTCCCGTTACGAATACAAAAAATCAAACAACAAACGCGACTGTACCACGGAAAAGGAGGTGGTCTGTGTAAAGGGAAAGTCGAAAAAACGGTTAAACAAAACGCGACGAAAGGAGCCGTCTATGAGTATTCTTTTGTACCGTGGCCTGCATCGGTTCTTCGGGAAAACAACGTGAAAATATCCGTGTACGTTCCTCGGTCTCCGTATCCATGTAGTTATGTTCACCGTACGTTCGACTAATTTTAAATACGTATGCTTTTGAACCGCGAACGGTGCTTCGGGAAGAACGGGATTCGCTGGAATTTCGTAAATGACTCGACAGAACACAACGCTATTTTTCTATGTACAACACGTCAATCAGTCGAGGCGACGAGAGACACTTCAACTTTGAAATATGTATTCATCCGGTCGTTTAACGTCGTAATACGTTTGAAACATGTCCGAGAGAAAAGTGGACACGGAGACCGTGCGGAAGCAGTATACAAACGATGTGAGCCTCATCGATGAAGTAGAGATCATTGACGTGTCTGCCTCCGATTTCGATGACACTAATGTTTGGTAAGCGGTTGCATTCCTCGGATGTCATTTACAGCTTCGATCTAGTTTAATCTTTTTCTAAGGTTTCGACAGACTTTCTATGCATATTCGCATGAATCAAAATTTTCGACGTTCATTCGACAGCGATTTAAATATATTTTATCGATGTTCGAAAAAAAATTTTACTAATGCGACAATAACACAGAAAACTGCTGGAACCTTTTTCGATTTATTTTCGTAACGATCAAACATGAAATTTAAAAAATTCAAGTTTTTATGCACTTCTGTTTCTTTGTTAGGTTGTATATACCACCACAGTGTCACATAGATACCTCGATCCAAAACTTATATGTCTGGTTGAAAAGTGAATCAGAGCTAATTTTACCAGGTACTGAAAACTGTTTTGATTAATGCTAGACAAGTGTTTCAATGTTTACTATTAAATTATGATCTACCTTTAGGGAATAGAAGATTCATCGATACGAGAACATTTACGAGACCCAAGAAACGAACTAGTAGAATGAATTTCGAGTCCATTTCTGAAGCTGTATCGCCGCCTATATCAAACACATGGAAAATTAGTTATCCGAGTTTTTCGCATATAGGAGATGACGTAAGTTTATTTATGTGGGTAAATGTACCATTCGTTCACAAGAAGAATGCCTTACTACCTGACATCCCTACTTTGTGCTACATATCTTGGAGATCTCCATCACCTTACTATCAAAATGTGCACCTTCTTTTCATGGACGAATGATACGTACACACTCCATCTTCGCGCATCTGAATCTTTTTCTTGCAGTTAAACAAACAGTTCAGCAAGCCTGCTGTGAGTAAAGTGGAGAGCGTGCCTCCTATGCTGAAAGTGGCACCTAAGGCAAACATTAATTACCATCTTGACGATACGTTATCGACATCAGGCCAAGAAAGTATGGAAATTTTTTTAAACATGTCCCATTCGAAGGGAATTGACTCGTTCATCAATCTGGTGGAGCCTGGACTAAACGAACCGTTGATGAACGTGTCCCAGCCATCAATTTTTTATTCGTCTATCTCTTCGTTACCCAGAGACGATACTTTACCCAGCGAGGATTGTGACAAAGAGGATGTATTGGCAAATTTGACTCACACTTTCAGTCAACGGGCTAGTATTCACGAGGACGTTAAGAATTTACATGGTAACGAAACATTCTCGATGATCGACGAGCCAGACAATAACAAAAGTCACTGCCTGCCCACACCAAATAGAACGTTTAATCACGTTGATAACATCGAGGTGAACGAAACGTACAATGCGGAATCTGCCTCTTCAACGGTGATTTTGAGCTCAGATAAAGATAAAAACAGTACAATCAATTTGTCTTCCACGCTTGTAAATAAAGATGACGGGCTGCGATCAGGGAACGACAAGAAAAACGAGTCGAGCTCTTTGAACGCCACGTATAATACTGCAGCGGTCGAAGAGGCAGTACAGAAGCTAACTGAGAGAAGTCAGCCTTGCAGTCCAATAAAAAAAACCGTTCCCAATATTCTAGAGAATGTAGTCGAGCCCTCTTTCTCTGCCGCGAACTCGTCTTACACGATAAAGCAAGACATCGGTCTGGATGCCACGTTCAAATTCTTTGTCACTCCTGGCAATCAATCTACTCCGAAAAATATGCTGAATTCCACGTTCCAAGCAAAGAGCAAAGTCCCAGAAAAGGCTTTGGTGTACAACACAGCTATGAACTCGACCTTCAAAGCGCCCACGTCGTTGAGGAAAGAATTATTGGCAGAGATACACAGGAACGCAGACCACAAGCTCGACGGCACGTACAACTGTGTGGCCAACGATCTTCACGCCACAAACATCGAAATGGGATCTTGCGAGAATGTCCACGATCGAAATGCTGGCAGCAATATGCTCGAGGAAAACAAATATAACACCTACAAGAAGGAACCGTCGAGACTGAAAGCTCAGATTGGGATGGCGAGCGACGTGGGAATCTGCGTTCCAAACACGCAGGACAAGAAATATTATACTTTCACGAAGAAGGGCAACGTTCCCGGGGGAAAGACTGATATGGAAAACGCGGAGTCCTTGGAGAATGCAGATGCGACATTCATGAAACCGCTCCCGAAGCTACCGAAGAAACAGCAACAACATATACCCCGGATGCTCTCGAAATTGCCGCAGTTCCTGCAAAAGTCAAATCCGAATCTTGTGTCCAGTTCCTTGAAAACCATAAGCAAGATAGGGTGCACGAACGCGACTAGTATCGGTTACATGAAAGGTTCGCAGCCGAATATTGTTGAGAAAAGCGTGACGAATAAATTGTATGCTTTGGGCAAAGTGAAAAGCGGCTCCGAGCAACGACTCTTGGAATTGAATACAGGAGAATTACAAATGATGGGTGCTGGGGGCTCCACTGAAAGCATAGAGAGCACGCAGAGCGCTCACAGCGCGCCTGACCTGGATGACAGGCTTAGCACGTGCTCGGATAGCAGCCATAATTCGTACACTGTACAGCCGATGAACATTGAACAGCTACATCAGATTGTACGGATGCAGGAAGAGAGTGAGTACTGCTTTCTTCTTTTAAGTGACAATGGATCTGGCGAGAGCTGAATGTTAGATCCCCAATGTTTTTCCGAAAAATCAGAAAGTCCTTAACGAGGAAACTAATGAATGAAATTTAATGAAACTTTCGTATGAGACGGTTCTCAAAAAAATATCTACACATGACTTTTTTATCAGCCATCGTCTACATTGCAGAGATGAAAAATATATTTTATTGATTATATTGGAAACTGTTAGAGCTAGTGGAATGGTTTACATGGTAAAGTTGTGTATTTTTTTATCAGGTTTGAAGCAAGATGCAGCTCCGCTTTTGAACAGACGCGTTATGGACAACACTTGGACGGAATTGGAAAAGAATTTACCTTCTCCTATACTAAAAAATGGTACAGATAGTTGTGAAAGCGATTCCTCTTCGTTGACGAATACGAATTGCAATGTTAAAACAAGCTCTCCCATAATTAGCCCTACTAGGTTTAATCAGACTGTAAAAGCTAATGGTAAGCGAATGTTTTGTATTCACAATTCATTTTCTGTGCATTATCCATTTCCTGATGTGTTTGCTTTTTTTTTTTAAGATCATCCCATAGAACGTGTGTTGAAACAACAAAACGAAACAGATATTGTCAAAAAAGCTGAAGTGAGTATACAATTTTTATTAACTAAACGATAGTTAATTTCCGTACGCATATTCTATAACACATACTTAAAGAAAATACAAAGAAAGATAAATCGACTATTTCAAGATGAAAAATCAGAATACTGAAGTCTGAAATTTTAGGGATGCAATCTTTGTGTGTGCAACTATTAGAGTAAAAAGTTCCATGTTTTTAAGTTGGTGTATTTTTATAAGAAATGCTTTAAACGTAGGTGTTCAATAAGCCAGCAGCGAAGTCCGAAAACAAGACCAAACTGCGACCGCCAACGAATTGGAGCACTGGAAATAGACCTGCGAACACGTTAAGTGCTATTCCCAGACCACCGTCGCGCATCCCGGGTCCCAGGGCAGTTAGGCCAACGGTAAAGACCACCCAAGGTGATGTAAAAAGAGGATACATGTAAAAAAAATTCAAGAGACGCTAAAATCAAAGCAAACGTACGTGTGTTCCGAAACGAGCGCTTCGATTACATTTGTATTCGTACCAGAATTTGTATAAAAAGTGTTTGGAAGAGAATCGGTCGCGATCATAACGAAACTTCAGTATTATTGCACTTCCAGCATGGTGAAAGCTACATACGAGGAATAGTGTTCAACGAATTTTCATTTAAAAAAAGCTCTCTATCGTCTGGAAATCGAACGGCGAAAATTTCTCATGTTTTCGCGGAGTCTGCGTCACGATTTTATTGCTAAGGATTTGTTGCAAAATTATTAAAGTACGATATTTTGTAACAATTTTATGAGGATTGACGGAGCTAATAATTTTATAAAACCCTTCCTACGTAAATTATCTTCATCGGAGTGAATGTAGAAAATTGCTGTTTTTTAAACCAAAAAGTAGAGATCGTCTTATTAATCACTTCGAAACGGTGAACGAATTCGGTAGGGTGATTTCGATTACACGTATAGATGGAATGAAAATAGTTTTTTTACAAGAATATTGTTGCACAGGAAATTGCATTATATTCCGGGAAGAGAGCGGAACGCGTGATACATGCATTCCATTGGAAGCATTAATGATATACCACTAACACACTGTGTACAATCACACGTAGATAAGATTTTGAAAAGCCAACTTTTGTACGAATTTTCTGCTGTAAAAAAAGAAAGCCTACATATGAAGAGGACGAAAGTTACAAGTTCACAGATATGCAGGCTATATGAGAACCAACTTGCGTTTCGAGTAGAAGCAGAAAATCAATCAGTAATAGGAGTCGATGAGCATTTACAGGAATAAACATTTTCGATCGGAGGAAGTTAAAAAATTCATTAGCAAATAAAATACCTAGAGGGCGTGAATAGATAGGATTGCCGAAATACAAGTACCGTATTTTTTAATAAAATTACAACCAGAGAGTGTTCCAGAAAGATTGTCGGAGAAAGAAAAAGGTGATTCCTAAGTAATTTTTTCCTGTGCCAAAATGCTCTCCGTGGCTTTTTTAAAGAGTTATTAATGAAAAACACTGTGGCTCTGTAGCCGTGCTCTGATTATTGGTCTGTGCTTAAACAGAGATCGAGTTAATAACTCGAAAACTAAGTTCGGCGCGAATTGGTAAAGGAAAAAGAAGGAATCACCCCTTTCTTTTCCCAACATTCTTTTTGGGACACCCTGTGGAAACAGCGTTTCAAAGCCAGTGTTTACATATGAAGGACGAGTTTACGGTTTAGAAAATACAATTAAATGTTTCATAAATTTCTATCCGATTTTATATACACTCAAAGAGCTACTATGTTTTTTATGGAGTTCAATGGAATATTTTTTAACGTAAGTGGCCTATACCGAATCGGATACACAGAGACTTATGGTATATTATTATTTCCATGCGGTATATCAACATTAAATAAAAACAATTATCTCGCTGCTCTGCAATAAACGTATTTTTAAATTATCATTTTTATATCCCCCACTGATGCATTCAGAGAGTTTTTAAAATCCTTTTAACGTGTCGAAAATTAGGAACACTTACGCGCTTAAGTATAGATAAATAAATTTTCGATCGTAATAACCAAAGAATGATTATGGAATTATTCTCATATCATAGAAAAGGTTGATACCGATCGTAACGTTAGGAATGTAAATTTTTAATGATTCCAATTTCATGCGTCGAAGTAATGAGAGAGAGAATACATTTTATACGCTGATAATTGACTATTCTGAAACTAACTAACAAAAATGTGTGTGTATATATATATATAGAACATTTAAGACTGTGAATGTGAACATAATTGGTTGTAAATTAGGAACAACAACGGAAAATCAGATGATAAGAAAAAGATGCGAAACCTGTTGGTAGAACAAGAGAGAGAGAGTCTTATCATTAAAAGTTTATCTAAGGAATTGCGATAGGGAAGATATGATTGTGTCAAACAGCGAAGATAAAGTTATAATTTTTTATGAGTTTATAAAGCAGTGTATATGATCATTAATTCTATCCTCGATTTAGTAGATATCGTTATATTAAATCTGAATCGTTAGTGGAACTGTAAAATTGTACATGAAATGTCTCGTTTATTACTTTTGGTGCTCGAGGTCACGCCAAGGGCACGACATTGTAGGTCGTATAAGAAACGATCCGTGACCTTGGGAAAAATTAATCACCATATAATTTTGCTTTTCTCCGATAGTTTTTTGTATTGTTAATAATAAGCGAGATGTTCGAGGTGCTCGAGTTAGGTAGGACACCGTGTACAGTTTTTGGGTTTCACCAAGAATATTCAGAGCCATAACATATCACAGCGTACAAACATTGGAGGACAGATTGTGCTCGAAGAATTGTGTACGTCAATACTACAGTTAAGTAACTATTACCGATAGCGTACTGTAATAACGAACCTATGAAATATCAGAACTTTATAAACGCATAAAAGAATTGCCGAGAAATAGTTTTGAAAGTTTATTTTTGAGGTGTTAACGCTTTAACTGGTATACTATACTTTTCGGGGAAACTTGTGAAGAGGGGGAGCCAAGGATAATTAAACCATTGTATGAACTGTTCCCACTGTTATAGTCGATACAATGCTTTACAATATTGTTGACTCTTTAGAGATGTTCTATGTATTACATACAAATGCATACATATGCAATGTACAGGGTGTCCCAAAACTGTTGTACTTCCTTGAAAGGGGTGATTTCTGAGGTCTTTCGAAGTAACTTTTTCTTTCACGAAAATGCTCTCAAGAAATCACCCTTTTCGAGGAAGTGAACCGTTTTTCTGATACCCTATACATATCTTTACGTTCTCTTTGCGAACGATTCACGTTCGCCGCTGGCATTAATTTTTCGATACTCTATCCAGCCGTGGTCTCTTCTGCAATTCTTCTTTCGAAGCAATGGGCAGCAAGGGAGAGGGAAAAGAAAATGAATAAACTACTTGAACATTTGACTTGTTTTATACCGAGTATACATACTATAATAACTTATCCATTTTCTCATTGAATTTTAGCGCTGCATATTTTATGATGAATCGTTGCTCTTGTTGCGTTATGTTTAAATTTGTAATAACGTGAGAGCATGGATTTTCGATTGGTTTCGTAGTGTGTAGAAAGCAAGATTGTTTTTGATTGAAGTGAAGAATCACCAGTAATTTTACGACATTAACTCAATAAAACGAATCGTTTCGAAAAATATCTTCAACGATGTTAAACCATCGGCAAATATGAAAATAATGAATAACGTGTTCGACGCAGTTAGGAAACAGATGAAAATGATGTTTCTTCGTTATTGCTTTTCTCTGATTAGCGGCTGTTTCACCGGGAAAAAAAAGTTTGAAACCTTGTACTCATGTTGTAAATAATAAATATAAAAGTGATAGTCATGTTACATATTCTTTATTTATATCTTTAAATGTTAGACCTTAAGTGCCTTTATTGTATTATGAACAAAGCAAAAAGCAATTTTTTTATATATTTCAACTATAGAAACTAGACGGCTGCTCACTAACCATACTGCCCGATATTTCGTGTAAAAATGTAATGTGATCCTTTTTTACTAAAACTTATGGTAATAAACGTTTTGAGACGCTCACAAATGAATCGATTTTATTTGTATTTCCTGTTCTGCTCCTACAAAATTTCTTTCCAGTGAAAATATAGTTATTTTATCTACAACGTTAATAATATTACAGACTAATATTTCGTGTAACAATGTAATGCGATCGTATTCTATATACACAAACTTAGGATAATGAATATTTTAAGACTGGAATAAAACGGTATAAAATATAAGTAAAATTTCAAATCGCTAATAAAGAAATTCACTTTATACATTTCTATATTCAGCGAAGCTATAATTACTCAGTCAATTGTACAGCGAATTTTTCTAATGCTAAATAGATAATCATGCGATGTTCGCTCGCATGTACGGATTACATAAGTCATTAACATACGATGTATGAATACATTTGTATTATATTAAAATTCGATACTTTTTTCGAAGCAGTCGGTTTGTCGGTAAAAAGTGAGACCTAAAATTTATTAAAAAAGTATAGTAGCATTATAGTGAAGGTTACGACCTGCTGTCCAAGCGGTCTAATACCTTCATATATAGTGATAGAACGTCAGGTTTAATTATTTCGAATTCCTTCATATCAAAATGGCGCAGATGACAATATCTAGGGTCGCGCTTTCGTCTATTCGAAACAGTAATCGCATAATAGCGCGAATACCTGTGCCCATAAAATATCAGCGATCATGTTTCCATACAAGTTGGATTCTCGATGGTATGCACTTTATTCAGAAATAATTTATAATCACGTTTATTCATGACTGCATTGAGGTTAGAATTCGATCGTACCGTAAATCTTGTTTGTCCTTTAAATCACATTAGTCTCGATACGAATTAGATGATTTGCAACATTAAATGCATGGACCCATTTCATTTTATATCCCTAACAAGAAGTGACCTTTTGTTTATGGCAGAATTATGTAGATTGGTTATGCAATCAAATATTAAATATATATGCACTTGAGATGTACTTGAACTAACTGCCCATTTTAGTCAAGGGCAAGGAGGTGTTAATGCCCTCCTTGTCACCCACCATGGAGACTGGCACCATTGTCAAATGGCTGAAGAAGGAAGGTGACAAGATCGATGCTGGTGATGCGCTCGCTGACATTCAAACTGATAAAGCTGTCATGACGATGGAAGTCGACGATGAGAGTATCCTTGCGAAGATAATCGTAAGACCTACAAATAGCGTGGTGATTAACTTTTTAACTTTCAGTCGATCTCACTATTGTATTAATTCAATAGGTACCAGAAGGAACCAAGGACATCAAAGTGGGAACGTTGATCGCACTCACTGTCGAAACAGACGAAGATTGGAAGTCCGTAGAAATGCCTGATAGTGTTTCCAGTGCGCCTGTAGCTGCTCCGTCTGCACCCTCCGCACCAGCTGCTGCCCCTGTTGCTGCCCCTGCTGCGAGTGCAGCGGTTGAACCACCCCCTGGCCAGTATGTTTTTGCATATAAAATAATGCTAACTTTTAATAGTCCATAGAACTTCTTATTGTAGACTATGTAAATATGGAAAAACACTGTTCGATACCAATTTAGTTAACCAATGTGTTAAACTTTCCAGAAACAACATCAGTATGCCAGCTTTGTCGCCTACAATGACTTCAGGTACGATAGTGAAGTGGCTCAAGAAAGAAGGGGATGAGATCGAACCAGGGGATGCATTGGCAGAGATACAGACAGACAAAGCTGTGATGACATTCGAGGTCGAGGACGAGGCTGTGTTTGCAAAGATCCTTGTACGTTGTCAATGAAAATTGCATTGCTTTCTGTAGTATTTCAAGATTTAATGTAATCTTGTTTAACAGGTACCCGAAGGAAGTCAAGTCGAAGTGGGACAACTGATCGCCATTACAGTTGAGAAAGGAATGGATTGGAAGAATGTTGTTATTCCAACAGTTACGAAACCGTCCGCAGCTGCTCCAGCTGCACCAGCTGCTCCAGCAGGCGACAAGAAACCTGCACCTAGTGGACAGTACGCGGATTCATGCCACTTTATAGTCTTAAAATGACTTCAATTTCTACTGTGTACATTGATATCCATTTTACAGAATTTACGGTTTAGCAGTGAAGCGATTGTTAGAAGAGTATGGACTGAGTTCAGGCTCTATCAAAGGAACTGGAAGGCCAAACAGATTGCTGAAGAGCGATGTATTGGCCCATATTGCAGCAAACAATGTCAAGAAAGTTGCTCTGAAAGCTGGTATGCATTTCTCTACCGATATTTAAAGTACTGTGTCATATATAACTGATATGTATGTACTATTCAATGAAAAAGCTGAGCCTGTGAAAGCCACAGGAGCTAAGAAAGAGCGTGGACCATCTCATGTGCCTGCTGGCCAGCCTTCTGCCTACGAGGACATACCAGTTTCGAATATACGTGCTGTTATCGCGAAGAGACTCGGAGAATCGAAGGTAAAAATGTTTCACTTGATTCCCTTGATATTTTGTGTTTCAAAGTCATTTGAAGGTCATTAGATAATATATCATTTTGCTCATCGTTTTCAGAGTTCTATTCCTCATTCATATGCCTATATCGACATCAAGCTGGACAAACTGAACGAGATCCGTAACGAATTGAAAGCTGACAATATCAAAGTGTCGGTGAACGATTTTGTCACGAAAGCGGTCGCACACGCGTTAGTCGAATGTCCAGGAGTAAATACACTGTACCAAAACGGACAGGTCAGTGTGAAACTTTTTTGAAACCAGGGAAAGTTGTGTACAAATGTTATAACTAATATTTTGTTAACAGATCGTACGTATGCCGCGAGTCGACGTGTCCATAGCAGTCGCCACGGATACAGGTCTTATCACTCCGATAGTTTTCGACACGACGTCCAAAAGCTTGCTAGAAATTTCGAATAACATCAAAGAACTGGCCGAGAAGGCTAGAACTGGTCGATTGAAGCCGGAGGAGTTCCAAGGAGGAACATTCACGTAAGCTACAATATTCGCCTCCCGGCCGATTTTAATCGGACATGAATCATTCGGTAGCCTTCCAAAAAAGAAACTTTTTTGTCAAGTTTCAGCCCGATACTTCATCCGTAAGGGTAGTTTAGTAATTTTCCCCATTTAACCGCCTCTAAAAGTTCTAAAAAAATGTAACACATTCAATTTTGAACATCTCAACATTCGGTGAAATAGTTTGTAGATTTTAAAAGTCAATATAAAACAATGAACGAAAACTGATCGCTTCCTATATTGTTTTCCAGAATTTCCAATTTGGGCATGTTTGGTATCAAGCAGTTCTGTGCCATAATCAATCCTCCACAGACGGCGATACTCGCTGTTGGCGGTGGCCATGAGGAGCTGGGTAATTGTTTTAATTATGCACGATTTCTATGGTCTGTTTTTTGAAAGAAACTACTCCAAAATCATAATAATAGTCCTGAGGTAATAGAAATGGGGTGATCAGCTGTTATCACTTCAAATATCTTAATAATACGCTAATTATACGCATAGACGAAACACAGAACAGTGGAGACTGATGAGTTTACGACTGTTATTTAATTATTTGCAATTGATTAAGATATAAATATGAGTCGAATACAAATTCTTTTCTTTTGAATTTTTTCAACGTTTTAAATTTCGCTTACTAATTTTTTACAGACGTTACGCTGCGGAAAACAACGAAAATGTCAGCAACACTGTCGTACGACAGACGAGCGATCGACGAAGATCAAGCTGCAGACTTCTTAGCAGTTTTAAAAGCCATGTTAGATGATCCGTCTTTTCTCGTTGCCGGAAAATTACGCGCGCTCAGGTATTCGCAGGATTGACCCTTAATTATATCTTCATTCTGAAACGTTTCGCGCAAAAATGGCTTCACCACAAAAATTACAACGTCCACCAAATATTCATTTTATGTAACATAGATCTGAGGAACTTGACCATTGTTGATGGAAAATTTGTTTAAGATAACTAGGTCCGGAATTTAATAAGAAAAGCCATTTTTCCAAACGAATAGATCAGACGAAAAATCGTAGCTTGAAATATTACGATATTTGCAAACTTTAATTTCTAAAACACCCGGATAATTATGGACAATATGTTGTAACACTTCGTCTATGCCAAAGAAGCAATGTATGTATACCTGCACAGAAACTGCCATACAGAAATTTAAGGTAGCAAGTAATCCAATTACGACATTTTCTCTAGTAATATTCGTAGAAACGTTTTAGTGGAAGTGTCGAAGGACATTAGGCTCCGGAATTATAAATGAAATGATCAACAGCCTTTGAAACATGTTATAAATACAATACAATGTGTGTATATATAGAACTAAAATATTTTATAACGTTATTGTTTCTTTTATATCACTTAGTGCCCTTTACATTTCCGCGAACCTGTTAAAAAAATCATTTTATCTGGCTTATGTTTATGTATATAGAGTACATATTTTTAAGGGCTCAAAAAATTGTAAATGAAAACTTATTACAAAATACAAAAGTTATAGATGTGTTCAGTACAGATAATTTGCTGTCATGTAAGTAGAAGACTAATTAAACTATTTGTTATATTTATTTTGGTGAAACGGTTCCCGCATTGTAGTCATTTCTGTCATGCGAAATTGTATAAATAATATCGATAGAATATAAAAATATAGTTAATTTTACCGATTACAATTACCATGCGTGATTAGAGGCTTCAGTGTGGCCGAACAAACATGTGGGAATAATAAATGTACAAGATCGCTAATTTATCTTGTAAATAAAATATTTATTTGTTTAAATTGATGCGTGATGTTGTTTTAGTACATTTCTTTCCAATAGGACAAAATATAATTTTCATTCTTCTGATAGTTGAATTCACCGTATTTCGTTATCGCTGACAAAAGCATTGGTGAGAGGCAGTTGTCATAGAATCGTACATATTGATCTGATAAGGCACAAATATTGTGACTGTCCTATGTATGAACAATTACGCATTACAATCGGTGAACGATCGATGATTCATAGATCGGCATGATTATCTTATGTTACAAGTTGAGAATTCGATTGTGAACGAATGTCGGCCAATAAATTAATGTCAAAATAAAATTATGTTCAAATTATACATACGATAATCATCGAGGTGGGAATTAATAATGCAAAAATGACACAGTTGATCGAATACAATTCGTTAATATTATAATAGGACTTGATTTCCTTTATCACAGTTGTGATTTTACTTCGTATTACTGCTCAGCACCAAAATAATTATACAATATAAACATGCAATTTTTGTTCTCTGCAAAAGGTATCGTAAAAATAAATGTTATATATATACATAATTTAATGTATAGCATTTCTTAAAATTTGGCATTTGGTTTGAGCAGTATTATGTAATCTAAGATACAAGTATAAAAGTTTTCGAAAAGTGTATACATTGCGATATACAATAAAATCTTATAAAACTAGGCGCGTCTATTAAAATATTTAAAAAATGCATTCTGTAATGTGCGTTATCGGAAAACATTTACAATACTTAGTTATTAATACATATAAGATTATGGTATTGAACCGTGTAATATTCAACTTTCTTATACTCTCCTTTCAATTCAGTGGTAATACACTAACGAAATTTATATATAAACTGTTTGATTTGAAATTTATGGCTGGATTGATCCTTCAATACGTAGAATTATAAATAGTTGAATAAAATGCGATTAAAATTTTTCAATTGGTAAAATATTAGATTAATTTGTACTATAGCAGAATTGGTATTTTTAATTCTTTTAGTGTTTCAAAAACCATCGAATTGAGCTCGTGAATGATCCCTGACAGATGCCACGTGCATGTACCTTGCACTCTCAGTTCTTGAACAAACTAAGTACCGTAGTTACAATAAAATCGTTACATAATAAATGCAAAATACAACTGAAAATACGATCTTAATTGCTTAGAAAAATTCCAAACTGTCTGCTCGTTTCCTTTCTCGTTCTTAAAAAAAAATCAGTGTAACAAACCCGCAAAAGAGGCTGATAATACATCGAGGTAAAATTACAAAACCTACGCGACATATATTGCACATCGAATTACAATTATAACTTGACTTAAGCAACAGAACAAACCTATCGTGTTGTTACAGTAAACATAAAGTGCAAAAGAAAATCAATGATGTTCTGCAATAGCTTCTTTGTTACCACAATTTCTGTAAATTTGGTATTGCATTAATGCTAGTCACACACTGTGAAATATGTCCAAACGCTTGCACTGCGTACAGTTGTATTCCTTGTACATATAACGTAAGAAATACTTTTCATTGTGAATACTGTATCAATGCAACGCTGCATACATTAGAGACAAATGCAAAACTGATGCAATAATTTTCCTTCTATTTTCAACAAAAAAATACTCAGTAGAATGTTTTTTGAAGGATTTTCTGTGCAGCTCGAATCAGTGGTGTGAGAGTGGTCAGCTCTGCGCAGTTCTTCAAGAATGGATGGGATAGCAGTTCCTCCGCTGTTGCTCTCTCGTCGACTTCGACGGCCAGGCACCTTTCCAGGAAGTTCTGAAATATCGGACTCAGTGTTTCCCATCTGGGAATAGAAGGTTTACCGATGGCAGCAATGAGATATAGAGCTCTCAGAGGAGTCTCCTTCATATATGGCGGTTCTCCTTCTATCATCTCAATCGCCATGATACCCAAGGACCAGATGTCCACTTTTTTCCCATACTGCTTCCTTGTCACCACCTCTGGCGCCATCCAGTAAGGAGTGCCAACCATGGTCTGTCTTTTCTCGTCGCCGTCAATATTGGCACAAAACCCAAAGTCTGTAACTTTCACAGCACCGTTCATTCCAAGAAGCACATTATCAGACTTAACGTCTCTGTGAATGATTCCCCTGGTGTGCAAAAAACTGATTGCCTTCAAAACCTCTCTACAAACTGCAGCAATCTGTGCCTCTTTCATCACTGTCTCCATGACTACATCCGTCAGCGGCCCGCCTTCCAACAACTCCATGACCACCCAGAGATGTTCATTCACGAGGTACGCATCCAGAAAGTTGACAAGGTTCGGATGCTGAAACTCCTTTAGGACCTTGATCTCGATCAGTATGAGTTCCTTCTTTGGTTGCTTCGATAGATCAATATCCTTTATCGCCACCTTCTGGTTCACCTGCAGGTCTGTCGCAATGAATACAGTACCTGAAGCACCGGCGCCTACTTCCTTAGTCCTTTCGAACCGTAGATTTGGGTCTCCACTTTGGCAGATGGACCTGAGCTCTTCATAGATTTCCTCGTCGCTGAGTTTCACTCCAGTGGTGTCTGTTTTTCTCCTCAGAATGGGACTCTCCTCTGTTTTCTCCACCTTATTTTCCGGTAGCTGTTCTTCCTCAGTTTGGTACGTGTGCAGATCTTCCAAAATCTCCGTAAGAGTCTTCTGTACTCTGTCGGGACATATTCTTGGTGTGGGTTTCGGAGCTTTGTTCACCTTAGGCGGAAGTTTTGGCAGTTTCTGCTCCAGGCTGTCCGTGGAGCCCAGGGAGGTAGAGCCATCCGAATCTCTGGCTCGACACTTCTTCGCTAGGATCTTATCAATCTCCTGGGACTCCTCCTCGATCAAATCCTCGGTGACAAAGGGCTTGAACACTTCCTCCTCGGGTTTCCGTTTGATCGAGTAATTGTAATACTTGATGGCCTGCAGAGCGGCGGTCGGGTGCTCGTTCTGCTCCGATTTCGAGATCTGCGTGTTGAGCAGCCTGATCCAGGACTCCGGGAGGCCCTCCAGCTGTCCTGTCTCGGCATTCTTGCTCACGTGAAACTGATGGGAAACATTCGTGGGCAATCCGATCTCGGTGACAACCGTGTCAAGTGCGCTTGTCTGCTTCTTCCTCGAGAACAGCTTCGTTATGCTAAGGCTCATTTTACTGCGCAACCCTGCGCCTTTCTTCTAATGGTATCCTTTGATTTCAATATTTCTTGTAAGAAGCACGATTGCGGGAAGGGAGAAAAGCACTAGGCACCTTTTTTAAATCGCGATTCTCATCGCAACATGACTCGCTTGCACCTCTAACACGACAGGACGTTAAACACAGTTAAACACGAACGTAGGCGTGTTACCCGCAACAGAGAAGATATGAGAGTGCTCACGCTCGGGGTTTCGGCGTTTCCGATACGGTGCTGTCCCCTACTCTGATTTTTAGCATAGAACAGAACCGTGTCTACTTTTTTGCATGGAACCACATGGAACAGAACCCACACACCGACGAGTGTAGACATGGTTCAGTTCCATGCTAAAAAGGCGGTGTCACAGTGAGCACTCTCATATCCTCTCTATCCGTGACCTTACGTCACTCGAATCTAGCCAATGCGGGAGATTTGAAACGTTATTAACTTGTGAACAATTTGTACACGGATTGGCAGTGAACGTGAGAAAATCTGTCTATAAATTCGTAGACATTTGTTGCCACATCTGGCTGACATAATCTAATTATAACCTAATTATTTAAATTACACGTTCCTCATTCGATAAGCATTATAATTTAAATGGCTGGAGCAGCAGGATTTATCGAACCGGAAATCGACTTCAATTGACTTCAATCGATCGCAGATACAGCAACCAATTTAAATCTTTGCGATATATTCTAACGGTACAGGAGAATTCCCTCTGGATGGCCAAACAAATCAATTCTCCTTCACATTTACAACAAAGTATTTCACTTTAATCTTAATTTATTTAGAAAAAAAACCATTTGCTCAAAATAGTAGTTATTCTTTGTTTCTATTAACTATTGTGTTCTTTTTTGCCTTTTTTCGGAGCATTAATCCATCGATCGTGTACAAACTCAGTTACGAAAATAAGCTTTGATTTTAAAACTTTGTATATTGTAATTCTCTTTATTGAAAATACTCATAAATATTTTGTGTATAAATTCAACTATACCGGAGCATATACAAACATTCAATGCATGTCAAACATTCATTATGATGTGGAGCTTCTAGTCTTTGTTGAATAAAATCTCGAAGATAGTCGTTGAAACGGGGATGCCCCCTTAAATTGGCTCTATCATTTCAGCCGAATCGAATGATTCTGAGGATTTATCTCGTGTTCCCTCAAACGAACATACCGTCAACATTTTTTGACCTTTCACTGAATCGGAACGGGATCGTTTGTCAGCGTCTGTGCAATTTCTGGAACAGACTGTTGGAAATAATGTTATCTGTAAATACGTCACAACGGACAACTTTTGCCACTAGATTCCCGGCAATCGTTGTCTGCCGCATCATTCCGGCGATAATGAAACGATGACGAAAATAGATGCTCCTCGTACTCTCACCCTTTTTTACAAAGTTAATTCTATCGCCAGATAAGTATATGTATAGTAGAACGTGTAGACCATAACCTAAAACTGCTGTAGTTATAGATAACGAAATAATAACCTCGGTTAATCGTAAGTAAATTAATTTAAGCGAACAATAAAGAGTAATTACAGATAATAAAGAACGCATATTCTAATTAAAAAGATGGGAATACATTATGCTTGCGAGAAAAGAACAGTGTCGATAAGGTAGATTTTATGAGAAGAGGATTATTACGTCACTAACATTGTAGAAATCGGATCCAACGAACCCGGAAAAAGTTGAGAATGACCTTATCATTTTTTTATAATGTTTAGGCAGATAAATTTTAAAAAGTTAAAAGAACACTTTATATTAATTACGAGAAAAGTTTTTTTTTAATAGGTACGGTAATTGGCTCGATAAAGAGATGATAAATACTTTTAAAACATTGATAACAATGTACAGCACGAAAACCGCACGAAATTACAATTATACAGATTTATTATTTTGAGATCCTAGAATGACGGGATATTCTTTAAATTAAAAAATGTAATGTAATGTAAATGTAAATTCACTTTTAAATAATTCAATAAAATTGCGTACGGCTTGAAAACCATATAAAATTATAATTAGGTGTAATTGTTATTTGTAAATTCTTAAGAGAAATAGAATACTTATATAAACGATAACAGACACATGACATCACAAATATTTATAATGCAGTTGCGATACTACACTGCTATAACAAAGTACAAACTAGTTACTTAACTGTTCGATAACTCTAATGCCAATGATAATTATTCACACATAATCTACACGAATGCAACTCAAACGAATCTAGAATTTTAAGAATAATTTTATATTACTTTCAACGCTTTCAAAATAAGTGGATAATCTTATCTTTAGAAGGCTTTCCTCTCCAAATGAAATAATAATTAAAGTAAGTAACAATGGAAATAATAATAATAATCAAATAATAATATAAAAATAATACAATAGTAATGAAATGTATAATATAGAATACGGAGAACATAGAATGTAGAATACGGAAAATAAAATAATATATTATTTCATAACATCAAAAATAATATGATAAAGATTCTCGAAAGATCCGCACCCACGTGCTGATTCATCATCGCAACTTTTTGTGTTTCCACTTCGATTTCGGACCGAGTTGCGAAACAGCCGTTGAATCTGCACACTGCTTACAATTACATGTGATTGTTTGGGCTGCTCTGTACAGGCTGTTCCCAATGTCATGCTCGCGATACGTTAACTGTCATTACGCCTCTCCACCACCAACGAAAAACATGTTTTTACAGCTAAAATTCGACGTGACAGAATAATTCCATTCGGCAAATGGCTCTCATTGTTGAGCAAGATTTCAACAGTTCGTTTTGTTTCCCGACCTACTACGGCCCACCGTGTTATTCGCTAGTTATTTTTCAGTCGAACCATCGAAAGGAAAAAATGCTTTCATTTACGTATGCGACTTACGCACATTCGAAAACATACGAAAATATTTTTGCGAGTAACTGGCCAACGAAACAGATTTAATAATAGTAGTTTTCCAATAGTTTCGTAACCGGAGATAAGAACAACGATAAACAGATGGTAATTGCGGATTTTTCTGCACGATAAAAACTTTTTGAAGAATTTTTAGGAAACAGAAAATTTAAATTCATTAATAGAAATTCATACATTTTTCATAGTAAAATGGAAGTTCAGCAAATAAAAGCTTTATCCTGATTTGTAAGCTGAAATAATACTTTTACGCACAATCTGTAATAATTTAATGTACTATATTTAAAATATATGACATATAATATACCTATAATAAAATAAAAATATTTTAGGGGGAGTATTTTCTAAACTACATGTTACAGTAGATTAATTTTATATAATTATTCACTTTTTATTAATGGAAATACCATTTAGAATATTTATTTGATTTTACAATATACGCAAAATGTATTTTATAATTACTATTTGTGAACAAGAAATTGCAATAATTTTTCGCGACGACTGTTAAAAAAAATTCCCATTTTTCTATACTCGTCACAAACATCTGAAGTATTCACTAAAAATATTTCATTCACCATTACTAAATGCTATTCATTCGAAATACATCTCGGCTTCGGTTTTCTATCTCACGCACACATTTTTTGTCGTAAACGCATAATCTAGGAAAAAACATTTAAATCACCGATAACATCTTATCAAAGCAATGGCCGCTTAGATCAGCTTTATCATTTTCGTGCGGTTGAATGAGCAACGGGGAAATTTCGATTATGAAGTTTCTCGCTCGCGACACGATTTTAGCTCCGGTGAATTTCTTTCGTAGTGTATTTTCGTAATTATTTTGTAATTATCTTCTAGTTCGCCGAACCAGATAAATATTTATGCGATAGTTCGGCGAGATAGATCGACGAATCAAGGAACGTCCGACGGCTCTGTGAACAACAACGCGCGTGCTGTCCTTTCTTATCGCTAAGAAGAAACCACGCTATCAACATGTTTTCAACTCCCTGCCTCCCTCCGGATCATTATGCCCCACGCCATAATTTTTCCTCCCCTTTCCTGGATCGTTCGGCAAACGAACACGAGTCTCTCGTCCATCTACAGGGTGTTCGTGCAGTTTCTTTGATTGAAAGAGAATTTATTCATTTGTGAATACATAAGATGTAATTTGACCGTTTACCGTCACACAATTGATTTCAAACTTGTTTTTTCTGCGTTTAAATACCACAGAGTTAAACAGTATAATTTTTAATGGAAAACAGGGTTAATTCGGTCAATTACTTTTACATGTAAAATATATAAACATTATAAACTGAATAAACATAATAAAATGAGCGGAATCGTAAAGATGGAGTCTTGCTAGGGAAAATGGCGTACGCAGCGAGAAGAGTTCGTGAAATATGAATGCATTAGGTTCGCGAGCTAAATTCTCAAGTACAATAATTTCTGTATATGTACATAAAGAGGATTTTAAAGTCTGTGCTTCAAAAACGTAAAATGGCCGGAGAACGTTTGAATTTGAAAAGCTCGCTTCGCGGTTTAGCGTTTAGTATAATAAGTGCAGACTGCGGATTTTATGCACTTGTGACGAAACCGGGCGGACGTAATTTGAAACAATGAGAACATTAAGATAATTCAAGAACATCCGCGTATCATCTCCAATTTATTATAATTGTTAAGGACGGAAAAAAGTTTCATATGGTTCTTGTGTCCTGTAAGTGTCGAAGTAAATTTGTATATTGATTAACTAACGAAACGAGATTATGGTCAAAACGGACGCTGGAAACATTCCGAGCACACGTTACACCGTCAAATCCCTCCACTCTCCTATTCTCCGGCGAAGAGAGGGGGCACTTTACCCCTCTCTAATAAACAAAATATTAACCGATGGTTAATGCAAACACATTATTCGAGTGTGCGCACCGGAACGGATACATTGTGTTTCACCTGATCGAGCACTGTAATTAAACAGTCATTCGAATCCACTGTTCGCTGTCTCGACGATTATCAACTTGTGCCACCTGTGATCGGTACCGGAGGACCGTTGTTTTTAAAAATCATTCGAAAATCACTCGAATCATTCGATACACGTGCGGTCCGTCCGAGAGGAACGCTCGTTCGAACTTGGAAAGGAATTTTCACGTAATGAGCTTTGTGCGGATTTCGAGGATCATTCTAATTGCTCCGCTAGTTGTTGTTGCTGTTGTTCTAATTACATTGATAATTAGTCAATAGTCTGCCGATCGTTCTTCAATATGGTGCACATACGGCGTCAGGTAAGTCCCATTAATTGTTAATCTTGTCAATCTATGCGATTTATGGGCATTTTTTCGTCGAAAACTGTGAGACTTTGTTCAGAAAATCGTTTACGATTTAAAATAGTATATTTCGGAGAGTGTCCCATATTTGTTTCTATTTAAAACTGTTCAACGGTTACAAAGTTGCGGCGGATTTACCGCAGGTCCTGTCAAAATGACGGTGGCCATTGCTACTATGTACTGACTCGTCCGAAATTCAAAATTCGATAAGATTTTTATTATCCATTATATTGTTCAATACTAAATTTGTTGCATATTTTCTTTCTATTGGTTAAAAACAAGCGATTTTGTTGTTAAAAATTGCAACCGTGCCTTAGAATGTCCGCCATCTTGTTTCGAAGCAATTTATCGCGAAGTTCGCGATAACTATCTAATTGATCAATATTTTCGACTAAAAATATTATGGGGTATTCTTTAAAATGTACTTTTTTGAACGGAATACAAAATTTCCGAATTAAGTCTTACTGTTTTCGAGAAAACAATTTTTAAAGATCGCATACCGCAGATTGGAAATCTAACAGAGAGAACTTAAAGTTTCATCTTTGCGTAATTCAGTTTTTCTTAAAACTTGGACAATTATCACGGCTCTCTCTCTCTCTCTCTCTCTTTCCGTCTGTCCCTTTCTCTCTTTACTTCTCTGATTCTCCAAAATGATGCAATATTCTTATGTACACGCACCATTCGCGATCGACACGCCACCCGTCAAACAATCAAAGAGTTTTGCATCAACCAGGAGCTTCGAGCATTGTTTAAAAATGTTTAAATGTTCCGAATATTGTAAGAAATATACTGTTTCATTCGAGAGAACTGTATAGCCGTTATTGTTGAAGCAGGAAAAAAATTCCAAGTTTTAAAATATCGGAAGAGTACAATTTACTGTGATTGTATGCGATTGTTGCTAGTGAAAAATAAATAAATTTATTTAAGATTTTTTTATAAGTAGAAATGCGGAGTAGATTAGTTGAATAGTGGTAAAATGGTTTGCCGGGTCGAAAACCATGAAAAATCGCGTCGACTTCGAAAATTTTCCAGCATGAGATTAGAAGAGCAGCAAAGCCACGTGCTCGAACTTTGTTTTGTTCACTGTTGATAATTAAAGCGTCGGCATAAGAAGGGGCAGAGAGAAGAGAGTTTTCGATTTTTTCGATTTTTTATTCCCGCCTCTGTTACGCACAATTTCATTGACCTAACGTTATCTTTGCTTCCGTAAGCAGGCTATCGTAATCGGTAATTAACGATAGAACACTTGTCACATTAATCTTAGCGATGTCTACTATAATGGAGCGTCTCGTTACTTGTTTCACTTGAATACTCGATATGTTTCGTGTTCTGAAAATCTTGTCACTTTCTTACTAAACGGGTAAACGTTCTGTTTCGCTAGGAGCTAATAACAATGCATTTATCTCTAATAATAATAGTTACAATGACACTGTCTAATTTGAATTTGCGTTCCAAGAAACAATGAAAGTTGTTTTTTTCCCTTCAGTCCTAGGTCTTCAGAAATTCAATTTCATGTACGAAAAGTCGAATTTGTCAAATGCAAGAGTTTTCTACATCGAAAACGAAATTTTTTCGAGAGAAAAATATCTGCTCTATCGCGTGATATTGTTTTGAATCGGACTATGAATTCGTAGAAATAAATTGAAAAATATTTGAGGAATTTGCGCAGTACCGGCGCTATAAATATTCTAACAGCTTTCTACGAGTATTCGAATGTTTATAATATCAATAAAAAATATACCAAATCAAGTTCCAAAGTTGCAAACTCGATCCAAAATCCGAGGCTGTCGAAGAGAAACGATTTTCAGGCTCGCAGAAGTAGAAAGATTGAAATTCATGGAATCGTGTGATAACGCACCAATTTGAATCATTTTGCGAACTCCGAACGAATTATGCAACAGGCCGATTGTGCAATTGTGTCGGAATCTTTGCATCATCGATTGCGTGCCACGTTTATTCCGATCAACAGATGACCGTCTTGGGTGGACACAGAAAAATCATAAAACACAGCACATATCTTTTCCACAGATTCTGTCCTGTGGGAATTTGTTGAACCAATTCCAATCGAACGTGAAATGCAGCTCCCACTTGCAAATCAGGGACAAACAAGTGATACAGCCTGAACGTTCCTTCAAGGTACATTATTCTTAAGAGGACTTACTCGTAAATCTTTTTGGGAGGCAGCTACTGTTAAGCTTTCTCTATTCTTGCATTTGTAGTATGCGGATTTATCAGTCCGTCTTGCAGGACCGCAACAATTACAGCCGAAACCTGACGTCAGCGCTTTGACATTTGGCAAGTATTTCACGGACCATATGCTGAAGATATTCTACCATGAGGCGTTAGGTGGATGGCAGGCGCCGGAGATCACGCCTCTTGAAAATCTAGTCCTTCATCCTGCTTCGAAAGTGCTGCACTATGCGGTGGAGGTACGCGCGAGTTGCAATTTATTATAACTAGACATCGGATCTTTATGCATTTATGGCTTATGGAAATGTTAAAAAAAATGCTATAATATAAAATTCGAGAGAATTTAACACGATTTTTATTTGCTTTGGATCTACAAAGGCTGTCCCCATTAAAAATAAAATTTTATTTCATTCCACTTTCTTAAAATGTTTCTATAAAAATTGGAAATTGCATAAACATCCGATGTCTAATTATAACACTTGACGGTATACCGTTCGACCGGAATTTAATTAATTTATTAATTTGACCGAGGATCCAAGCTGAACATTTTCTGCGATTCTTCAGCGATTGATCGCAAGAAATACGAGCTCAATAAAGGATTGTTTCCTCTTTTAGCTTTCTTAACAAGTTGCAAACGATTGCTCGCGTATTTTAGTTCACTGAAATTTCGCGAATTTTATTTTACAAATGAATTCGTAGCGCTCAGGATTGATCATTCGAACTTTGTTTTAAATTGAATGACTATTTATCGTCACGCAATTGGCTACAAACCTGTTTTTAGGCGTTCAAAGAAGCACAGAGGAATAGAATATCATTTTTACTATGAAATCGAATTGAATTTGTCAATAATTTTCATGCATAAAGCAAATTAATGTAATAAATTGCGTAAACATAGCGCATCCAGCGATGCCGTAAAGATGGCGTCTTGCCTGCGAGAAAAATGGCGAATGCAGCGAGGAGAGCTTCAAACAGTTCAATCTAAAATGATCCATATACAACATGATTTTTTGTACAAATCAGTAAACATTTCATCTAATGCTGTATCCAATTAACTGTTCTATAAATTCTATAAATTAACATAAATTCAAGGAATCAAGAAAATTAAGAAAATGATGTAAATTCGAACTTTTTCGACGTCTCTACGAACGTTAAGAATGTTGTCGAAGAATCGTTAGAACGTTTTCATTTGCATTACACTTCTCCTCGATGCTCACCTTGGATTTTTCGAAAACACGAAGATGAGAGTGGTAAATATTGCTGTTGACAATCTTCTAATCCACGATGTTGAATCAATACAACTTATTTATGGCTTTCTGGTCGGCACTCGTGATCCCGAACGCTGCGAAACGTTTATAAATAAAACGCGGGACCTAACCAATCCGTGCTTATCGCCCACCGGTTCGGATAATCGAGGTTCTGCAATATCGCGGATTAAACAGCTGAATGCAGACCGAAGTGTATCGTGTTGGGTATCATTTTAATCGGCAAAATGTCACGAACATGCTGCTGAGAGTGTCGTATAAAAATAATAAAAAACAAAAGAGGATTAGGGTGTTTAGGATGAAATTCGACGGATCTAAGCGAAACGAATGCGTGTGGTTTCAGTTGTTCGAGGGTCTGAAAGCTTACAGAGGAGTGGACGGGACGATTAGGTTGTTCAGGCCGGATTTGAACATGGATAGAATGAACAGTTCAGCGATGAGAACCGGGCTGCCGACATTTCTAGGGGACGAGCTGATCAAGTGTTGCTGCCGATTGATTAGTATAGACCAAGAATGGGTTCCTCACTCCACAGCCTCTAGCCTGTACATACGTCCGACCCTCATAGGTATAGACGTAAGTAGAGAAACTTTCTTCAACAGGAATAATATTCGATATGTTATTCGGAACAAAGGTCGCGAGTCCGATATCTGTGTTGGCACACGCGTCACGTATTTATTCTATTCTGTTCAATTGTAATCATTCAGAACGATAGCGAAGAATATAATCGTGTCACTTATGTCACAGATGTCATTAAAACAGAAACAGGAAAGTAATCAGCTGCGGTTTCCCAACACGAGCCACGATAATAACCCCGATAAACGGGGACGTGTGATGCTCTTTTGTTGGGGCAGGGCCAAAAGATATATGGCTCTACAGATCCCGAGGAGCCTCTCTCTCTCTCGGTACATTACGATTCATGTAGAAGTGTTGCACTATACAACCGCGCTAGATAAAAACCGACAAACAGAAAACCGATGATGAAAGCTGGCCACCGATTGGCTCAGAACGAAACAGTTCGAATGCATTTTGTTATTTCACGTTAAGCGCTCGACGGTGAACCAGCATAGATTGTATCGGGTCATGTTATCGGGTCATAGAAGTAAAATAAGAATTGGCCAGGCTTATTCTTAGAATTTTAGACGTTTGTTCGTTTATGGCGAAAATGTCCAGCGAATTTTTGGATGCAACGAACGAGTTTTCAGCTTTCAGTTTTCAGCTTTCGCGATTTTCTTTGCTCAAACTGCAATATCTGGTACAACGATTCTTACGTAGAATGATTCTGCAGACCCTCCCAAATGTAACGGTTTTTTTTTTTTATTAACGTTATGAACGTTTAAATGTGTTTCAACATGTGACGAGACGCCATTAACGTTACGAACAATACTCGAGGAAATTGGTCTGCCGATGGTGCCTAGTTAAACATTTTTATATGTTTATAAGGTTAACAAAAAATATGCTGTTGTATTTTGGGAGAATGTATAGAATTGTTCTATGTAAAAATCATTCGTGTAGGTTTCGTGATTGAAGCAGAAAAAATTCTTAAAGTTGGGAAAGTTAGAGGAACCTTGTTCGTCTCGAACATTGTTTAGGAATGTTTGGATGTTTCTGATATTGTAAAAAAAAAATATCTTTGTATCTAGATAAGTCTACGGAATCGTGCTATGTAAGAAAACTTCGTGTAGCTTTCGCGGTTTAAGCAGGAGAAATTCTTGAAGAAGAATATCCAAGAACATCGAAGCATTAAAAGTGCCTTGCTCGCTTCAAACATTAATCGAAAATGTTTAAATGTTTCTAATATTCTGAAAAATATACCGTTACGTTCGGGAGAGTCTACAGAATCATTCCAAGTAAAAATTATGCACATACCTTTCGGGATTGCAACAGGAGAAATTGTTAGAAGTCCAGATTGGGTGTAGGGACCGTGTACGAAATAAGAATAGGGAACTAAATCTAAATTGTTGTTGTTTTTGTTTTTATTATATACAATAATTGGTTGTTTCGTTTTGTTGTGCAGCCAACGTTGGGAGTGGCGTCCTCAGAATCAGCATTACTGTACGTTATTTTATCACCCGTGGGCTCCTATTTTAAGAAAACTGGTGACAAAGTTGGTGTCTCTTTACTAGCAGATCCACAGTACACTAGAGCATGGCCAGGGGGTTGTGGCAGTTACAAAGTGGGTAGCAATTATGGTCCCACGATCCATGTGCAAAGGGAGGCCAGCGGAAGAGGTTTGCAGCAAGTATTGTGGCTCTACGGAGAGAACAATGAAGTCACCGAAGCTGGAACGATGAACGTTTTCATGTTCTACATCAACGACGATGGTGGTAAGCCAAATGTTCGCGCGTTAAAAAACCCAAAATTGGCAAAATGGCGGATTTTTTAGTTTACAATTGTGATCGTAATCGTGCTTTCGTGGATAAATTTATCGACTCGATTTTTTAATTTATTATTTTCTGCAGTCTTTCGATTAATAAATCCAGTGTTCTTAGTTTCAATAGAAAATAGAAAATAGTCGCTTTCACTGCTAGATAATACCAATGTTAATTCTCGTATTCGATATTATTTAATAAAGGAAATGATTTTCAGAGAAGGAATTAGTAACACCACCCTTGTCGAGCGGCCTAATTCTCCCTGGGGTTACAAGGAACTCGATTTTAGCTATAGCTAGGGAATGGAATCAGTTCAAAGTTTCAGAACGGACAATCTGCATGAACGAAGTTTGCCAGTTGCTGTCAGAGAACAGGGTAAGATTGTTCACTAATCACTAGGCTGTAGATTTTGACTTCTTCACAATTTGTCCTTCTTATATTTTTACTCTATTATTGCATAGATTTTTACACTAATTTTATTTCTTCCTTTAATTTAGTTGAAAATGATATTGCAATGTTAGTTATCGTTAATTGGTTTTGTCGTAGTTGTTGGAGCTATTCGGAGCAGGAACAGCATGCGTAATTAGTCCAGTGTCATACATCGAATTTGTTGACCGTCATTTGCACATACCAACTTTAGAACAGGAAGAACCCGTTTGCCTGAAGCTGCGGAACCATTTATTGGACATACAGTACGGTGCTATACCGGACCACCCATGGACGATACCAATCGAGTGAAATTAGGATAATTTATCGAGTAATTTATTACGTAGTTATAACAACTGGATCCACGATTACGAGTGTCAGCATTTGTTGAACTGGATGGTCGAACGATATTAACAATAATTCACAGTGCCATTGTGTGCCGGTGTTTGTATACAAACGACGTAGATCTTTATTTATTTATAAATACGTATACATTGAGTATTTATCGTAGATTAAGTGCGGCCGTCTTTTTTTTTTCTTTTATACAGATATTTAAACTAATGATAATATATGGCTGTCTCGAATAAGACTCAGGGATTAGCAGTTTATCGTAGCCAAGAAAGAAATTGTTATAATTGTTGCACGGAATTGTTCAAGGATAATCATGAATCTCGTAAGTCGTAATAGCTGTACGTTAATGTAAATGCGCGTGTGTTCTGTGTGTTAAACGAAACAAAAGTGTATGTGTGACAATAAAAAATATATTTTTCTATTACATATATTTATTAAGAAATCTAAAGATTTTATTGTAAGAATTCGGTACAGTACGGTGTTCGCACAATAATGTGTGATTAAATTCTAATAGATACTTGCTAAACTAATCTTCGAATAAAAGACCGAAGAATGAACTGGTAAATTAATTATTTCCAGCTGGTTAATGTTTATAACTATTATTTCTGCCAACTACGTCGACAAGCACTCCCTTGACCATCTTGCCATCTAATTTTTTAGCAAAAATAATTAATAGAACTTAAGATACAGAATAACTTTTGAACCATGAATATTCGTACGCATTAAATTATTTCTGGCTGTGTAATGTTTACAACAACACTTCTTTTTCCAATGATGTCGACAAGCATAAGGTGACTGGCATACTCCTACATCTCGTCTGTGATATTACTTCCACAATACTAATTCCGAACGATACGGTAGGATGTGACACGGAATGGTAAGGGGGCTCTAGAGATAAAAAATACATTCGGCGATTGGTCTATACCTCGTCTGTGGTACAGTTTAAATGTTTTATGTAAAATAATGCTATCCTAAATTTTTTTCATATTTTCAGCTACAGCTATTAGTAATTAAAAAAAATTTAACACAACTTTCCAATTGATTTCACACTTTTTAAAATAATTTATTAACGTACGAATTTATTGATAATTACTAAATCTGAGTTTTTGAAGTTACACAAAACATGATAAGATAAGTAAAACAAAAGTATTTTTGTGCGTTTGAATTCTCGTTTCTCTTATCATGGGTGGTGATATATTACCGTTAATATTTTAAGCTATTTCAAGAAAAATAGCTTTTCGACAATCCACTGAATACAAAATAAGTTACGGTCACAGTTTACTCTTCTTCGTCCAACGCAATTGGTTATATATGACTCATTACACTTAAATAGCGCGAAACGCGCAACCCGCAGAGTATAACGCATTCATCATTTCAACATTGCAAGCAGGAAATTCGGGAAGTCGAATATGTAAATGATCGTCTATTTTCGTTCTTTACAGAGCTAACCGTCGTTCGTACGGAGAAACGGTTACCGTACGGCTGTGTTATATAGGGTGTTCCGTATACCGTGTAGACTCGATTAGGAAGTAATCCTACACGAAAAATAAGTCGAAAAGAAAGAATAAAATCGTTTCATTCGACGCTTCGTTATCGAGTAAATCGAGTTTGAAAGTTCAACGAATACGCGTGCTGATAGAATCGGCTGACGCGTCTGATCATCACCTGCCGATTCTACTTCACGCGTTCACAAACTCGCTTTTCTCCAAGATGAGGTGTCGAACGAAGAAAAAAATGTAACTCTTTCTTCTCGACTTACATCAGCGTGTAGAATTACTTCCCAATCGGCCGTCCACGGTACGTGGAACAGCCTGTACACCGCGAAAGGTCGGAAAGTCCCGATTTAAATCGTCCTTATCGTTTCTATACACGTAAATGTACAATTATCATCCCAGTGGTTAAAACGCGATGACACGATAACACTATTTCCTGGTTGTTCCGTTCACGGGAGTGTGCTGTATGTAATTGCAGTGCGAAAGCTCTCGGATCATGCAACTTCTAATCATTGTGAACGCGGACGCGTGTCCGACAATCTGTTATCAGCTATCGGGACCGCCTGAAATCGTAGTAAATCAGCGACGGTTTCCCACCGGGTGCGGTGTTTTATCACCACCGGTGAATCGGGAAAGAACGATGGCCTCCGAGGAGAGAAATATTTGCGGCGGTGAACAATGCCGTCCTCGTCGGTGACACGACCTAACATTGCGGCGTGTTGGTATCGATCAGAGAATTCCCGACGACGACGACGACGACGACGCAAGCTCGACTCGAAACCGAGGATCCGGTCGTGGTAGAGGGCAGTTTTGTTATCCTCCCTCGCCGTTCGATTGCCCCTGCTCCCCTCAGCCCCTCTACCTTTCATTCTCGCCCTCTTTCTCTCGCATCCTCGCGGGAAGGAGGACGAGAAGCGGAAAAGATGAGCGATCAAGAGGATCTCGACTGTTACATCATGTTCCCGTCGTTCCCGTCGTCGCCGAAGGACCCGACGTTGACCACGGGAGGACAGGAACAGCCGGACAAGTACGTATTCGTCTACAAGGAGGACAAGCGACCGGTGGTCGTGCTGCTAGGATGGGCCGGCTGTCAGGACAGATATCTGGCTAAGTACAGCGCGATCTACGAGGAGAGGAGGTACTGAAAACCCTTCTAAATAAATCATTTCGACACGCGCTCGGCAGGCATTTTTCTCCTCGACTCTGTGCATGAAAATCGCATGTTCATTCAAGACATTCGATACCCACGTAGACGCAAAATCCGATTCCCGTGGACAGAAATCGAGGAGTAAGGACACAGACACGCGAACTGGTTCCTCGTCGTGATCGAGGAAAACAGTTTCCCTTTAACGGAACTGTATCGGTATATTCAACAAGTTGAAACAAATACGAACCGAATATTACAATTAGTTTTTTTTTAGAATTCTCAGAATAGTGCGTGATTTATATATATATATATATATTAGCGAAATTCGTTCATTGGTATTTTTGCTCAATTTACTGGTGGTTCATCTTCTTGTACTGTTTTGCCTCTAGTTGCATCACTTTGCGGTACACGGCGCCGGTAGAATGTCTATTTTGGCGAAGAGACAAAATGCCTCATATCGGGAAACGATTGATCCAAGTGATCATGGATAAGAGTCTGGATCAACATCCAATATTTTTCCATGTCTTCAGCAATGGTGGCGCTTTCCTTTATCAGCACGTGAGCCTCGCGATGCAGCAGGCTAACACACCGCTCAGGGTGAGGAAATTTATATTTACCATAGATTTGTTTTCTTTTTTTTTGGGGGGGGGATTTCTCTTTGCGGTTATTTATTCGACTCAGTCATTCGATCTAATTTGTAGGTGAAGGGGGTAATATTCGACAGCGCACCAGGTGAAAGAAGACTAACTGCGCTGTTCAGAGCAATCAGCGCCATCATAGGGGGAACTCCGCTTACAAACATACCGATGTCCTTTTTCATTACAATCTTCTTATCCATACTTTGGTTCTTCGAGGTATACGCATCACCTAAAACTATTTTAGACGATAACGTACCATCAATTGTACATTTTATGATAGAATCTTTATTCCACAGTATGTAAAATCGGTACAGTTAAAAAGTGAGACGCCGAATGAGCGGAACAATTAAGTTTTTAACAACGAGCCGATAAATTAATAGAATATTTTCGGTACGATAAACGTAAGATTATGTTGCTACAGAGGCGTGCAAATTATTGCGCAGAATTTTCTTCAGTTACCATTCATTTTCGTTAGGAGAAATAAATAATGATTGTGCATGTCTGTGTATACGCTTCCCGACAATAGAAATATATTGACGCTACAAACCATTCGTTTAGGTGATCGCTCATACGCTCGGACGTGGTTATCCAGTTCAAACAAACCCGATCGCCTTGGCGGAGGAAACATACTCCTGGCCGCAATTGTTTCTTTATTCGAACACCGACACTTTGATCCCAGCATCGGTAAGGACTCCCTAGAAACTTTGTCCACTTATAATCAAGCTATTTGGTATTAATAATAAATAGTCGCGAGTTTTCAAGCCTGTTAGTTTAAAGTCATTTGCTCGTGCCCGTTCTGTAGCCCCTACGTCTTTGACTTAAAATCGATCACCGTCGAGTATTACAAACAAGTAACGAGTATTCGAAGCAAGTCCAGAAGCTTGCCAAAAAAAAAAAAAAAAAGAACCGGTAGATACTGACATTCGTAATATGTAATTGAATCGATTTCTTATATTCTCGTGTCAAGGACGTCGAGAAGTTTGCCAGCCGACGAGCGGAACGTGGCGTGCGTGTGCAACTGGTGCTTTTTATGAATTCCCCGCACGTGAAACATTATGCCACGTACCCGGACGATTATGTAAACAAAGTTTGCAACTTCATCCACGACTGCCTGACGTCGTCGAACTTCGAATGTTTGGAGTCGTCGCAGGAAGAGAATAGTCCACGAAAATACGATGCTATGCCAAGCCTCACCAAAAGGATTGTGCTACCTCCCGATCCTTACCAAACACGTGAATACGAGAACTACGTAATAAATTAGCCACACGGTCGATGAGGGAGTCGCATCTCGCACGCTTGTGAGGAAAAAAAACGGACGAACTGGAAGGCTGAGAGAATCGTCGATATACTGTTTGGTGTCCTCTTTCCCGAGCCAGCAGATCTGAATTCTTGAAACGAGTATTTTTCGTCAGAGTTGAGTCTTGCTCATTTCCATTTCCTCCAATTTTGTATTTTCCTCGCGGTGCATCTGCGCCTTGGACATTTTAAAATACATATATATATATAAAAAGCAAGAAATAAATTTTGATTATGATAATTAATCCGTACATTTCATCGACCTGATACTGCATTTTGCTTACCAGCGAGTAATGATAATAATTTCATGTAGAAGACTATATGGTGGTCTGTTTATGTTGAACTTTACAAATTCGATACCGAACGATTGTAACAAGACTCAACACTGATTTTATGTGGATCGGAAAATGATGTTGAATTTTCATGCCGACACCAGGACTACAGACAGCTCGATCTCTCTTATCTCCTTTCGTCCCCTTCTGCTTGTTCCATTTCCGCTTTCTATTTCATAACTATCTTCCATTTGCTCTGCTCGCTAAGTCGTTCACGTCGATGTACCTGAAATCGACGCGATCGCGATCTTCTTGGATCTAATAAAGAGATTTAAACGTGCGTGTATATACGGAAGTGCGATTCTTAATTTCGGGAATGAATCTGACTTTTCGGAATTCTGTAATCTTTTGTAGCGATTTGAGAAATACAATAGTTGGATTTAACAGTAAAACGTTACAAACTTGAAGAAAAAATAGAAGGCAGAGAAAGAGAAATTGAAATTTAGAAACTTAGACGCTTGAAAATGTGATCGCAATGCGCGCGAGCAAATTCGTAATAAAAATTTTGAAATCTTAATAATTTCAAGATTCGAGCTGATCGAGCATCGGCGCACAAAATTATCAAGCTGGTCTTGACATAGCTTTCAAATTCATTATATGGTGTAATTACGTATCGGCGAAACAGACAAATTTTCTTGTATCCCTCTATACTAAATAATGTTATGTTTACATACATATGCATACACAAATACAAATATGTATATATAAATATATTTTGATCTGTCGATTAGTTACGAATAAAGACTGATAAATATTCACAGTTTGTTGCTCCTTTATAAATTATCTAAATTAATGATAAAAAATTATTAATTAAATAACGATATTCAGGAAATAATAAACATTGACGGTTGTAATGGACAATTTAGTAAAACTTTTTTACAGCTTTTTTGTTTTTTATTTGATATTTAAATAAACTTTGAATGAATCTTATCTTTCCAACAAGTTGAAATATTTCTTCTCCCACTTATTTACTAATTCTATATATAATATTAAAATATTTCTTATTGTACTAATATTTTGCTTAAAATATCATGTTAAGTTTTGCAAATAAATAAGACCATTTATTTTAGTAATATATAATATAATTAAAAAATTGATTAAGTCGTAAAAATGTATAGTACAGCATTTGATATGTAGCAACACCTTTCAAGAGGGAAAAATTGGTTGTTGAACACCTTGATAAACCTTGATGTTAACCTTTTAGTTTTATAATTACGCAATACAGTAAAAAAATATATAATTTATGTTCTTTATCCCACTGAATTCACGTGTAATCATCATCACTGGAAGTGGCTTCTGTCAAATCTCCATAACAACCAATCTTTTTCCTAATTAAATCACCCCATAAAACATTAGTATGGCAAACTGGACAAATGCCCTCAATTGGTAAAATCATGGCACCCTTGGAAAACAAATTTGCTAAACAAATTAAATGAGCTACTAACAGACAACTAGGTTTAATACAGTGAACTAACTCCTTTTGTTCTACTAATAAACCACATACAGAACAAAATTTAGTACACTCATCTAAAGTTTCAATTCCATTATTGGCACTCTTTTGTAATTTTTTTATCTTTTTAGAAATCATTTTTCCACAGCATATAGGCATATGCATTGGAGCTGTAATGGAATTGGAATGGTTTTCAAAAAACTCATAATCCAACCAACGAACTGTCAAAGGTAATCGGCACCATGGACCAACTTTCAACATTTCTGTCAAAACCATTAGATAAAACTCAAATACTTTCTGCTGAGATCGTTTTCGAGGCACATGCTTAAGACGGCGACTCACATGAGGATGCTGCCAAGCCCATTCGAACTAGAAATGAGTATTATTTAATTGTTACCTTTTAAAATTGTTAATAGAACTTCCTATTGATTACAAATGTAATCAGAGTAATTTTTGTAATTACAAAAGTAGAACATACCCTAAGTGCAGCTGTACTATTTGGAAAACCATGGACAATCAGTACCATCTTCCTAAAAGTACAATGTACATTTTTATAGAACTACTTCATAATTAATAATTAGTAAAAGATATGTTACCATGGTCCTCTATTGCTTGTTTTCCAAGCACCTCCTACATCTTTGCCACCATTATGTTGTTTAAGTCTACGACCAGGATCGACTGTGTATCCTATATATGTCCTTCCTTTATACTTAGGATTCATACTGTATAGTAAATAGACACCAAAAAAGTGCTCTATTACTTCTGCATCATCCATTATAACAAATCAATGATATATACTCTTAAACATTATTGTATATACATAGTATAAACAGTATAAATTATTTTTTACTAAGTTTATTGCTGTGCAATTAATACAAATATTGTATCAATTATTTCTCAAATGTAATATTAAATCTCATTTCTATATATTCTTTACTAAATACGTAATACATTAATAATCATTTATTAATCGTAATTTAAATACATTTGTGATATATATACATAGATAACAACGGCCGTCTAACCTAACATTCATTTTGAAATACGAATAAACCTAACCTTTTCTGAAATGACAACCTTGACATCGGGTTAAACATGAAGGTTACAAAACATTTTTGTTATCAAGAATAATTTTCAGCCATATTTTAATTCTTATATTAATATATTTAAAAAAGTATAAACTCTTGAATGTAAAGTAAATTACTTAAATAAAATAAATAAAAAATAATATTGAAATGAAGAAATTATAATATTTTCATCATACAAAAATTATAATTAAATTAAGAGGGAAGTTATATGCAAATAATTACTTGCTATCATTTATAGTGATTTTAAATGTATTAAATTCTATGCGATATCTAAAAGTGTTATTTGCAGTAAATCCGTGTACATATACAAGAATCTGTATTATAGTTGTTATTCATAAAAAAGTTAATGAAAATAGGTAATATTATTATAAATATATTTTCTTTAATATCGCTAAAAATTCATTTCAATGAATATGGAAGTATACACGTGTTTATACAATACATATTTTCATTACAAAGAAGATTATGTCTACATTTTTTTTTGCTTTTATTAGCAAACGACGTCACATTGGGGAGCCAGTTTTTTCTTTTTCTTCTAAAGTTTTATAAAATGGTACAGCAACAATGAGCTTATCAGAACACGCAGGCGTTGTGGCGCTAAACTTTGCATGCGCTATCAGTCTACAGTATTTTCCATGATCGTAAGTCATATTGTATATAGAAAAAACCCGCGGATGGAGATTATGAATAAGAGTAAATCAACAACATCGGTCGATAATTTCATGAAAAGTTTTGATTGAAAGCGCCGCGTATTTAATTGCAGCGCTGACGAAATCGGGTTCTGATCTTGATTGGACACAGAACACAGAACAGCAGAGATCACTACACAAGGATTCTCAGTAAGAATGGCTGCCGTCTTCAGAGGATTGAAAGCCGCGCAGATCGCAACAATAGGCAATTTAAAATTACCGTCGTATATTAACTGCCGGTAGGCGAACACGATTCCAACAGCTTGGGGAACGCTTCTTTTTTCATATGTTTCGCGTATAAAGCTATATACGCGACAGTCTAAGCGGCGGCGTTTTAGGGCAATAGCCACATCGTGTGTGTTGTAGATCTTTTGCAAGTTCACCGATTCTACAGAATGACAGCAAATGGCAAGAATGGCGACAAAAATCCGATCCAACCAAAGAGCCCCATTCACGGATGCTGTCGGATAAAGGAGTTATTTACACTTTGCACACGCACAACATACGACCTGATTCCATTGACAATTACTTGACCAATTAGTAAGTGAATCTCCGAAACTTTCTTCATTTTTTTTTCTATATTTATTTTTAGTATCAAATCGCTGTTTTGAAACGTAAGAAGTACAATTTAGAACGTCTATACGAAAAATACTTTTCAAATTTCTTAACATTAAAAAAAAATATTAGATTTTATTTATGCCAGCATATGCGAAGAATTATTTTTGTAATATATTGAAAAATGGTTGGAAATCAATATATTAAATAATAGTTGACAAATTTTGCGATATTACAGTGAAGAAACTGTTAAACTTCTAAGCTCCAAATCCAATTTGCAATTGGAATTAGTCGGTTCATGGACTGTCACAGCTGGAGATATCGATCAAGCTTTACATCTGTGGCGATACAATGATGGTTATGATAGCGTTGATCGTGCACAAATTGAGCTGTCTAAGGACAAAGTACAATATTATTGAAAAATTTATTTATGTGTACATTATGTACAACATAAAAATGTAATATGTTGATATATTTTTTAGGCATATCAACAGTTATTTAAAGAAGGTGGCAAATATGTACGATCACGTTACTTGCAATATCTATTGGCATTTAGCTACTGGCCTAATCCTACAAAACGAGAGGATTCAAACATATATGAAATACGTAGTTATAGACTCAATGCTGGCGGAATGATAGAATGGGGAAATAATTGGGCAAAAGCTATTAACTTTAGACGCCATAATAATGAACCGTTTGGTGGATTTTTCTCACAAATTGGCCGATTGTATAATGTTCATCATATTTGGTGTAAGTGTAAATTCGGTATAACAACTACTTTTTACATTGCCTTAAAATAATCTTACTGCGATAAGTAGCGTATAATTAAAATAATTTTAGGCTACAAAAGTCTTCATGCCCGAATGGAAACCCGAGAAAGCGCGTGGAGATCTCCAGGATGGGATAGATGTGTTGCACATACAGTACCAATAATAAGAGAAACACATTCCCGCATTTTAAGTCCCACTAATTTTTCACCAACTAAATAAAAATATTGTCTTATGAATTGAAATGCTTTTGTATATTTCAACTGATTCTTTATCTTTATATAACATTCTACAGATATTTGTTACAATGTACATTACATTTATTACTATTTAAATTATGTGCTCATTATGAGGGATTGTAATATTTTGTTGTATTACAACTACTAAAATGTATTTTAATAAAACTTCTAATTTCTTTGTTACTGTAGTGCTTTATGATTTATCATCATTGCCAACTTAAGAATACTTGTATATGAATGAATAGAATAAATAATTGTATTCTTAAATTTCGATACTATCCTTTATTTCTAAAATTATATGTCCTATCATTAAAATAAGTGATGAGAAAAAGAATTTGTTTAAAAAATGAAAGAATCATGAAACATGCATCTTCCTTCTTATATTATCTAATCAATGCATTAACTCCGATTGATCTTAGATATTTGATATAAGCTTTAATTTAATCTGTAAAAAATATTTTATATTTTTTTTTAATTTCACTCATTAAATTAGATTTAATAGGGAAGATAATTTATAGTAATTACAGAAATTAATATGAGTTGTTATTTATATTTTGTTTCATTGCAAAATCAATTGCTTTACAAAGATATTAATATCTATTATTTAAATTTTATAAATATATATATAATAAAATAATTATTATCATCATTGTAATAAAGAATTGTATCGTAGATTACTATTTTAGAAAAACGTTTTATGTGAGCACATTATTGTTACTGTAGTTGTGTAATGACTCATAATAGTCTGTTACTGATATTTAAAACTAGTACTGTATATAAGTTTAAAAATTAGACTTACTTATCTTAATGCTAATGAAATATATATTTTTTATCTGCACATAAAAAGTGGAGCTATTAAATTGAAGAATGATTTTTATATGATCTATAACGCTCATTTTATTAAAAGTTATTGCATTAATGTACATATATGCAATGCACATTGTACACATTTTGATTATATTGTATAGAATTATTATATTATATAGAAGCAGTCTTCTTTGACACACATAACAGTAATTGTGATTTGTGTAGTACTATCTTCACAGTACCAATACGTTTTCGAAAATAGAAAAAATAACAAAATTAAAATTAACTATAATAAAGTTTTTTACAATTATATCAAAGACAACATACTACTGGAGGACTTATATATGCTTCATAGTATTAAAACTATGAAGCAGCTTCAGTACACGGAAATAAATATTAAAAGTATTTCTTGTGATTATTTACAAGATGTAAACAAACACATTTGGAAATCGAAATGAGAAGTCAAAATTAATATTCTCTGCTAATACAAAAATGTCGATTTTGACTGTAACATACGTATACGTACAGAAAATCTCAACAGATTCTTAAACAATTTCAAACATATTTTTGTAAAACTTCAAATTATTTGAAAAATTAGAAAAAAATTTTAATTACATATAATCATTTGACATAGAGTATTAAATAAAACTTTTAATTGTTCAATTTCAAGCAGAGACGCTACCGTTACAATTCGTAATTATAGTTATATTTTGTTCATATTATTTAATTAATTTCATTTTATACACTTATGCAAAATAATATTTTTTACCAAATGAAGTGTAAACAAAATATCTATCAATTCAAAAATTTTAATTATATCGGTCATGACATCAAATTATCATAAAATATATGCGATAGTACAATTTGATTTGCAAAATTGTTATATAAATTAAAACGTATTATTATAAATTAGCATTTATATAATATATCAAATGATACTGTAAATACATCATACACATACATATACATACACGTTCATTAAATGTAAGGTAAAATAACTGAGCTTAAGACAATACTAGAAAAAACGTAATTCATTATTAAGTGGATGGCAGACGGACATTGTACCATATTCCACTAGTATTTCTAATTATATAAACAATTTTTGAAATTACAATATTATACCTTTACATACAGATTTATTTTTGTATTCACTTAAATCTTGTGCAGCTATTGCCACAAAATCTTCATAAATCTCCATCAATGTGTGCTCTGAATCGTTTTTCTATTTTCTAGCACTTCATAAAAGTTAGTCCATGAATAGTGAAACATTTATAGAATATTTTTAATTTTTGCATTAAAAAACAACATTAATAGTAATGAATATTGCCAATTTTTATAGATAAAATTATTTATATATTAATATATATTCACTGTATGCTAGTGTATTCACGAGTATATTTGGTACTCAATAAAAATAATGTCTAATTATATCAACTAAAATTTAAAGGAAAAAATAATGTTGCAGTACTTTCTTTGAGTTATCATTAATCTTTAATTGTTATATATTTTAATTTACTGAATGCAAATGCATTATTAGGGAAACTATATATATTGTCAAAATTATGAAATCACACATAAATGGAAGTAAATGAGAAATATGCTGATCAAATTTTCACAAGATATCAATTATTAATTATAGATATAACTGATATGCCATGCCTATAGTCTTAATTGGCTAGCTTATATATCATACTTAAAATTCGAAGTGTTAACTCAATAGCCAGAGCTTTGGAAAACTCAATACATTTAATTATACACTAAATACTAGTTGTCGCAATTAATATTCAATATCAAAATTTTACACATACAGAATGAATATTTACAAAATGCCAGCAACAATAAAAAGTAATATGTTAAATTAATACTTAATAATTTGTTATGATGTTCATACAAACGTGGTGAACTACTGCAACTTATGTTTTTTTTTACTTTGCTTTTGATACATATACATACATACAACTGGACTTATAGAGAAGTCGTGCTACATTTACCAAGTAAATATAAAATGCAACGATTCTGTTGATTTTCATGTAACAATATTAAAAGAAATGTTAAAATCATTATATATTCGTTACGTTATAACTTCTGCTGTAATTCAGCATAATAATTATAAAAATTAATTTTTAATATAATTGGTTTAATACTACTTACTTCATGTATTCATTAAACTTTTAAAATGCAATTTATTTATGTAATCCTTGTCAAAAAAAGTTTAGATGCATTACAATGTACATGTTATGCAGAGAATAATAAGTTTCCGTGCTTGTACGAATCACAAAGTCGTGTATGGACGATAGTCAATGAGGAAAAAGGATGATCTTAGTAAGACAATAGCAAGTATTTAGAGTCCAGTTAAACAATGTAAACAGGTTTGTATCTATTGCTCAACTTTTAAAAGCAACCAGAGACTGATTTTCAGGATTTTAATATATATGCCATCACAGAGCAGAATGTATTTTCCAACTTCAAATATGAAACGTGTAGCATAATCATAATGTCCCATTAAATTCATATAACTAATTTTGCTACTAAAATAGTAATCAGATTGTGCAGATAAAAAGCTTTTTAGTACATTAGACATAATAACAGATCTGTTTCTGGGTTTATACTCATACTTATTAGTATCTAAGAAAGCTGTTATAGTTAAGTGCGAAGTTAAGGTCCCAAGCAACACAGATCTCAGCTACCGATGTGAAAAGAAGTTCAGAAAACACATCAACTTAAGAAACTCATAAAATTGTGTAAAGGCGAGGTCAGTAAACCAGAAGATTATGTCAAAGTAGTTCACAATTTTGATATTCAGATAGTCTAGAATTATATTTGATGATATAATACTTGCCAACAAGAAGTAAAGTTGAATTGATCATGACTTAAAGTACCATGATAAATGAGAATGAGACAACAAGAGGATCAAAATATTTTGACATGAGATAATTGTACACAGTCGTGGAAGACTAGGACACATAGAGAATGGTACTGGGAAGAGCTCAGACACTGATTATCACTTGTATGAGCAGAATTGTAACAAAGCCATAATCGTGAATTTCGAAAAATGTCGATTTAGCTTATTACCAAGATAAATCTCAAGCAAACAATTGATGTGCAAAGAAAATTCTGTGTTGATATGTATGAAATAAAAATTAAACGAACATGTATATATTAAATGATATGTTTCACATCACATGATTTGTTTAATGCTATTACAAGTTACAACCTAACAAGATATATCTCATAAGTTGCAAACCCAAAAGACTGATCTAATCAAACGTACTGCGAAAGGAGTCAAACGGTTTTTTGCTAACGGTGTGATAACGTACATGAGCCCAAACAGAGAAATCACTTATCAGGAGCGGTGTGTGAGAACCCGAAATATCTCGGACACTCGATGATCGGAACGGGTCGAGACGAGTCGGGATTCTGAAAATTTCAGAATTCTCGAAGAGAACATTTAGAATATTTGAGAACCCCAATAGGCTTAGGAATAATCCTGAAAATTGTTGAGAAATTGTCCCAATCAGATATTTTCAGGTTCTCACACACCTCTACACCTCTTATGAGTTACATCATAAACTGAATTCGTACGCTGATACTTGTGGGAATTACAAATTTCAGTATGATGAGATGATTTCTTTTACAGATCCTTTTGTTTTGTATTTTGGCACAGTGTTTAGAGCTAAATACATATATTTATTTTTTGAAAATACGGAGACACAATTTAGGTCCTACATACACTTGCTAACTTTAAACCATGGGTCATGTATGGTATTTGAAAAGTATGTTTCATGAGGTGTTTACAGAGGTAGCAAATGAAACGAAGAAACAAAGAAATAAAAGATATTAGTATAGAGATTATCTGTTGAGCAGAAATGCTACATTATGTCATATAGAAGAGACAGAGCTTTGCCTATGCTTTAATCGTTAATGGTTAGACATGGGATAGAACAAATTTGAATGTAGTCAAAGTTATTGAAATACTGTGCAAAGTCAACAACTGCTAGCACTATACCATCAATAATGATATAACAATAAGATATTGGTTTTGGGTATTTCAACAAAGACTATTGACCATGTCGATTGTGACGACAGCAGAATGCTTACACTTAACCCAGATGGGTAAGTAATTATAATTATGCAACTTATGCTAATGGCAAAACGAACTTGTCCGATGTCGAGTATCATACGATGGAAGAGTTACAAGGATGTGTTAAGGGCATTGAGCACATATCTGGGAATCACAATTGTGGTTGATTCCTACAGAGCAAAAAGTATAATATTAAATGTCATTCCATATATTGAGATGCAACAATAAATGGATTCCTGTCTATCCTGACATAGCATGTAAAGAACCTTCATCAGGTTCAAACATATAGAAACTAACATTATTAATGTTCTATATTTAAATTGATTCATAAAGAAAATGAGATTTATTTACAATTTTGCAGTCTACTATGAAAATTTGTATTTCAGATACATTTTTTCTAAACTATTATATGTTAGTCCTTTAATGCAATCCATAAGTGTTTATATAGATGAATAGTATTCTCTAGACTAATGAAAATATTGTAATATCTTATACATGACTAACAAATTTATCGTTTAACCAGATTAAGACATTATAGCATTTACTATTAATCTCTAAAAATTACAAATTTTTCTATTAAAAACGTTGTAAAGTTCTAATATAATAGTTTTATTGGAGATCTTTTTTCTATACTCTTAATTATAAGTCATGGATATAGCGTAAAATATATAAATTTTACTTTTGTCATTTATAGATATATATTTTCATAGATAAATACTACTCCTCGTGTAACACAATTATGTAATTGAAATTAGTCAGAGAGTTTATTTTTAATTAATCAATATATAGTTGAGTGAAGAGACTTTGTGAATATTAGCAAATGTGCTAATAAAAATATATAAATTTTTACAAAAAAAAACAATCTCGCGTGAATATTGCTTTTAATATTGAAAATTTTTCTTGTACATGCGTATACATTATGTCGCTCAAATTATTGAGAAAGCAAAAAAATTTTCTTGTAAAAGATATGTTTCATTTGGTGAAGTATATTCTTATTACATATTGAAAATTACCTTGGCATCGCAATTTTTGTAAATAACAATTTAAAAAATACAAATATTCTTTACATAATGTTCTTCCACCAAATTAAATACTTTTCACAAGAAAATTGTTTTCGCTTTATCAACAATTAAAGAGACATTTCCTTGTGTAGACTTCAACCAAGCATATTGCGAGTATGTTAATTCTTTCGTAAAATAGTGTATGGATTGCAAATAGACTAGGATTGTGAAATTATGGCTTATATTGCTTAATATGATATAATTTAGAATGTAGCACGAACATCTTTAATAGTCTGCATTGTTTACTATCAATTTTAATAGTTGACTAAAAGTTTCTATTCAACTCATATATATATATATCTCCCAAAGAGCATAATCTAAGGAAGAGTTTAAATGTGATACATGTATGGAATTCTACAGACTTCATTGAATTAAGCACTACATTCTTTACTAGTGTGTAACATGTGTAGATATTTACATAATGTAATATTACAAAAAAATTCATTTGAATGTGACTGTCTTCATTTGAAAAGTTTTGAACACATAATCACAAATATGTTTTTAACTTTGATAATTTTGCAATTGAACACATTTTCTACATTTATTTATAATTTTTATATTTTCATTAATTCGTCAACAAATAATATCATACATATATAAAAAATCGGAATGTGCGCTACATCATTAATGCATGATTATACATATTACAGAAATAATGATTGATAACATATTTTTTTAATTCTGAAGGTGATTATAATATAGTGGACAAATTATTTAAGATCATTTTTTCCATTTTGAAATTAAAAGTTTTCACTTTTTAATATATTATAAAATTATTTTACTCTTTCTACGTCGACGAAATAATCTAACATACAAGTAACTTAGCTTATAATGTATTGTACAAATTGATGGACCTATAGAGAATATCGATCATCATAATTGAAATGTCAAATGTAACAGAATGAAAATGTGAAATTTCTTTTCGATTTAATATTAACAATCATAGCTTTATATATTATTCCTATTAATCATGTTGTAAGGAAGATGTTATATATATTAATATGATTATAAATGTTGTTAATATTATATTAAATATAAGTAAGAAAACAGCCACAGTCATCTGAGTTTAAATTTAATACTTTATAATGAAGATGGAGATATATAAAACAGAAAAAGTACATTGAAATGTATTAAATGAAACAGCAAAAGAAACAAATCAGATATTACAATATAAGAGTACAACATTGGGATGTGTACTGGAGAGAAACTTCAGGCAATCACAACAGAATATAACATAACTGAAATGTTGATAATACAAGCAGAATAATGCCATGATAACTATTTTAACAAATATAAGAGAAGTACCTTACTCATACCTGCTAAATTAATACAAAAGATTTCTGATATACTGGAGGCAATGCACAAACTAGAAATGTATTTGCTGATTCGTTTTGGTAAGTGAAGGTAATTTTATATATATTATATACATGTATAATATATATAATATACATATACACATTAATTTATTTGTGACCAAATATATGTACACATTTCTGATTAACTAAAATCAAATGAGTCATTGGATGCAACAACGAAGTACTTTAAACTATTTTAATTTCTAATTTATCAGTTACTTTTATTTCCGAAAAATTACGAATTGAAACTCGATTTATTAAGTGTTGGAAGTATTCATATAATGATACTGTTTATATTATAATTAAGCACTTAAAAGTAAACGAATGTTTTCTTTATAAGTACTATACAGGGTTATAAAATTTTTAAACGCAGAAGCAAATTGAGAATTTTGTTCGTATTAGGTACCTCAGAGCGAAATAGTCAAGATAGATTATGCAATTTAACATGAAAATATGAAATGCATTTGAAGGTAATATAAAGGTTTATAAATTAAATTTATATTTCATATTTACATTGAGTTAAAAATTGTAGAAATAGTTTCAATAAATTATTATGTTCTGATTATTCAAGATAAGTTATGAAGATCTTAGTTGTAGTTCACAGTAACAATACACAGAGAGAACAAATACTTTTCATTGGACCTTATAAATTAATATTGATATTAAACATTCGCTAACTAAGATCTTCAAAATTCACATTGAATAACAAAAAAATATATATAAAAATATATCGCTCTGTTTAAAAAAGGCTTTGAAATATCTTTCACATTATCACTGAAGAGTAAACCACACAAGAACATAAACAGTATTTTCCGTTCTAAAAATATGAATACTAATTTGGATGAACAGTTTTGTATACTTTATTCTGTATAAAGTACTTCCTTTTGATTTCATGCGTATCATAATATAATTACTTAAAAATGTATGTCAATGTCTCAATGCAACTGATATTATACCAATACAAAACTTAAGATACATGTAATTCATGAAGGGTTGTTTGAGGCTTCATATCCAAAATTATCAAATTAAAATGAAGAATATCAATGTTGAAAGGAATTTGAAGTGGTATTTTGGTAATTCAACAATAATTTTATTATCAATTTAATTTTTGATATTGACATTTCTTCTTAATAATGTAAAACAAATCGTATAAAATTGTAAAAAAGTGACTTTCTGAAATTAATCTCTCATTGAAACAACGAATATGCCCTAACACGAATGCGTTATAGTAACTACATCGGATATTGTAACTAAATATCTGTTATTAGATTATCATTTTGTAAATTTAATGATTGCATTAAAAATGCAGTGAAATAAATAGGTCGGCTCACTTAATTTTTTAATAAATCAGACTAAATATTCTTGAAAGTTTGAAATAAAATTTCGAAGATCAACACACGCAATTGTCGGTAAGACCATTTAATACTAGACCTTTGATAAACTAAAATCTTACCGAAAATATAGTTCTGTGTTGTTCGTATATATCAAACCTTTAATTAGTCAAAATCAAACATGTAATAACTGGAGCATTATGATTATACTATTTCATTAATTACTATAATTGCAAGATATTGATAAATAAATGTCTCTAAACATTTTTTGTAGGTCGCATATAAAATTTTTCTGTATAATTAGCTGGCTTACTTCAATCCCAATAAGATTGATACTTAAAACGTTTTTTCATTTTTCTTTCATTACTTCTATTTACTTCACAAGGTATTTGGATATGGTTAATAAATATTACAACGTTGCAAAAAGCATCTAAGTTCTTCAATATGAAGCTCTCTTTCCGAATAGATCACGTTGACATATTTTGACAATTAAAAAATATGCTGTTACATTAATTTCAGTCCAATACACATTCCCAACCCTAACAAACCTTTTAGGTTTGAGTTAATGCACGTAACGAGTCAACTTCTGCTATGTATAAGTCATTGAATCAAACGTCGGTAAACTCGTTATGCACTCACTACAGGCAAACGTACATACATACATATTCTATCAATATGATTAAAATTAAAGACTATTAGGGGGGAAGGATGTAGAACTATTACTGTGAGCCAGACTTAACATTGAGCCACTAAGGCTTTCATCGTCTGGATAAGATTCTTTTGATGCCTCAGCTATCGCCAGAGCACTGTAATAATTTAAAACAAAAAATATATATATAGTACCACTATAAAAAAAACGCTATTTTAAAATCTTAAATTTATAATTTTTAATATGCTAAGGATTTTGACTAAAGATTAGATTGACACAATTATAAGCTTCAGTGATCCCAACATATTAGAACGGAAAATAATCTTAGTATCTTTTTCCCACTTTCTATCCTTTACACTTTACATGTTATGTTCATGCAAAAAAACTATAGACTATAAATAAAAACTTTCATACCTGAATCCTATTCTTGCACTTTCCTCGTCAAATTGTTGTAATTCACGTTCTTGTCTTTCATGTAGTAGACGTATTCGTTCGCTACGTTCACTAAGAAATTCCTCAGTTTCAAGTTCCATTTTTTGTTCAAGCAAAGCTCGTCTGACCGATACTCGATCTTCTAATTCGCGACGTTCTCGGTTTCTTTGAGCTTCGGCTTGCATCTTATTTTTCGATTGGTATGCCATTAAAATTTCTAATTCATAATTTAATCTTTCCTATAAACAAACAATAGGACGATACATATTATGCGTATTCGCACTAGAATAAATATATTTTATTTGATTATATATGTATAAATATCCTTGATCGTTTTAAACACTCGAATAAAGATTTGATCATACTATAACGTAATGTCTTACTTTGAGATTATGGCATTCGACTTCTTGTGACTCGTCTAAACGTATACTTTGTTTTTGAAGCATTTCAGCAATACTTTGTTCATACTGATCACCCAACAAGGCCAACTTTCTTCTTTGTTCTTCCTTCAACTTTTTAATAACCGCCTTTTGTTCTTCTTTAGCCGTTGTTTGTAATATTTGAGCTTTTAATGCTTTATATTGCCGCGTTTGTATTTTACATGTCTCCCTAAACTGTTTGCGAATCTGCATTTCTTTTTGCTGAAATAACAAATACGTACACATTTATTCTAATTTTGTTTAGTTAATTTTCTATTGCATAACGTTCCTTTTGTACGTTGAATGTTTTAGTATTGCCTGAAATTGAAGTGCATAGCTTACTTTGAGACTCTTAGGTTGCTGCTTGAGTTCTAATGCGTGTTTTTTACGCAAGTCACGTTCCGCCCTTTGCATATAATCTTGTTGATTAGAAAGTTCAGTCGCATGTTGCCGTTGAACTTGATCTTCCCGAAGCGCGTGAACTGCCCTCTGCTGTCTATACTCTAGTTCTTGGGTTTTTTCATGGTGTCGTAATAACATATTATGAGCTTGTTCTAGTTGTTGTTGTCTCTTATTTAATTCCTATTTACCAAAATATATTATGAAAGTGTTGTAATCTTTCCAAAATAACAGCATACATTTAGGAAATGATAATATCGTTAAACAAACCTCTCGAAGCAATTCTTGCTCTAAACTATGAAAAATAAGCAACTTTTTTCTACGAAATTTACGAATTTCAAAATCGAGATATTCTCTTTGGCCTCGAGCAAGCCGTTGTTCTTCTTGCGCCTCCATTTGTCGTAAATTATCTTTATGACTTTGAAGCGTAGCATCCCGTTGCCGTTTTGGTGTAACTTCATCCTGAGATAATTCTTTTTTCCATCTCTCCTTAAAAGCCTAAACAAATAAAGACATCTTTGATAGATACCACCGAGTATTACCATAGTATATTAACGGTGAAAAAAGTTTTAATATTGTACAATCATTTAGACAGAAATCTATCATCATCAAATTCTTCTTACTTTGTACTCTCTTTTCTGCTGTGCTTCCAGTGCTTTTCGATCAGCCTCTTGCCTATTTGTAATCTCTTTATGAAGTTTCTTTTCTGCATTTTGGTTTTGTTTAAATTTACGTTCTAATTCTTGTAGATGCCTCATTTGAAGTTTCTCTAATTCTTTACTAAATTGTTGTAAAAGCGTTTCATATTCCTTGTCTAGTAATTGTTTATGTGATTCCATCTCCATTTTACAACGTTCTTCCAATTTTACCTATTTACACAACGCATAATATAGACACACAAATGGATAGAGTAGCTTTTTAATGCTACAGTTAAAAAAAAATGTAATGATGGAAAGAATGCTTACCAAAGCACCTTGATGTTCCCGTCTCATTCTCTTGTATCCACTCATCTGTTCATGCATTTCTTCCTGCATATGTTCCTTCTGTTGTTTGGTCACGATCGATGTTGTCCTTATTGTTGCAAAGTTATTGGCACCATGCTCAAGTAGATTGGCAGTAACACCACCTGCTGATATTTTATGTCGATTTCGCACAGATCCCGTGGAATATTCATTTGAATCAGCATTTGGCAGTGGTAAGCTATTGGTGGAGGAACTTTGAGAGCTCGCAGAAACACCCATCGAATGAATTGAATGCTCCGATGTAATTGAATTACTCTTGCTACTATCGCCACCTGTTTGTTCATCAGGAGTACCTACAAAGTGTGTGGATAAACAAAAAAGAAGAGTAAATAAACATTATTCTCTAAAATACAAACTTTTGAATTTCAAAAACTTTAACTTCAACTTTAATAACGCACCATCGGTATCGCCAACTGTACTCTCAGTCTCGCAAGCATCGATCATTAAGATCTTCTTCATTTTTCGATAATTCAAATTATCCAACTCCCTAACAGCACCTTTCGTCCTCTGAATTAAATCTATTAAAACTTGAGGAGAACGCGTTCTGGTGATATATTGATGCTGTAAATTTGAAAGTCTGTAAGATAACAGCTAACTAAACAACAATATGTCTTCTTTTGAAGGTTAAACTTTAAACATGAAATACAGTGAATATCAAACAAAATCTGAACGAAACTCACTGCTAATAGATCTGCAGATGATGGCCTTTCGCTCGGACTTTTAATAAGACATACTTCAACAAAACGTCGGAAAACATCTGACCAATTTGGAGAGTTTAAAGTTGGTGCGTCGTTCTGAGCAATATGATACAGAGCGCTCATGGCATTCATGTTAAAATAAGGTGGTTTTCTCTCCGCTGAAATGATGATACTTATATTATTATTATAGATTACTAAAATTAACCACTAATATATTGATATGCTTAAAGTTATTCAATCTGCAGTACCTAATTCAATACATGTTATACCAAGAGACCATACATCCACTTTCCCATCGTATTGTCCTTCGTCCATAGCTAATATCACTTCTGGTGCCATCCAATAAGGAGTACCTACGAAGCTATTTGCTGGCCATTTTATACTCGCAGAACCAAAATCTGCCAATTTTACAGTTCCATTTTCGGTAAGTAAAATATTCCCTGCCTTTACATCCCTATGGATCCTTCCGTAACCATGAAGATAATCCAAACCATTTAGTACGCCGTCACAAATCGCAGCTATCTCATCTTCTTTTAAAGGTCTTTTATGGACTTCGATAATGTCTGATGCAGATCCAAGGCAGTATTCCATTACCAACTGTGATTTATAATTTTGTGTAATAATAATGTAATATTAACTAACTAACTATATTCGTATAATTTAGTTTGTTTAAAAAACATGTATACCCAGGCAGTATGGTCCCTGAGGTAGCAACCCTTATATTTTATTGTGTTAGGATGATCAAGCTGTCTAAGAAACCGTATTTCTTTTAGGATATCTTGCCACTTTTCAACCGTTTGTTTTCCCAAATACGACATTTTCTTGATGGCAACAATCTCTTTGGTAACCAAACATCGTGCATAATAAACAGCCCCAAAACTACCGTGCCCGATTTCGCGCAAGTCCTCAAATATTTTCTCCGGATCATTTTTCTCGAATAATTCAGCAATCTCTGGATCCTTAAGACTACCAGGCCTTGGAACAGCTGGCATAGTAAAGGTGTTAATAACTAAATGGCCGAGGCCTATTTCAGACACCTTCAGACGTCCTCTTGCCTTTTGATCCTCTACCCTAAATTTTTTAATCTTACTTAAACCTCTGTCAGTCCATTCCAAAATTCAATATTCTATCTGTGAAGAAAGCATAAATAATAAATTTGAATATTAGTGATAGTCGCTTGCAATGAAATTCATATTAAACAGATTTACTTAAGATTTTTACATATACATATTTCTTTATATTATATACTTCCTCTTCTATATTTCAATTACAAAATGAAGAATGTACAAATAAGTGGTAATATATGAGATTCTGTAGCAAAGATCTATTGCACACATTACAATAAGTATATAAAAAATACAACAAATATATTGATGAAACAATGGAATATCGTGACTCTAATACCTTTGTTTCGTATTTTACCTGCTTGAATGTATTATACAATTAAATTAACAACAGCAGGTAGTTTTTTCAGCTAAAAAAAGCTTGCCAGTATATAATGTTTGGCAGACATCAGTCTATAAATTCGAATAACGCGAAATTAACGCACCATCAAATTCTGTCACTACAAAGTTTCTCCTTGTTTAATCAAAACTAACTTGACACTTATCACGAGGTCCTCTCAATACAAATTACACCACACCAATTCTATCAGTCGATAAATGCATTTGATTCTAAGGAGTATCGTATGTTTTTAAAAGGAATATCCGCGAAGAATACGTCGAGAAGAATTCAATCGGTACTGATGCGAGGCTATTAAATGACAAACATTTTTACGAGAAGAACAGAAATAATTGTAAAACTAGGGTTGGTAAGTAAAGAAGGCGGTCGAGTGAAATTTGCAGGAGATAGAAATGCGGGCGTAAGGAGGGTTGGGTCTCTGTCTCGAAGCAATCGCGTCAGATTGGTCCCGTAAATACAGCAGAGGGACATCGTCGGTGTGGTCGAAAACGCTTGCCGTGTTTGGGTCGAACGAATGACATCACGATCGGATCCCGGTATATCAACTGAAATTTATCCAAAGCTCCGGCAGCAAGGGAAAAAATGATATTCACCTCCAAAATGGCGAGGGAGCAAGCACGGAAGCATGCGCGCAGCTTCGAGCACTCTCTTCAGGCGGAGTAGCTCTTTTTCCTGAACTTGGCCGATCCTTCGAGCATATTAAGATATCCGAGGATCACAATTTTCCGTCGTGCAAACGCACCGCACCCCGGAAAAGTACACGTCCCGTACGTGTCACGCACGTACGCACACACGCGCGAGACGCGACAATCCGCGGCAACGCAACAATACGGCACCCACCGTCGGCTCAGACACGAGAATTCGCAAATTTTTTGACGCCTTTTCGCCTGTCCTGGGTGTACTCTATGGTAAGCGAGTTTTCCGTCAATGATGAGTGGCGCTCTGTATCGGTCAAGTTCTTAACTACCGTTAACAAATGTTACCGATAACTATGCTCTACTTCTTTATCAATTGCATGTCAAGAGCATAAGATCAAATTTAGGACGCATACATGCAAAGCATACGTTAAAATACCTTAATATACTGTCTGTTTTAGGTAAAGATTCGCTTGAATATATCATTAAGACGATCTTTTTTATTCTGCACAACCATAAGTAGACGAGAACAATGTGTCTTCAAAGAAGATTACATAGTAATCGCATTTAAAATTTGTTCTATAATCAGACATCTTCATTATTGAAACTAATACACTTAGTTCTTTATAAATGTAATACCTATATCATTATAAGATCTTTTGCGGAAACATTATTCGAATAAAATTGCTAGATTGGAATGTACACAAAATCGCATGGTTACGGACTAAATAAACCAAAACAAGTCCAGTAAGCAATTAAAAGCTCCGGATTTGTTACGAATTTACAGTCAATTTTATTGCTAAATTCAGATTCATCCATAATACTTCTGCATTGGGCACGCCATTTGCAAGCAAAATTTTTTGGTACATTTTGATAGCAAATCCCAAACCTTTGCTTTTATAAGAGTAAGGTCTTTGTAAAACAAATTTTCTTAGCGTTTGACTCGAATTTACCCACTTGCAGGAGCAAATTTTGCATGCAAATATTCTTAGTCATTCTACTTCCGCATCAGGCTCCGAATTTATCAACAAAATTTGGTATGCAAATTCTTAGGAAACCGTTGGCAAATTTCTTACGAGGCAAATTGACAGCCTTACGCCCACAAACTTTATGAAGTACATTTGTCAATATCTGCTTCGAGAAAATTTAGCTGATTGGAATGCAATAGTTTTATTCGTCAAAAAGAACATTTTATCATTAAATCATTTGTTTCAGTTGAATGCAACTGAAAATAGAGAAATTTAGGTAAGGTGAAGAAAAATTATCATTTGGTGTTTAAAACTCGTACTACTGTTTGAGGAAATACCTACAGGGGTCTAATCCTAATCGCGAACAAGGGTACTCTTCGTGGCCGGCAATCCAGGCAGAAAACGAGGCGAAGAACCGAAACCATAAAAGAGTGGGAATAAAAATGTTGTGTGAGGGGTCTGTTAGAGGGGGTCTGTTTGACTACAATCACTACAATCAGTCCAACGAGACGAGAGAGTAAACCTAAACACGTATACAGGGCCGGCTCGCAGAGTCAAGATCCCTACGACTTATGAAATAAGAAGGTACTTTTGGGAAAAAATATTCAATTTTATTACAATCTGAGTTTGCTTGTAAATATGAACATAGTGGAATAAACGAAGTTTTGAGATATTTGAGAACGTTTTTTTTTTAGATATTACCACGGATTAGTTTACTCGATAGCGTGTAAAAATCGTGAAGAAAATAAAGTTCGGGATGAATATTGATATGCAATTCCCTCATGGATTACAATGATTTTCTAAAATTCCTTATACATTAAATAATAAACCAATCCTACTAACATCTAACCACAACCTAACTACTGTAGGAACCATAAAATGACGATACGCATACGCCCCTGAGGATCGACAGTGTCAGCCAATAGCTGCGGCTGCGGCTGTAGCTATCGAGCATGTGTTTACGGTTACTCTCTCGTCTCGTTGGACAAACTATAGGTTCATGTTGCAGTTTTATGTATTCGAACAGTGTCTCACTTACAGTTACCCCACCAGACGACTTTAACTCTTTAGGGGCGTGGCTTCGTTCGATAGTCGATTCTCGACTATCTGCTTGCTAAATCTTACGAGAGCATAATGAACCAAAATTAAATGTATATTGTAAACTGTAATGTAATTGTAACGGACCAATTAATTTTCAATATTTATAACCAACTATGAAAAATTCTACTTCTAGGCTTCAGCAGCAAAAGCTTCCTTAATGCAGCTGTCAAATGTGGGAATAAACATTAACATAATAAAATTGACATTTTCTTTTGCGAAGACCAATGTATCATTCTTTGAATTTTATATTACACTAATTGTTTTGATATATTAAAGTGAATGTACAGTGTCTCTTATGCTAGAAAAAATTTTTACAATTATATAAATGTAAGCACCTAAATTAAATATACAAATCAGAGTAGTATCATCCATTCTTAATATACTTATCAGTTTAATTTACATATACATAATTTGTTACATATAAATTGTATGAAAATAATAAATATAAAAAGCTAGATGGTATAATTCACAATACTCTTTGTTGTGACTTTGTTGTGACATTTTACATTGCAAGAATTGGTTTATACAGTACAAAGAAGGAACCTGTAGATATTATCAACAATATATAAACAGTATTATGTATAATAAGTTATAAATTCTCTAAATCTTCCATCAACGATGTTAAAAATGTGTTCCCATTTATTAGCTTCGTTGTGCAGACAACGAATTCCACATTTACTGCAAACAGAAATTCTTTATAATACTCTGCAGAAACAAATTGTAGACACTTAATTTTCATATTTCGTTCAGCGCTGTATTACTTACAATCTTCCTGTTGGGACAAAAATCTAAGAGCAGAAATTTCAGCAAATGTACATCCGCCAATAAAAAAGACCATTACCAACTTTGGTGGTTCAGAATTGGAATCTTCACTCACAATAGAATTTCCTACAAAACAATATGTATGACAATTACACAAAATAATTCAAAACTTTGAACTACTACAAACAAATGTCTTACTTCGTCCGGAAGATGGAACACTAAGTGGAGCACTATTAACAGTAGGACCTGGTAATAAACCCATTACATCGTTTAAGCCTTGCCATCCATTTGGTTGCACAAGATGTTCTGCCAGTCGAATACTTAATGGCGCATATATGGAATGTACATAACTAATATCTTTTGGTGTTATTTCACTTTCGTCTTCAACTGTAAGTCTTAATGCTTTCCGCAAAACAGCATATTGACGAGCAGATTGCTGTTGTTTCAACAGTCCAGCCCTTTCTAGATTCAATATAGTTGGCAAATGTTGATAGCCATATGTTTGTATTATCTCTCTTTTATAATAATCTAATAATTTTAGTTTAAGGCCAGAATTTGTTAAAGACTGTATGCAAAGAAGTCGTAAAACCTTAAGGAGTGGTTGTTGTTGAGCTATCAGATCTTCTATATAAGCATTTGGTTTATCTGTATCAATACAATTCAACAACTCTTGTTCAATTTGCAGTGCTTCCAAAAAGCTACTTGAATCTGTTACTTCTTTTACCATTTGTGCTATTGTTGCATCTAAAAAATAAATTAAGTTAAAATACACTTGTTATCACAATTATTATTATATAGTTAACACATTTAGGACCGGCGTCTCGTATGAGACGCTTAGTAGAACGCCACATATATTTTCCAAAAGTCTATAGCTGAATATCGCAAGCGTTTGCTATATAAATCTATGTGAATATGAAGAATGACGTAGAAACTACATTGCCGGTGTTCAGCTAATGAATTTGAAATGATATAGGACTACGTTCCCAGTCTCGAATGTATTAATACAAATAAAATGGATATTTTACGTCTTGCTACTGATTGCTTCGTAGCTAATATATGTGGTAATTTCGCTACAAATTGTTTAATCTCTTGCACACTTTTGTCTCCGTATCTTTCATCGAACTGTGATGAAATATCTTTAGCTTTTTTGATAAGCACTTGCCCTACACCATTAAAGTTTTTGTCCCTAAAATTACATAAAAGTTATAAAATGTAAGACTATGTCAAAGCATATCAAAACTCACTTAATTTCTGCAAATAGTTCTTCACCAGAATTAAGTATAATTTGCTCTTTTTCCTTAAGAGACATTGCTGTTGGAGAATCTTCAGAATCATGAAATCTTTTTGCTGGCAATAGAACAGTATCTGAAATTGTAACCAAAAAGATTTTTATTTTAACGATATAATGAAAATATTCTATAAACTGTATATAGAAGAATACTTTACTATATTTTATCCCAAAAATTTCATCTATTAGTCCTTCATATGTCAACTGTGTTACTAAAGGTGAAAGTAAGTCCACAGATCGATCTAATAATAGTAAATGTTCTATAACAGGTGATTGTGAAGATATTGCTTTATTATCCTCTTCTTCTCGATTTAATTTCTCTAATAGCTCCCAAACTTTACTAGCAGCAGGTCCTCTGCCAGTAATTTTTGGAATCTTTCCATATATCCTCTGCAAACCATGAATAGCTTGTGCTACTTGGTATAGACACGTAGGATCATTTTCTAAGTGAAATTCCTTAAATGCTCCACCGAGTTCCATAGATAAAAGGTCACTATCAAAAGGAAATAAATCGCATTTAAATTCCTCTATCAAGGTAAAACTACCAAAGACCCCTCGAGTCTGAAGCTTCTTCTGACAAAGAAGACTTTTCCGAGGCAGAAAAAATAGATGAAATTCTTTGCGTGGTCTTTTCTCTTCTTCACTGAAAACGAATAGTTATATCAGCTTCAATTTATTACTACAAAAACAAGGACAATATTAAGAGTTTTTTTCATTTTGCTCGTACCCATGAACATTCTCAGCAATTAAATCCATAAGGCCTAATTGAGGCCTAGTAATAAATATTATGTTAGCAATATTTGATGGTATTGATAAATGTCCCCCACGTAATGGGTACATTTTGACTACATCATGTTCTTCCAATAAATTATATTTTGCAACAAGACCAATTGGTCCTTCAAGGGATTGATCCCATATAATTGCCTATTAATACATCATTAAATTAATCCATAATGAAAATGTTTAATTATCTCTTAAAATAATCGATTCATAGGAATTGTAAATAATTATCGGTTGAAATAGTATTAATGAATAAAATTGACTAGATAGTTTTAATACCTTTGTACCGTCACATTTTTCAAGTAAACAAAGTAATTGTTTCCTTGCTTGCTCTTGAATAATGCCTACATTTAATCGACCAGCTGATAAATGCGCCGATGACATATTCGTAAGTAGGTATTTAATGCACAAATCACTAAAGACACAATGTCTCCTATAACTATTTACACACCAATCCTCCCATTGAATTTTTATTTGACGTTCGTTTGTTTCAATTCCAAAGTTGCAATTTCTTGCAAATACATATTATATTTAATGAGACGAAATGTCTAACAATGTCTAATGAATAACACAGACGTAAAATTCGACAGACGTCTCATACGTCTCTGACAGAAGTCTCTGCAGTATACCGCGTACAAAATAAGTTTTTTATCTAATGAATTAGTGCTAATTCGAACAATATAGTAGCTGATAGTAGTTGATAGTGGCACTAGAATAACACCACGGACGAGATATAAGAATAGACATATCACCTTACGAGCTTTTGTGTTCTGGGTCGGACTATTTTACCGACTCGATATTTTACGCATATACATATAATTTGGATATGATTTGGATAATATCGCTTCGTTTAAAGTTTAAACATAGGCGCTGTGGATATTTCCATAAAGTCCTTTATAATTCCTTTCTGATACAAAAATCCCTAGCGGAAAAGTTATCTTATATGCTCTAAAAAAGACACGGGATGAATTGAACGAAAAGACGGTGAAAAAAATTATTGTAAACCGAGTCCCTTTTGATGGCCGAGTGGTTGAAACAATAAATTTGTTATTATTATTATTATTATTGTATTTAAATTATTATAAGCAAAATTTCCCACCAACGTACCTCCTCTTGTTATACCTACTCTTAGGTCTAACTGCGCTCTTAATTTCGCGCGAAAAAACGATGATTATAGTCGCTGGTGTAAACATATTCAGTGAATTATGGATAGAAGAAAATTTAAATCTAGTGGAGGTTTGCATAAAAATTTAATAGGAAGCCAACTATCATCAACATGCAAAACTTCCGATACCAAATTTTTAAGTGGAGAAACGTTACTTAGTAGTCGAAGTACATCGTTTGGCGTTAAAACAAGTTCAACTCAAAGTAAGTAAATCACGGAAATGATTGAAGTTTAAAATCAAATTAATAAACGTACAAGTATTTGTAGATTACAATAAATCGTCGAACGAAAAACGATTTAAAAGTAATGATCGGCCACTTACTGAAGAAACAATAATTAGCAAAAACAAAACGTTGAAAGATGATGTTTCAACACGTAAACGCAAATTGTCAAATTTAAGTGAATTAAGAATTGAAAGCGATGATGATTTGGGCTTTCCTTTGGCTGAATCTACAGTCTTAAAGAAAAGTCGAATTGAAACAAACACACCACAAAATAGATCCAAAAATACTAGTTATGAAGAACCACGAAGGAATGTCACCGAAGCTTCTATCACACACTGTAAATTTGTGAAATTTCTGAAAGAATCTGGTATTAAGATAAATGTAGTTGCACCTCATATACTTTGTAAGTTGTATTATAAATTGCCTAACACTCTAACAGAAATAACATATACTTGCTAGTTCATATTATTGATTGCCATAAAAATATTTTGTTAAATTGTTATAGGTAATGATATTATAATAGTTCAACAAAAAATGAAGGAATTACTAAATTCAGACAAATATAATAAAGAAGAATTACTGAACTTAATGGAAAAGTATTTTGAAAATGAACAGAATCTTGAAAATGCTTTGTGCGACATGGAAATATCGATCAATAACAAAGTTTCAAATGTACTGCATAGTTCTTCTCTGATAAAAATATTACTGCAAGTGTCAGAGTTACATCCAGAAATATATAGTAGTCTATTGACCAAACTTAATGAGTCTGTGCTTATGGCGTAAGTATGTCTCATATAACCCTTTTTTTAATTCTACTTTATCAACTGTTTATAATCTTTAGAAAATATTTCCAATAACTTTTACATGTCCTTTTTCAGAGATTCTATTGAAACGATTCCATGGGCCCTTTCATTGTTGCAGCAATTTCGTTTTCTGGATGTTATAACTAACTCAGATGCTTTAACAAATAGTTTAGCACAGCTTTTAGAATCGTGTCCTATGTGGTTCCAAAGTGAACTAATTTTGTTTCTACCCGATATAGTAACTGATAAGCAACATGAAACTGTTGCAGAAATTTTGGATAAAGTGATGGAAGACAACTTGGAATTAATAAGTTTAATATTGAATTGTATGAGTAATTTGAATCTTTCAAAAAAATATTTAGATGATTATAAGGACAAAATATTAAACTTGTTAAGAACAAATATAAAAGTAAATGCTATACCAGCTGTTATAAAGTATGCATACCATTTTGAACAGTACGTTTTGAACATGTACAATTTTCAAGTAACTTTCTAATAATATATGTGTTCATTATTTTAACAGATTCATTTTCGAGGATTGTTCAGATTTGGAAATTTATAAAAAAACATTGACAGTGCTACGTAACACTGACTTACAACCACTTGCTGGAGAAAAAGTTGAAGAGTGTTACCAAAATCAGTTAAATATAATCAGAACTCTGAAAATGCACATGTCTGTTTCAAAGAATACAATAACCACAACAGTTGAATTTATAAAAAATATTAACAAAGACCCGAAACCTTTAGATATCATTATATTGCTTCTCATATTTTCAATTACAGAAACAAAAAGAAAAAATGTTGAAACTATATTTAAACAACATATACGATCTGGTTTCTACAGACCAAGTTTACTGAATTTATTGTACAATGATTACAAACAGGTGTGTTTTGTACAAATTAAAAATTAACGTTAGGTACCTTTGGATTTTGATAAAAAGAAACAGTAATTTATTTTAGGTTGTGCAAGAGTTACAAACAACAGTATTACAATTGTCAAGTAATTTGCTAAAATCAGATCAACGTGTGTTTATTGATTTTGCAATTGATTGGTTGCGTTTGCAATTTATATGCCATAAGGATAATGTGTTCAAACAACGTGAAATATTGGAAAAAATTATATTCCTTATGGGTGGCAATGATCAGACAATAAGAAATGCTTTGGCATTTCTTTGCACAATGGTGGTAAAAGAAGAAGACAAGAAATGCCTAATGCCTCATTGTAATCATCTCCGCATCTTGCTTGAAAAGTTGGATAACTTGGAATTAGAAGAAGTTGGAACATTGAATGATTTATTACAAAATTTATGTGTGAACTCTACCTCTATATCTGATTCTTTACGAGATGATTTATTCATACTTCTGCAAAAACAATTAGCTAATTTTAAACCACAGTACGTACTAATAATTACAATATGACTTAATTGTTATTATTTTTAGTTATTCCTAAAAACACTTTTCTTTCTTGAATTTTAGAATAAAATGCAAAGGTGTCTTAGCAGCAGTTATGGCAATAAAACATTTAATGAAAACAGCTGAAACAGCTAATTCTGCCTATAGTTTATTTAGTATGCATTGTAAAATATTTAATTATATATAATATACAATAATTTTAAAATTTCTATTTACTCGATTAAAAATCCTGTAAATATTAATTTGTATTACATTTTGGTTCTATAGAGACAGTACTGAATAATGTGAAAAACTGTCCGAGATCAAAAGCTTTATTTTACGATCAATTGACACGTATCATTTTCGAAGCTCAGGAAATTGATGCAGAATTTATACAAAATTTGACAAATTATATTGAAGAAGAATTTATCAATGAATACATGATTGATAAAGAGAATTACAAGTATATAATACTACATGATTTTTAATTATCTTCAATATTATTATACACCTATTTTTTATAATGTTTAACATTTTCTATAGTGGTGAATTAGTTTCGAAGTTTGGCTTAAACAAGACAGAAGATGAACCACAAAATTGTGTTTTATCATTTGAAAATGAAAAGTATGGTGCTATTGTGGCAATTTCATTTAAACTTCTCAGAACATGTTGTATAAAACTTAGTGAAAATGGAGATTTAGATGCTATCAACTCCCTTTTGGGCTGTGCAATATTAATGCCAGAAAATTTTGATACGGCAGAAAATTCGACACTAGATTTAGTAATATGCTGCATTAATTGGTCAGTTGAATAATGAAATAACTAATACAAATGCAATGTGTCATACAATCTAAAAAAAATTTAATAATATACCAACATTTCAGGTTTCGAGAAATACTTAGTGGATTTGTCATGCAAAAAGATTTTCTATTGCAAAAGCAGGTAATCCAACGACTCGACAATTTAATATATTTACAAAGTGAATTGACCATGCTGTTTACTTTGTGTGATACAAAGTATCAGCCACTTCCGTGTTACTTTCATCATTTTCCTGTAATACCTTTTGCAAGAGTTGAGACAAAAAGTGGGAAAAAGGGCAAGAAAGGAAAGAAGGGTGTTGCGGAAAAATCGGTCACTTTTAATGAAACTGAAAGCTGGGAATTGGGTTCTCTAATATGTTCCAAAAATCCAATGTATTTCAGAAAATTGGATGCTAAGGTATAAATATATTTTGATCATATTTAAGATATTCAGACATTACATTTATGCTATATGTATATTGTATAATAATTGAAAATATCATTACAGATTGTCCATCTATTAGACATAACAATGGAATTGAATACAACACAATCCAGAAAACTTAATATAACTGTAAAACATGTATGTTTTATCGTTAAAGAACTGTTAGGAATATTTGAATATCAAAATAACGAAACCTTTGTTAGAGATTTAATTGAAGTATTACCTAAGATTTGTTCAAAATTGCAAAATATCGTGGATACTTTAAGAGAAGAAAGTACAGATGAAAATAAAGAAGCTGCTAGATTATTATTGTGTCTTCTAACAAAAATATTTAATTGGAAAGGATTTGAAAGTGTTACTTACAATATGCTTCTACGAGGTACATCACTATTTAATGTATAATGCAGCAATAGTACTTTCTTTATTTATAATTCGTTTGGTTTACAATATCCTTTTAAAATCACAATAATTATTATCTGTTTTTTGGAAGAAGATAAATTACGTCATAATAGCTATCCACCTCACTTCTATTACATCAGTCTTCTTGCATGGCAGAAATGGAATGGAGTGGGCAGCTATTCTCTTTCAAAAACCAGATCATTGAAAATTTTATTATTTTGGCAATATTTGTGTTATTTTTCAGATGGATTACGAACTATGGCAAGTCAAGTAGACGAAAACAATGCCATGTTAAGGTCTTGCAAAGAACTTGTTGCAGAATCATGCAAATACTTTGAGTCTTTATCTGATATTGCTACACAAATAACATTATCTATTACATTAATCAATATGTGTCAATCACTAATGAAACATTCTGAGTCTTATACGAAAGAAAACAAAGAAAAACATGGTAAGGAGTAATATGTAGAGCACGATCATTTTCTGAGCGTGAGTGCCCGGGTACCCGGCGAGTCAGGTAGGACTCGGATAATTTTCTTCATCTCGTGATAGCCCGGGTATCCGGGCAATCGAAGTACCTGGGTAGTTGGTACATTATACATACTTGAGTTCCTGTTATTGTTTCTAGCAAACATGGCATTTGGGTTTTTATGTCTTCAATGGCGAGAGGATAAGTTTTTCAGTCCTCAATATAAAAATGCAGTAATTGGCTTACTAAACAGTTGGATTGACAATGAACCATTACCACTGAAAACAGTTACTTCAATTTTGGGATGGTTACCAGATGAAACTTCTAAATTAGAAAGACCTCAGGACTGTTTAAGTAAAATACCCTCTATAAAAAGAAGTAATTTTCATTCTTTCTTTAAGAAAATATTTGATGGTCTGATTAATGGTATAAAAATAGCATTACCATCAGCTGACAGGTAAAAACATTATATTTTATTCAAATGAGATCAGTTTTTCAAATAAATTATGTTTCCCTGAATAATTAGATTTTGTCAAATTACTTCTAGAGATCCAAAAAGAATAGAAGTGTGGGATGAAGTTGCTTCTAATATTCAGAAGTTGGTTCAAATATGTAAAACTCTCACTACGAAGAATAATGTATTAATCTTTTTGAAATATATGCCCATTCTATTGAGATACTTTTTAAATCTAGGGATGCCAATTCTTGAACACAATTTGAAATATCAAACGGATGATGTAACCAAAATATTGAAAATGATTCAAGGTATAATTTTGAATTGACGTAGATAACTATATTAGTCTGTCATTTATTAAATTCTTTTTTCAATGTAACACCATCTTACAAATGTGTGCAAAAATATTCATGTTTTAGGTGGTACAAGATATTTACATACAATATGCTGTGATGCTGTAGAGAAAAAAGATCTTACATTAACAAAATATGTTCCTGCAGCTAAGTCTATATTAGAAAGATTACTATATAGCGTAAAAGGAATGTTAGTTCTCAATAACAGTCCTGCCGCTTTTTGGATGGGTAATCTTATCAATAAAAATTTGGAGGGTGAAGAAATTCCCTCGCAGGTTAATTTCCATTTTTTGTAGTTCTTATACATTCGTTTGTTTATCACATTATACATTTTCATTCTTCTTTTTAGAATTTATCTTCGGAAGAAACTAGTTTACCGAGTTCCAATGCTTTAGATTTAGATGAAGAGAATAATGATGTATCATCAGACATATTAGAGAGTGATTCCAATGATGATCTTGCAGACGAAGATTTATAATATATTTTTCATAAAATAATTTTATGAAGAACGTATTCATTGCATTAGCAAAATATGCATTCTTATTTATATATGGTATGTTTTTAGAAAATAAGATATATTATTAGCATTGCAAATACTCGAAATTAATAGTATGACATTAATATCAAACTATACTTGCAGGCTATATGTTTTCAGTGATATTTCCAATTCCTTTTGATCTCATTATATTGAACTAAATTACTTATTAAATTATATTAAATTGTTACTAAACATTTGACGTTTCCACGTTAAATCCGGCATAAGTGTTTCTTCAAGAAATATCATTTCATTGTTTCCCTTAATTAGTAGTATAGTATGAGTTCTTGTACAGTATTCTACGCCAGATATAAAAATTGAACTAAGTTCTTCATACTTTGCTGGACATCGTCGTTGCAGTTCTGCATCTGGTAAATACCTATAAGCATTAAAGTATTAAAAATTAAACAATGTATGTAAATAGTATTAAAATGTAATTCTTGGTTCTTTTCATTAATTACCTTTCTTTCGATTTTAAAAATTTTAATAGTTCTTCAATAAGATCTGCTTCCTTTGATACTACAGCGTTATTTACAATACTTTTGAATTTCTCTTTTCCTCCTTCAACTTTTTTGAAAGGAATCTCAAAATTACTATTACTAAAACCTAATACAGTGTCCTGACTTGTAAAAGGTCCTGTTGATTTTCTAGAGCTACTGAGACAATTGACATTTGCATTGCTAAATAAATAGATATAAAATAACATATTTATCAATAGAACAAATATAGTTTAAAGTTTAAAACTGATTTGCTTACTATAAGTTAATTAAAACCAGACTGTATGGATTGTATGGCTGACCATTTAGATTTTCATTGTGTAATTTATTTAAATATGAAATTGCAGAATCATTTGAGGTAACGAAGTTAGGTATTAAAAAACCACGACCCTTTTTAGGAGTGTCAGATACACTTTCCTCATTGGGTAAATTTAAGACAACACCAGCTTTCCCTTTTACTGAAAGAGCTAACCATGTTCCGCCTTCTTTACCAGGTTCCATATCGATACCTGATGAATTGGTAATTATTTTTATGTTTATGTCTAATATAAAGAAACTGTTACAAATTGAGATTTATTACTTTTCAAACAGTTTACATTTACTATACAACATGTTATTTATGAACAAAATTGTCATGTTCCTTAATTAATTAATATTTAATACAATTATGATGTTAAAGAATTTTGCAAATTAATATTAAAAATACTTTTGGCATACCTCCTAAACATTCTGGATGATCTTTCCAAAACTGAGCTACTAATGTTGGACGTTTGAAATGTTCATCTCGATTCGATGCCACAATTAACCGATAGGACTCCGAATTAGCGTCAGGATTACGGTAAATAAATAATATACACATATTTGAAACAGTTTACGAGTTTCTTAGACATGTAAATTCTGTAAAACAAGATGCTTTTATATCTGAGGCTTTTATGTCTTTTTCATCAATCGTATCATTGATAAGATTGTAGCGTACGTCACATATTGTAAATTAAGATAACGTTGTATACGTTGATCAACGAAGATAACTAATAGTTAAATATAGTAATTCATCTAAGTACTTCGTACTGAGAACAGGTACTATTTATAACATGCACTGACTATTTTATTGTAGTTACAATTGTGAGTAATTATATAGAATCAACCTCTTTCTTTTACAGTATTATATTATATAAATGTATACTTTTATTAAGTAGTTGGAGGGTTTAAAGAATTCAACATATTGCATTTGGAGGTATACATATATTAAACAGAATGACATTTCATAACATGTTAGTATAGTGTTACCAGTAAACCAGTATTGTTGCCAGAGAAGAATTACCTAATAGATCGACATCTGTAGGAAAACTATGTCATAAATGCGCGAGCTTCAAAAAAATTAATTTCGAAATACGCTAAAAACTCAATAACATACAAGCAGATTTCACTAAAATGAAACATTCATTATTTAACTATTATTCCAAAATTTATGATTGTTTCATTCATACCTAGAATTAAATCAGAAAATAGTAAGTACTTATGAAAGAAATTATATAACATAAAATTAGTAACAGCATATTATTCCCTATCATTATAAATATGTAGGATTCATTTCTAAATAGATTTTTGGAATATTTAGTGTAGAAATACATAATAACAATATGTTTCTTACAATAATTAAAAATATTTTAATTTACAGTGAACTTTAATATTTTATTTTTTACTTTGTGTTTTCTATGTTGTATTTTGTAAAAAATATACTTTCATTTGTTATTATGCAGTATCATTAACTTCAGGTAAACAAATAATAGACATGAAACAAGTATCAAAAATTGACTACTTATATTTAATATATTGAATTACATGTGTCAAAATATTTTACAAATCAAACTACTGTTAGATCAGAGAGATTAATGATTAAAAAGATCATTAGAAATTTTAATTTAGCATTTGTGAACGAAACAATTTCTTGATAGAAATCGTTGATTTGATAATCGAAGCAATATTTTGAAAAAGATATTTGTAATCCTTTTATACATTTTACCACGGAATACGTATTCAATTTACAATAAAGAGTTGTAAATACAAAATCTGACATTTATTTTGTATATATATGTACAAATAAAAATGTATTTAAACATTATGCTATTCGTTGTTTAAAAAATGTTTCCATAATATTATTAGCACTCAATTAAAGATCACATAAAATAAAGATACATTATTAGTCTATTAAATTTGATATGCATAAAAGACAATACTAGAATGTAATTGCGATATTAAAACAGTCCATTTAGATTCATATTTTATATGAAATTTATCAATGTTAATAGAAAGAACATACTAATTATTGTAATAATTATAATAAGTATATTCATAATATATATTAGATTATATTATTTATCAGTTTCACTTTAGTAAACTTATATTATTCGTTACTATTTGTGCACATTTTAATATTGTATTTTGTCGGATTATTAATATTTACATAGGAATTAAGAACACAATAAAATTTTGTAGATATAATAAGGTATAAGAAAGTGCTTCGTTATTCGGAGTGTTTTGTAAAACATAATTGTGTATAATTATGTACAATTGTAATACTGAATTAAAGACTAGAATTTATATATATTTATGAAGTAAAGATTAAATGGTACCGTGTTGTTACATTTCAATAAAAATAGATGTACACTCTTTAGATATCTTATTAGTACTCAAGTAAATTCAAGCTCAAGAGTAACTTTTATGCTAAGAAGTAAAATCACGTATTCAAATGTTACAATGGAACAAATATTCTATAATTTAATGACTTGACTGTGAAATCATATTTTTATGTAATGATTAATGCATTATTTTATAAATTTACGTTAATAACATTTCAATCAAAATTAATATAAAGTATCTTCGTTTGTTCCTTTTGTATGTGATACTATAGCTTGTAATAATAATTATTATCACTGACTACATATGTGTCCATAATAGATACATTCCTGCATCAATATTAGTTAAGAGTACTTTATCAAATTTTCATGATCTATTTATATCATTTAGTTATAACTTTAAATATATCTTTAATTCAAATAATAAATATATATTTTATACTACATGAGGAAGATATAATTACTTAATATATTGAATATAAATATCTTTGTATAAAGTTTACTTGAAAACAATCAACTATAATTCAAAATCACAACAAAACCTTTTTACGTTTAATGATTATTAAACATAAATTTATTATTTGTATTTTGCGATTTACATCACCAAAATTCCTAAAGATTTTTTAACGCTAGATGTTTCTGGTAAAGAAAGAGCCCATTTCCTCAAACCAGTTAATAAAACTGAGCTTGTAACTAAAATTGCTCCACCTACAGAGTATCTGTTAGGTATTTCATTGAAAAATAAGACTTGCCAGAAAAAGGCGAAAACAATATCTGCAGACCTTGCTATAGCAACAGGTCCTGCTTGTTCCATCTGTAAGGCTAATGTTAGTAATATTTGACCACCAAAACTGAAAAGAGCAAGTGCTACTACCAAAAGTCTGTCAGTTCCACACCGAGGTAAGCAAAGTGCACCTATAGCCCAAGAAATGATTATTGTCTGAACCAAAGCAAATGATCCAAAATTTGTCATTATTACTGAGAAATGGAGGCCTTTCAAAGCTCTTAATAAAACATAGGCATTTGCACCAAAAAGAGTGGCAGAGAAAGCTGCTATAGCACCCCATAAATCTGCATGTTCTGTCTTTACATGTCCATCTGAAAGAGACTCTACAGTGTGTCCAAAGATGAGTGGCGGACGTGTTATTAAAATTACACCAATCAATGTTAAACAGACTGTAATAACATTGAATATTCCACAAGGCTCTTTTAAAAATATTCTCGCAAATATGGCTACAAATACAGGAACAGAAAATACAACGACAGATGCGTCAGCTAAAGGCATGTGCCTGAACGCATAGAAACTTAACATGAGGCCAGTGGTCCCTACAAAGCTTCTTAGTATTAACATTAGTCTACGTCCCTTTGGGAATGGATCTTCTCCCTTATATATTACAATTGGAATTGCAGGTAGCAATACTCCCACAAATCGAAATGCTGCCAATTCCATTGGATTTACTTCTACCAAACCTTTGACAATGACACTGCACAATGAGAAAAATAATGATGATAACGTTGCTAATATTAGACCGAGATAGGGACATGATTTACATAGCACAATGGAAAATCTTTTTTGTCTTCCTGCAATATTACTTTCGATGTCACCGTCTACTAAATGTTGCAATTCAACATGTTCCGACATCTCTGAAAGAGAAAATAGATTAGATTACTTGTATTTTTAGATGTTAATTTATATCTATTAACTTTCAATAAAACTAAAATAATGAGATGGCCCCAGTACAATAAAGAATATTATTAGTAACATTATTGACAACAAGTTGTTTTAAATAACTATTGATAAGATTAGGTTGTCAGTACATATAGATGCTAATAAATTCTCACCAAATAGATAACTAATAGGTAATAGATAACATACTGACATTTATTAAGCCAAATAACATTTTTGATAATAGTTTAAAAAATTACATGTAAAAACATAAAAATATGTGTTTATTAGATACGAAATAAAAAAAGTTCAATACTAAATTTTGTTAATATTAAAGAATATACTCACCGGTAATAAGTATAATAATTGGTTAGCCACAACGCAAAGTCTTATTCTTAAACTTGTGCAGCTACGAATATAGAGCATTTATAATTATTATGGAAGACTATTAACTTAGTACTTTCAATATCACATTTTCGTTCATTATCATTATTTACAGTGTACTTTACATCTTTTTAATTGCTAAGTAGTTCAGAGGTCACGTTGCTACTTTCGTGAATCAGACGGTTCGTAACAAATCACAATGAAGGGCAGCTCTTTGATAAATACGTATCTCGATAAAACATTCGATAGTCGTAAGATTTAAATTACGTATACATTTATAACATGCGTGTTAGGTGTATTTTAATTTCTAAATGTATGTTTAGAATTAAATACTATTATCCTTAATTGCATTAGTACCTTTTTCTATCGTAACAAATACACAAGTATATTATCAGACTATTATTTATCTAGATCTTGCATGATACGAAGACATAACATGTAGGTACATATATGTACTATTTACTTTATTCATGTATTAAACCATTGAAACATGTCATTTAGATTCTAATTCAATTATAAATTGATTAGTAATTATTAATTGTTGTTACTTTTAATACTACACTCGATTGGAATTTATAGTGCTGCACTTTGTTGAACAATTTCTAATTGTGATTAAAATTTATTTCGTAAACTACCAAATCCATACAAAATTTGACAATATATGGCATATCTATAGTTTACCTGTAAGAGTACGATTGTAAAAAAATATATTAACTTTAAAGACTTAATGAATAATAATTAAAAAAAAATTCAAATAGATAGGTATTTTATCATATTTCCTTGATCAAATCGAATAATTTTCATGTGAAAATTCTTTCATATTTTTAATAGTTAAAAAACTGGATAGTTTAACTATATTAAAGATTTAACAAAACATGTATGTGTATCAAATTATTTGGTTTGAAAAAACAGATTGTATTTATATTTGAAAACATGTAAAATATAACAATACGAATTAGAATTATTTTAGCTAAAAATGAAAGTGCACAGGTTTTTTGAACTCGCAACTTTTCCCGCCTTTGAGTAAATCCATATAAGCAGTCAATCCTTGCTTATCTAGAAATCATCTGAATCATTAAACTGTTGAAGTAATGTTGGAAAAATATTTGTTTATTTACAAGAGATGTTATATTTGTTACAATTTTTTGTTGTTATAATTATCTACAGTTAGCTCAAATCAAAAAGTTTCATTCTCCCATTCGAGGGAACACAAAATTGTTTATTGTTTAATCTACCTTGTATGCGTAATTTCATCATTTTATGAACTCTCTGATTTATAATATATGAGATGCGACCCTCTAATAAGGAAACTACTTTTGAAGAGAGATGAAATAATACAATCAATTTAAAGGTCCATTCGGAAAGGATCGATAAACTTCGGCAACATTCGTTGAACTGCGTTATAAATATTTTTTAATATATATTGTAATATATTTAAATTTATATATGTAATATACTTAAATTATTTGATTATTGAATTATTGATTATTTTATTGGAGTAGTTTATTTATTTTGACTCTAGAAATTGGGCTTAAAGGAATGATATATAAATGAAAGAGGGAACGTGTGTGGAAGACACGGTATGAATGTGTGACCAGAGAGGAAATGAGAGTGCTCACATTATACATGGGAGATTACTAGAGATTACTCTAGAGCCCCGCGGACGTGAGACAAAAAAATACATTGGGTGATTGGTCTACTCCTATACCTTGTCTGTGGTAAGATGATGCAGGTTCTGGTCCAGACTAAAAATTAGACTAGGGGGCAGTACTATACCGAGGACTCAAGGAGGACTCTAAAATTCCGGGCGTGAGAGTTTCTCTGGGTGACACAGGGAAAAATGATTATAAACCGAGTCCCTTTTCTGATTTAGATAGGTTTCTAATTATTAGACATTCACACGGAATAAGAATATTAAATCCAGCTGATTTCCCGCTTGCCTATACAACCAATTTAAAGAAACGGGCCACCAATCAATTTTAAAGGTACCGCCACTTTTATATAGTGGGTGGGTAGTGGGTACACTCTCTCTCTCTGTCCGGACTGTCTCCTCTTGTTATACCTGGTTATACCAGAGGTATCCTGAGGTATCCTCTCTGATCATACGTACTCTTTGATATTATTCAAGAACTTACGAGAATTATCTGCTGGATGGCAGCCCTCTGGTAGTGAAATCTGAGAGGCGTTGCCACACTATATCGTGTAGTAGCGTACGAAGTTCCTTCTAAAATGCTGTTATTCATTGATCGTATATATGAATTTCATAGTGTTCGCAGGTTACAATAAATCAGACAATTTTTCAATTAAAGTTGAATTAAGATTGGAATTGTAGTGTAGTGCACAAGGACCATTAATCGTGAGATACGGAATCGAGAACTATTTAATGGATCCGACTATCGGTTGGTATCAACCGGAGCAGTTCGGCCCCGCTAAGGATTTGTGGTTACACATTTGGGAAGCTGAGAAAGGTCTTGATATCTTAACGCTGAAGAACGATTCATCTTCGAATGTGATGGGAGTGAAGCTTCAGCAAGACTTCATAGCTTTAGATTCTCTTAATTTTCGGGGCGACCGCATGCAACATCAAACAGGCAATATCTATTATAATCCATCGCGTAGGAAAGGTGATAATCGTGCTAGTACCTACGGCATGAACTACAATTACGATGCCTTAGTTGGCGAATACGGAGGCTGTCCGTGGCGTGTACCCAATAAACATTATTCAAAAGGGGTTATTGGGTGAGTATTCGTAACGAATATTCAATTATTGTTTACCCCTTCGAAGTGGAACTATCGTGTTCTGCGTAATTCTTCCATATGGGCATAGCTAAGGTTATGTGTCTTGCACACACACACGCTCGTTTACAAATAGGGTATACTTAGTAGGGTTCGTTTGTAATTCGTAACGTTAAGAATAGGAAGTCGTATTCCTTATTCAACATATGAACAATATAATTTGAAGTCATATTTGCTTAATATTCCTACAAAATCTCACAAATTTTAGTAGCCACCAATATAATAGTCTTGGACATGCACGTGGATGTTTATGTAATATAACTATTTATGTTTTTATTTACAATATTACAAATTATTTGGAAACCAATGTAGTTACCACTGTTTTATATTAAATGATACAACGTACTACTTCACAATAATTCCATTTTTATCAATATGTTTTAATAATAACTGTAAGCAATAATATTTGTTGAATATTGAATTTTGTATAGCCACTTGTAAACTACAATCTTTTTCTGAGAAATTTAAGTATATTTTTTGTTTTATGTTATTCTTATATTATGTTAGCCATTTTTCATTGGTTGCTTAAAACAAGATAAATACAAACATATTAAATTCTATATTGACTTTGTATATCAATTTCAGTATTATATTAACATTTTTATCTTGTCTTTCGGATATCTTTCTAAAATTTATTTAACGAATAATAAGTATTTTTCTATTAGCAATATGTATTTGTTTTATTGTTTCAAACTCTATGCTCAGAAATAAAAATGAATATTTCTTTAATTCCTTATATTAACAAATAATTATTATGTTTACTATCTTTGTGATATATTTTAGATTGTAATTAACAATATATTTTTATTTTCTTGATTGGTTTCAGGTTCTAATTATTTGAATTTGCAAATGTGTGTAGCAAATTAAAGGAAATCATTAATGTTGTTAACTTGAATCTCTTTTAGTATTTTTTGTAAATGTAAATGAAAATTGGTCGATTTAATTTGAATAATATTCATTTTATTATATTACGGTATCAATTCAAAGATAAAAGTTTTATACATTATTGTGTTTTTAAATGGGAACATTTAGAATTGTGTATTGTTTATCGTATATATTTCAGTAGTATGTTTTTCTAATGATAATATACATGTGCAGATGGAAGCTCTAAAATATTTGTTTACTTGAAAACATCTATAATTAATGCAAGGGAAAAAATAAAAGACACAACCTTTTTTATAATTGTTTCATATTTATTTGGATGCATGTATTGCTTTTTATTATACGTACAGTTTCAAATATCTTCTTGCTTTCTCTTTTATTAACAAAAGCTTAGAGCCTTATATATCAAACAAGTGATCAAATAATTGTGGGTATATCTATCATATTGTTCATATAAAGGTAGTATACAATTTATCATTTATTGTACATAGTTCCAGTAGTGATCAACACGTGTGTACATTAAATTACTTTACAATGAAAATTATTATATGTAAAAAAAATTTCTATAATTACCATAATTAAATACAATGATTATTTGTTTATTAATTTTTTAATGTCTAGGTTGCATGAAGAAATTGAAGATTTTTTTGCCTATATGTGTCCATCTAATGAAGAACATAGCTTACGAATGCGTGTTGTCAAAAGGATAGAACAAGTAATTTATGATCTCTGGCCAGATTCTAAGGTTGAAGTATTTGGCAGCTTTCGCACTGGTTTATATTTACCTACAAGGTACGTATCATTGTACATATTTAAAACAAAATGTGTTTAGTAATGTATATACATGCTAAATATATAATTTTGTATTAAATTAATTTGCCTATTGTATGTGTTAACTTAAAAAAATGTTTATTGTAATATTCTCATTGAGAATAACAAGTGATAATATGGCTATGCTGGATTCAAAATTTTCTATATGGATAACCAAAACAATATTAAATGTTTTATAATACGAGAAACATAATTTGCTTGGTATTTTATACATATATATTTTTAAATCATGTAAGTACATGGAATTCATTCTTTCTTTCAGTGATATAGATTTAGTAGTAATAGGAATATGGACAGATCTTCCATTGCGTACTTTGGAACGTGCTTTACTGGATCAAAATATTGCTGAACCATCATCTATTAAAGTTTTGGACAAAGCTAGTGTTCCAATTGTCAAGTTAACTGATAAAGAAACTGAAATTAAAGTAGATATCAGTTTTAATATGAATAATGGTGTCAAATCTGCAGAATTGATTAATTCTTTCAAGAAGCGGTATCCTGTGCTGGAGAAACTAGTTATGGTATTAAAACAATTCTTGTTACAAAGAGACCTGAATGAAGTTTTTACTGGTGGAATTTCTTCATACAGTTTAATACTTATGACTATCAGTTTTTTACAGGTATGTTTTTACTGTGTCTTTTTAAGTTTACAATGCTTGAACAACAACCTGTCATTAAATAACTATAAAAATAGAAGCACATACATTTATAAAATTAAAATATATGGGGCGCTCTAAAAGATAAAAGATAATTCACTTTGTCAAAAATGAAAAATTAATCTTCTTACTACGTAGAAAAATTTTCATTCCAGTTACATCCCAGACAAAATGCTTACTGTTCAAATGCTAACCTTGGGGTGCTATTAATAGAATTTTTGGAATTATATGGTAGAAAATTTAATTACGTTAAGACAGGAATTCGTGTTAAAGACGGTGGTACTTACATATCCAAGGAAGAGGTAATGTATGTTGTTACGAATCAATTATTTGTACAGAAAATGTCAATTGACAGAACTATACATATAATATGTTAAACAATATTTTGTAAATAATTTTTTTTTATATTAAGCAATGACTGATCTGCAGAAAAGTAAGAAACTTTAAGTCTATAAGTATGAGTTCAACAAGACTTGAAATGGTATTGAATTATTAAGTGATTACTAGACTGCGGTTTTAATGTATTTATGACAAAAGCGGATAGGTCAAATACAAAACTGATGGAACTAATTAGGAGAATTTGAAAATATTGTTGTACTTTTTTCGACTTTTTAAAATGATTAAAAGCGAAAATATATTTTTATTTAACTTGGATTTCAGACACTTGAGTTGGACAATTTTTATTTTGCATAAAAATCCGCAGTCTAGTGATTACAATCTAATGAACTAAAATATTTAATCATTTTCCTTTTGTGGATATAATGTACAAGTAGTTCTATTTAACCAGTGTTACTTTTTAACATGTAAATTTGTTACTTATTTCTCAACCAAATTTAATTAACACTTTTTGCATTAATTATAGGTTCAACGTGATATGATAGATGGTCATCGACCTTCTTTATTGTGTATAGAAGATCCACTTACACCTGGAAACGATATTGGCCGTAGTAGTTATGGCGCATTATATGTAAAAGATGCATTTGATTGGGCTTATTATGTCCTTTCGCAAGCAGTTAGTCCTTTAAATATTTTAGTCAATGATGCAAATAAAGTAAGGTGAGATTATCTAAGTACTAAAAACTGATGTTATTATTTGTTATTATAATAAGATCTATTTAAATGTTTATAAACGGAAATTTTGCAGTATACTAGGAAGAATAATTCGCGTGACAGACGAAGTAATAGATTATCGCAAGTGGATTAAAGAAACATTCCCACTACCTTTGAGTGAGGTAGACTCATTATCTAGTTCAACTGGATCCGATGCATCAACATTATCTGCTCCAGCAAGTGATACAGTACAGTATTACTGTTTTTTTTTTCTTTAATATAGAATCATACTATAACTAATACTATAATCACATTTTATTATAACCATAGTTTTAATGGACATTAAACAATAATTTGTATTTTTGTGTTCATAGGATTCTGAATGTAGTCGAGGTAATTCTCCAAACACTGGTGGAAAGGGTGAAGATACAAATAAAGAAAAACATGTATATAATAATCAACATACTCATCATCATTCACAATGGAAAAAACCATATAAGGGAACTGCTCATGGTAAGTTTGAATTAAAGAGGTGTATTAAAACTATTAATTTTACACTGTCGTTAAATGTACACCGTTAAATTTACCATGTAAAATTTACACCAGCGATTTCGAAACTGAAAATGTAATTTTCAATTTTAAAAATGTATATTTATAAATAAACTTTCATAAAAGAACATTAAATTTTAAACGGGAGCGTATTTTAAAAATGGTTTTTTAAAGGGGGGCCGTAATAACATAAAGTTTGGAAACTACTGATGTACACCGTTAAAATAAAATTAGTAATTTAGTATTTTTCATGGACACCTTATAAACGCACGAATATTTCTTTATCATAGGTAACCATCACAGCTCCAGAGGAAATTATCATCATAGAGGAATAAATAATAATATAAGTGGACAAAGTAAAGCAAAACATTCTCTTCATAGTAATGGAAGTAATAACAACAGCCACAGTCCAAGTTCTAGACCACAAACTGTAAAACGAAAAAAACAGTGCATTACACCTCGCGGTGGTACTGGAGATTGTGTACGGTGATGAAACGTGCAAAATAATGTTGGACTTTGTTTGTCATTTAAGTAGCGAGCTCAATATCATAATCGGGTGGTGAAAAGACACTGATTAACTTTCATCACACAATTAAATTAACCTTTCCACTTTTGTGTACAGAAGGGCTCAGTGTTTATAACGATGAAGAGTTTATAAACTCTGTGATTTTTTTCTTATAGGATCAAGAAACTGCTCTAAATGTAGTTGAGTTCTTCACTTCATCAAAAATATCTTTTTTGTTTTCTGTACGAAAGTTGAAATACCAAAGACGTACAGAATTGTAATATAGATTGGTTTAATTTTACTTTTTTCGCATTACTGCACATATTACAAGAAAAAAGAAACATTAAGAAAACGTGTCGTATTTTATTAAATATTGTTTACAAAGTTACAAGCTTATTGCAATCTTTAAATAGCAATAGTTTTATCATAACCATTGATAAAATCTATTGTAATACATTTATATAATATGAACGATATATATAAATATATATATATATATATATATATATATATATATATGAAGATTATTTACAGTGCAGTTTTCTTAAAGATTTCATGAAGCTACAATGCAAGCTCTAATAATGATGATAAAGACTTAGTTTTCTATATGGAACTATATTCTTATAACAAAGGGGTGACAGAAAAATTGATGATATTGGGATTTACCAATTGTAAATATTGTAATATACATTATCAAGCATAGAAAAATAAGTCTAAGAGTTACCTACTAAATTTTTCTTTATTTTATACGTACCTAAAATAGTATTTGTTACAATATGTTATCATCTGAAGTCATGGCTATGTCCATGTATATGTGAAAATTATCTATTTTTTTCTGTAATATGTAAGTCCAGTACTGTTGTGAAAATGTTTTAGTTAAGTCATAAGTTCGTGTGCTGGTGATCAACAAATTTTGAATAAAAATATTTTTGAAAATACTAACTTATTGCTGAAAAAAATAATACATTTTAGATTTTTACACTGTGTTCTTTGAAATCGTAATTGTGCATAATGCTTTACTTTTTATACGATATTGCTGATTTCATAACACTAGTTTGTAATTTTTAGTCTCCCCTGAATAATGATACATTATTTTTATATTATCAAATAACAGTATATATTATCAAATACATGTCATGATCGAATGTCAAGTGAATTCAGTGCATGAATCGGACATTGCATTTAAAACATGTTCTGTATTACTTTTTGAAAACTGAGCAACATTTCAAAAAATTTTGTATATGACAATACGTAGAAAGGCCTTGATATCACTGAGAACTCCGAATGCTGTACTATGAAAGTATCTCACATTTAATTCATTAAAAATTACATTCCGTTTTTCAGACAAATAAATTTTTGTTTTCAAATATATTTAAAAAAAATGAAAATTGTTGCGTATAGTATACTAATTCAGAATCTGCATCACAATTGCATTTTGTGTTCATACAAGTTTATATAATTTAAGCACTATTTCTTATTAAATTCAAGCGAAGAGATTAAAAGAAACACTATTAATATTTACTTTTCTTAATATCTAAAAAATCATTTCTTAATGTATATTTGTGCAGTATTCTGTATAATATTGAAGGCAACGGTATCCATGAATAACATTATAAGCTGTGATTCCATTTTATAATTAGAACGTCAATTGCTTATTGCAACATACATATAGCTATGTATATATGTATATATGTTGTATGTATGTTGTAAACACTAAAATGTGGATCTTACATTCTTAGAGCTATGTACATAATTAATTTCTTATACTTTGATGTTATTCCTACAAACGATTATATAATGTCTAAAAATGAATACTGACTTTTTAATTGAGGTCAAACTTTCTTAAAATTTCATAAAAAATTTGCGATTTGTGTGTTGTCTGTATTCAGAAATTATTAAAAAAAAATGTATAACGACGGAAAATTTGAATAAACAGTGATAACAGGTTTCTTTGTGACGTTGTCATTCTTTTTGATACTATGTTATAACAATGTAATATTAAATTTTAGTTTGCAATAAACAGCCAAGTAAAAAAATGATGTATATTTATAATTTATAAAAACATACTTCGATATATGGATCATAACGTTGGTTCCTACATTCATAAATCTACACATCAATTTCAATGAAGATGAATACAAAATAAAAGATTGTACGTATATAGGGTATCTCTTTTAACTCAAACATGTTAGTCCTTTGCGGTCTCAATGTTACAACCGCAATTATTTTAATGTATTAAACAATGTATTATTATTCCAGTTTATGACATAATGTTTAATCATATATCGTTTGAAACATTTTATAACATACAGTACTGCAAGTTTTCTTTTACATATTTTGCATATAAATTCCACCTAACATTTTCCCAATTTTTCCGTTAATACCGATCACAACTTGTGTTATTTGCACAAGGAAAGTTTAAATAAGAGAACTTTAATAAAGTTTACAGTTATGATAGTAGTTGGAACGAAATGTGATGTTGAATTGGACTCGATATAAGACTGCAAATGGTTAAATATTTCATTTATTTTTAATAATAAGATGAAATGTTAGAGAATAAATCGTTACTTGAATTGCTCTCCATGGAAAGAAATTTAATAGTGTAAAATCAGATGAACATAAGTACGTGTCATTGAATATTTACACCATGATCAATCCTACATTGCTATAGCTTTTGATTTAATACTTTACAGGCTATACATTATTAACCTAACATTTGCCATATTAAAACAAAATTGAATTTTTTTGAGCTGTTAGAATGTCTTTTAACAGTTTAAAATTTAGATGATTGAACCTCACTTAAAATAATACTAGCACTTGTTTACTATGATATCTTTTCCACAAACAGAGGTAGATGATCAAGGTACCAGAGTTGGACTGCATAGACCACATATTAAAAGTTATAAATTCCAACAATAACACTTTATTCATTTCTATTAATTTTACAAATTAGTTTTTGAATAAGTGTTACGTTACAACATATTATTTTCAACTATGGTTTGAGTAAAAATTATGTGAGTAAATTATTTAGCACTAATTCCAGAGATAGGATTGACTTCAAGTAGTCGCATACGTTCCAATTGTGCTAGTCTGTGTTCTTCATCGAATGTTTCTGGTAATTCTGGATAAGCTGTAAAATGACATAAAGTACTGAAAAATCTGCTTTAAAAAAAGAAATAAATAGCGCAAGTTTTTAAATCTATTCTGTGTTCTGAATAGTTTGTATATTTCTATGCAATATTTTTCATAGAATACATGGTCTTCCTTTAACTTACCAAATTTTTTTAAGAAATAGAACATCCACAGACTGAGTGCCATGAGTATAAGTGAAACTCCTAACTCTCCTTTCCATTCTCCTGTTGGAGCATTCATTTCTACAATCGTTTGACAAAAGCTTGCACGATATAATGCTTTTTTCTCCTCAACAGACAATTTCTTCCAATCTCCTTTTTCCTTTTCCCTCAATGCCTATGTAAAGAATGAATAACATTTACAATCCTATTATTGAATTTAATGCTTTTCAATACATGAACTTCTATTTTCACAATTAGTACAGTAGGAACACGATTAACTAACAACTGTACATGTGAAAAATAAGTATTTGTGTTATTTGAAAATATTGTAAATATATGCACACATAGTTAAAAATAGTATACACATGTAACCCAATTGAAATGTTTCTATTACATAGCCAAGATAGAAAAATGCTTATTGATTTCATATTTTACATGGTATTATATAAAACGATTCTATTAGTAAGACTATCTATAATATTTTATGGTGGACTCAGTGTATACCATTTTTTATAGTTTGTGTTTCAAGAGATTTATAATTGTACAAGCTATTATACCATGATATCTGGTGTATTTGCTTTAAAACGGATAGCAGGCAAAGGATAGTCAATACGATCCATGTATGATTCCTCTCCATTGTATCCATAACCTACTACCTCTCTATTGCCAATTTTGTCTGGAAAATGAAAAGCGGCCATTCCACGAATGTGAATTGGAATGTTTTGTCGCAAACATGAAATAAGCAGTTTGCCGGCCATTATTTACTAAAATAATATAAACATTATTAGAATAATATTTGACATTTGGCTCTTATATTAAGACTAATAATTTTATATTACAATAGGGTTAATTCATAATTGTTATACAATTGAATATGTATTTGTATCTTAAATTTTTATATTTTATTACAAAAATTATATTTAAAATAAAAAAAGAGACTAATATTTTACTTGATGTACCACTTTCCTAAAATGCATTTTCAAGTTATTAATTTCTGTAAAATATTGAACTACTAACTAACCAATTATTAAAATACTTCTAAAGTAAAGATTTATTTGATCAATATATAAAAGTATAAAAACATTAATTTAAGTTGAAAAGGACATTTAGTTTTCAGATAATATTACGTACAGATTATCGAATTTATCAAGTGGTTACCTAACAGAATATGAATGTTTAAAAAAACATTAAGAAAATACTCGTAAGAGATATATGAATATGCTACGATTCATAGTTTACTATATGAAGAAGATAACAATGCTTACTGTCAACCCGTACAACTAACAGTGTATTATAATGTACGAAAACTTACTTGATCCGTGCGAACTACCTCAAGGTAAGTTAAAATGGCTACGATCAGCAGGAGGTGAGAACTTCCTTATGGATCTGTGTATCACTGTGTATCTGAATTATAGTTGCTTCTCGATCGTTAGGTATGATGGCAGCACAGTAGCGCCCCGCACATGCGCGCAATTCAAGATAGCGTCCGGCTAAATTTTGGCTATAATAGAGCGAATAGGCTCTATTCAATAGAGCCAGGGGCTCTAGAGCCCCGCGGACGTGAGACAAAAAAATACATTGGGTGATTGGTCTACTTCTATACCTCGTCTGTGGTAGCACTATCAGAGAGGATATCCTGGGATATCCTCTCTGGCACTATATCGGAGGCATCGAAACCCCGGCCATGTGGACTCTCTATGTTTAATCCCACTACCAGAGAGGAAATTTCCTCTTTGCTACTACTTTTCATTTAAAATGATCAATTACTCGTATGGCTACAGCATTATATCAATACATATATATAAGATATATGTACTTATATTTGCAGGATACACATTTTTTAAGTATTGCGAGTGTACTTGAAAAGATTGAAATCTTCTATACCGACTGAGCTAATTCAAAAAGCAGCCTCCATTTTTGGCCGTAGGATCGTACAATTCGTGTGATTATAAACCGACGGTTGCTTACGACATGGCGTTAGCCAAGTCGTGTGTCATCGTGTGTTGCAGATGAAAAGCGTTCAACATTTATAACGCTTTTATTTTACATGTTCTATATTAATAAAAAATCTTTTTGTACAAATTTTAACGGCAGGTGAGAATTTCAAAGTACGATAACACGAATGCTTTGAGAGGAAAAATAATTGTAGCTATAGAGGAACGAGTTTCAAAGATGCACTGAGGTTTTGATATGGCGGTAAATTTTAGTTGGACAACGATTTATCAAAAACGTTGGCGACATATGCAGGAGGATCGTTGAAACGCGAGCGGATTGCAATATTTGCCTTCACATTCAATTTATAACGCACTCGATTGAAATGTAACAAACGAAAAATTAAAACGTTATGCACTTCTGCATTTTAAAGCACAGTGGCGACATATCATGGCGGCGAAATTTTCTTAACTGCAGTTGTGTATCTCGATTACTTTCATACCTAATACGTACGCAAAGGAATTTCTTTGTGAAGTAACATATTCAGTAAATTTGTATTCTGTGTATGAAATTCCGTTCGTAAGTTGCCCGATTGTGTTCCAATTTTGTGTACTCCAAGTGATGTAATTATATTGGTCAAGCATAACATGTAGTCAAAGACTTTTTCTGTATACAATGACACTATCACTTAGATTTCAGATTATAATGTAGTATTTTAGTGTTAATACAGGACATTAGTGTTATTTGTGTTTGTGCACACGTTTATTTTTTATATTTTTTAAGATAATTCAAGATGAACAAACGCCGCAGAACATCTTCAGTTGCGAGTCGTGGTACGGAGGATGACGGCGATGATATACCACCTGAACCAACAAAAAGAAGAAAAAAATTAGATCCTGTAAGTTATCATGCATGAGAAACGATTAGTATTTATACAAATAGTACATTGTTTAATACTTGTTTAATCAAATCTATTTAGAGTGACCTGTGCCAACAATTATACGACGTGCTACGTAATCAGAAAAAGGAAGATGGAACATTATTATGTGATGCATTTATACGTGTGCCTAAACGCAGACAAGAACCAGGTTATTATGAAGTTGTAACAAATCCTATAGACCTACTAAAGGTTCAACAAAAGTTAAAAACTGATGAATATAGAGATATGGATGACTTAGCAGCTGATATTCAACTTATGGTTAATAATGCAAAAGCTTTTTATATGGTAATAATATATGACTTAGTAAATGTAGAAAGTGTACGAAACATGGCAAATATGTAATAATAAATATTTCTCTACAGCGTACATCTCCTGAGTATAAAGATGCTACAGAACTTTGGGAATTATGTATAAATACAAAGAATCGAATTACAGAAGAATATGAAGATCCAGAACCTAAAGGAAAACTTATATTAAAAGTAGCAAGATTGGCAAGTATACATATACATGTACATATTATATATATATGTATATACAAGGTGTCCCAAAAATATTTTACTTCCTTGAAAGGGGTAATTCCCTACGTCATTCAAAGTAATTTTTTCCTTTGCGAAAATGTTTTCCATGGCTATGTTAAGGAGTTATTAACGAAAAACGCAGACCAATCAGATCGCGGCTACTGCGGACGGATTTCGGGCCAGCCAATGCCAACGCCACGTTCAGCGGAACCTGTCCTCTGATTGATCTGTGTTTTTCGTTAAATCTTCTTAACAAAGCCGCGGAAAACATTTTGGCAAAGGCAAAAGTCACTTCAAATGACTTCAGGGATCAACCTATTGTCCACGGTATGCAAGACATCCTGTATATATATGATATTGTTTTATTTAATCAATCAAAAACTAATGGGGCGTCAATCATACAGGCTCGAAAAGTTGCAACAAAACAAGAAGATGCAGAAGATACATCTGAAAGTTCTACAAATCCAGATGAAGAGACAATACAACTTTTTGAAGATTTATTTGCAGCTGTTATGACAGCTACAGATCCAACTGACAACAACAGGCCATTACATACAATGTTTCAGCTTAAACCATCTAAAAAGGTTTCACATACTTTCATATTGGCGATACATTATTGCATTATTATTTTCCACTACAGTGTTGTAATAATACTAATACATTTACAGCTATATCCTGAGTATTATGATGTAATAGAGACACCAGTAGATTTGAAAACTGTTGCAAGGAAAATTCAAGAGGGAGCATATAGCAGTGTTGCAGACATGGAGAAGGATTTAATGCTAATGTGTCGTAATGCTTGTCAGTTTAATGAACCAGGTTCTCAAATTTACAAGGATGCTAAACTTTTAAAGAAGATCATTACTGCAGCAGCAAGGAAACAGGATACTGGCATAAGTAGCAGTATTCCAAAAATTGCAACAACTGCTCCATCGACACGGAGTAAAAGAGGTAGTCGCACTATGGCGCAATCTTTAATAGCTCAAACTGCAACACTACCAGACGAAGATGAAGAAAGCGATGACGAAGAAGAAGAATCTGCAGAAACGGAGGAGGCAGACAATCCACAGTGGCAGCTATTCCAAACTATTCGAACAGCACCAAACAATCAAGGTACTTTTAAAAAATTTGATGTACACGATTACAGATAATTCATTTCGTTAAATTCGTAATAATAATTCGTTTCATATAATTTCGTATAGATAATATTAATTAAATTTCTTTTATTATTCAGGAGTTAGAATGAGCGAATATTTCTGGAAACTCCCGTCAAAGAGATTATATCCTGATTACTACAAAATGATTAAAAATCCTATTTCTTTGTTACAAATTCGTACAAAAATTAAGGTAATTACTGAAATTAATTAATTAATTATTTTTTATATTTTATATGATAATCTTATGTGATTTTTAATTTGTTACAGAAAGGTGAATATGGTACAGTTAGTGAAGTAGCTGGCGATATGAATATTATGTTTGAGAATGCAAAAAAATACAATATTCATACATCTAGATTATATAAGGTAATAGACATTAATTTCTTCTAGTAAATTGTATGTATTTAATTCTTACGATTCGTTTATGTGAATTAAGTTGCGATTTTTTAGTGTGCTGTAAAATTGCAAAAAATAATGCAAGAGAAAGTACAAGAACTTTTAGAATTTGATCAGGTAAATGTAAGTTTACTAGAGAAGAAAATATTATTCTAAAACTTTTTCTTTACTATTGCTGTTACATACACATTAATATGTTTGTTACGCATGCAGGATTCAGACTCGGATAGTGAATTCGAAAACAGTTCTCATCAACCAAAACTTATTAAGCGCGCTTCAAATCTATTAACCCGTGGAAAATATAAGGACAATATACCATTGAAGAAAAGATTGTATGCATTAGTTAAATGTGTGATAGAATACGTTGTAAGTAATTCCAACTTGAATGATTGAAATGCAAACTTAACAATACAAAGAAAGTTACTGCATTACAGTGTGAAGATGGTCGACAACCGATGTTAATGTTTATGGAGAAACCTTCTAAAAAATTATATCCTGATTATTATCAAGTAATAGCAGAGCCCATTGATATGTTGGCTATAGAAGCTAATATTAAAGCAGAGAAATATCAAAGTGAAAATGAATTAATACAAGATTTTAAAGTATGTATTATATTTAACTATAAGAAAAACAAATGTGATATATTTTCTGTTTATTGTACGCTACCTATTGTGATATTCAGTTTCATTATACCGTTATTTCCGTATTTTTAGTTAATGTTCAATAATTGCCGTCAATATAATGAAGAAGGCTCTCTAATATATGAAGATGCAAATACTTTGGAAAAAGTTTTGATGGATAAAGTAAAAGAATTAGGTCCTTTACCAGAAACACCTAAACCAATAAAGTCAAGTGCATCCACGCCAACTAGAAATGTTGGGTATGTAGAGCATTAAAAATACTATTGAAATTGAATGTAATACTTTAATGCTCATACATGAAATATTATATACACTCTCTTAGTTTTATTAAAAGTCATACTTATATTGCTATTTGTCGTTCGCAGAAGACCAAAAAAGGTTATACCACTGCATATACAAAAACTAAGAACCATGTATGATACTATAAAAGATTATCATGATGCCAAAGGAAGGCAGTTATCCTTAATTTTTATGAAGTTACCGAACAAAAATGAGTATCCTGATTACTATGAAGTAATCAAACAACCAATGAACATGGAAAAAATTGCTTCTACATTAAAAAATAATGGATACGAAAATTTAGATGAACTTGTGTCGGATTTTATATTAATGTTTGATAATGCCTGCAAATATAATGAACCTGATTCACAAATATACAAGGTTTGTACGATAATATGTGTATGCATGTATTTATGTAGAGTAAAATAAGAATTCTCATAACACTGTCCATAATTACGATAATTACAAAAGGAAGTGATATTTCATTTATTGAGAAACTAGACATAATAATTTCTAATTTAATATTTTGAGTTCAAAAAACGGGTAAATTACTATAAAATAAATCATTGGTTATGTAAATAATAATAGCAATAATTAACACGCCCTTTATATTCTTTGATTTAAAAAAAATTAAGTGTAAGAGGAAAATAGCGATTATAAATGTTATGTTTATTATTTGACTGAAAAATTAATAACAAGTACGTGCAATCTGTCGTGGAGAGTATACGTTCGAAGTGAAATTGAAATTTCGCGCTAAAACATGGAAAGCTTGATCTGTTTACGGTCATGATTTTTGAGGTTACGTGAAGTTAGCTATCTTTGTATCTTCGTCATTTCATACTATTTCGTAGTGGAATTTTATTGAATAATGTTTGATTTTTATTCATGAATAGATATGCCAGTATAATTAATGTGGATATGCAGTTTTAACAAATCAATAATTACAATTTAAATACACGAAAAATTGCTTATTAGATATCTATAAATGTTGTGACTGTATAAGCCTTATAAATGCTGTAATTTCTTTACAAGTTTTATATATATGCACTATTACTCAGAATGTTTGAACCGGGGAACTTCAATAATCAAGATAATAATATTTCTGTAAACAAGACACTAAAAGTACGACCTTGTTTTATTCGTTTAATGAGAGACAAGGAAGTAGACCAACGGTTATCAAAAAAGTGCAAGAAGAATGAAACAGAAGTAAAGAATTACTTCATTCTTTTCAGAATATTGCCCATTGACACTAATTTTTATGAAAGTTGAACATTTTAATATCACTGATAAATTTGAATCATAGCTTTCAACCGGTTGAAATAATGTTTTAGGATGCACTAATTTTACAACGATTAGTTCTGCAAACAAAGTTACAATTAAGCGAAGATGAAGAAAGTGTGCCAGATGTGTCAGCCGCGATTCAAGAAATATTGGCAACCATTTTCACTGCTTTGTATAACCACCAAGACGAAGAAGGAAGGTGTTATTCGGATTCTATGGCTGAACTTCCTGAACACGATATTGTGGATGGAAAAAAGTATGTTGTGATTTAACTGAGATTAAAAGTAATTTTTTAGAAATTACACTTTCTATTATAAAGTTAATTTCCATAATACTATGTTCATTTAAAATAACAGAGTACGAGGATTATCGTTGGATTTAATTAAAAGAAGATTAGACCGTGGTGTTTACAAACGACTGGATAGATTCCAAGAAGATGTATTTACGTGTTTAGAAAGAGCCAGACGATTGTCACGTACAGACTCGCAGCCTTTTGAAGATAGTGTTGAGTTACAAGCATTTTTCTTACGTACTCGTGATGAAGTAACTCGTGGTGGAGATTTATTACATTCACCAGCGCTTAATTATACACTGCTTGATCTCTCTGCTCAAGTTGCAGAATTGAAACGTGTGAAACAACAACAAGAATTAGCATTGCCTAATGAAGAAGAAAGTTGCGATGGGAATGAGACAAAAGTATGTAGTATTTTGTCATAAAAATGAAACAAAGTAGAATAGTATTTTATACATTTGGTATGTTTTCCTTCTATTTTATACAGGATTCGGAAACAAATGCTAATGCTGAAGGAACTAATAGTGACAATGGAGGTTCAATGAGTTTTAATCAAGAGGTTTATAGGGCTGGAGATTTTGCATATATAGAACCTACAGAACGTGGCATGGAGTATAGTGTAGTTCTTATAGAACGCTTATGGACAAATGCAGAGGGACAACAAATGTTGTATGGCAATTTATTTTATAGACCAAGTGAAACTTACCATGTAGCCTCAAGAAAATTTCTCGATAAAGAATTATTTAAAAGCGACGCCCATGTAGCTGTACCTTTAGCTAAAGTAGCTGGAAGGTGTTGTGTTCTAAGTGTAAAAGACTATTTTAGAATGCAACCTGAAGGTTTCTTAGAAAAAGACGTTTACGTATGTGAATCGCGATATTCTACAAAAGCGCGAGCTTTTAAAAAAATCAAAGTCTGGAATTTTGATCCAGATCATTTGAAACTTGTATCAAGAGATAAACCTTTGGAACCGAAGCGGGTAATATCAGTGTACAAGGAAAGACTAGAAAAGCATAAAGAAGAAATTGCAGAGTTAGAAGAAGGAGAAAAACCAACTGAAAAGGAACGACCTGTAAGTTATGCATAAATAATATCATAAATAAAGTAGTAGTTATCATAAATTATCTTAATTTTGTAATTTTGTAGAATGTAATATCGTATAATTCGGAGGATACGGAAAATACTTACTACGAACAATACAATACGTGCGCGGGTTCTGTAAAAACAGGAGATTTTGTCTATGTAGCAACAGATGGAGGTAGACAACAAATTGCACAAATTGATGCTATATGGTCGACTAAAGAGTAAGTATTGTAATATATTTTCTAACATAAGTACAGCTAAATATTGGTAATTAACAAAGGTGTGTAAGAACCCGAAAATGTCGGGTATTCTATGGTCGGGACTTCTCGAATATACCTAAGAATCCCAATACAATCTAGGATCCAAATGTGCTTGGGAATCCCAAAATTTTCGAGAACCCGTCCCGATCCCCCAAATAAAACGATCGATAAATTATCGATAAAATTATCGATCATTATATTTATCAAGAACATATATTTGATTTTTAGCGGAAAATGTTACTTTAAAGGCCCATGGTTGTTAATGCCTGCAGAAGTGCCACATACACCGACAAAATTATTTTATAAACAAGAACTTTTCTTGTCTACTGTTGATGGCACCCATCCTATTGTAGCTATTGTTGGAAAATGTGCAGTCCTTGACTATGGAGAGTATATTTGTAGTAAGTAGTTGAAAAGTCATTTAATTAAAAATGTATAAGTCTATGACAGAAGCAAGAAATATACATTTTATAATGATTTTATTTGCTAAACTGTTTGTATCTGTATGTGTGTGTATATGTGTGTAGGTCGACCTACAGAAATTCCAGAGGACGATGTATATATCTGTGAATCATTATACGACGAAAGTAAAAGTCTCATGAAGAAGTTAGGACAAGAGGGTTTGAAAAAATTCAATCATAACTCGGCAGTAACAGAAGATGAAATATACTTCTTCCGAAGGCCTATTAACCCTGCTAAAGTGTGTACACAATTTAAGTATACAAGCTTACATTACATGTAATAATACTATAACAATAAGTAACCTATTATATTAGTATGCAATTAACTGAATATATTGCTTTGCATGTGATATGTGTGTTGTAGGTTCCAGGTGATGTGGCTCAGACGCAAAACCAAGTCAAGTCTGTTACTCCTAGTTCAACACAATTTGAAATGGTAATTTCTTGTTATGAACTTTTTTTGTTCTATTAGTGTTGCAGAAGTTATGCATGTTCCTCTAAAATCATACGCAAGTTCGTATGATGTTATGAAGTGTTGTGAGACCAATTAAGTTAGGACTATATAGTTTACACATGAGTACGATTTGCGTGTGATGAAGATCTCACAAAAACTTGTATTTGAGCATGTTTCTCATTCTATGCCGGCATATTCATTTTGTCTGTTTATTTGATTTTATATTTTTTTTATTTACACATACACATATACACGCACGCACACATACAAGCGTTAATATATATTTGATACATATATATTAATCGATATATAAAACTAAATAGTAAACATTTCTATATAGTGTTTATATAGGGTGTACATACGTAGGAACGATTTTTCATTGAATTGAAATTCAGAGCACCTGTTGGGTTTATCTAATGCATATGTAGATACAGTGAGTATATACAGTGTATATACATATGCATACATAGAATACCACCGAATAGTCTCGCTTCCATGTCATTCTAACCCAAATAATATAAAAATTAAGCAATTGTAACGGAATGCATACAGTACTAATACTCAAACATATTTAGGTTCTTAGGGTACACCTAAGGTATTAGGATGAAACATAAGAAAGTATTGTGCGACTGTATTAGCTTAAAACATTCTATTGTGAACTTTGTGCAAAGAGGACTGCGTATTTCTATCAAAATTATAGTTATCGCCATTAATGTTATATTCATGAACACTGCAGTATTTCTGATCAGAGAAGATTTCACGTAGCAAATAGTATTCATATAAGATTGTTGTACCGATAGAAAATATTCGAAAACTATTCATGACATTACATTCGGTAATGAACGTAACATAACATAAATGGTATAGGAAGCATCACCATTGTTACCGAAGCTGGAACCCGATGTGCTAGGCATGGGAGTAGGATTAGGAGTGGGAGTAGGAGTAGGAGTAGGAGTTGGGGAGGACAGCATGGACGCTGGTGGTCCACCGTCCGTTGGATCTGCAGAAGCTCAACCGGTGCTCTCCAATACCCAAACACCTGTGTCAACCAAGAAGGTAGGACTTATCGTGACATTATATGTTTACAATTGATTTACATGTTACATTTTATTTATTTCATTTTATTTTTATTTAGAGAAATATGCCAGCATACTTCTATTTTTGATTTTTCAATTTTTACACCGTTTATTATCTATACATTAGAACAACAATTAGATGTCTTACCTTTAAAGGTATAAATGTCAAGACTTGCTCATGAGACAGTGACATTATAATTTGTGTTTTCTTCTGTTTAGAAAACGGCGGGTAAGAAATTAGTTACGGGCTATATTTTGTATTCGAGTAAAATGCGAACGCAGATTACACAAAACAATCCCGAATCATCCTTTGGGGAGATTAGCAGAATTGTTGGCAACGAGGTATTTATTTATTTTGACTGTTGATTTTTAGTTTACAATAAGAATATATCTATCAAGGAAGGACAGTATGCAGATTATATTTTTCAATTGTATTGTACAAACTTATAAAACCAATTTTTTTTTTCATAAAGTATCGTTCAGAGAAAAAGATACTGCATACTATGTCTTTCCTTTAAATATATTGAATTTTTCTTAGGGTTACCATTCACATATTACACATAAAAGTAATTATATGTATATTCAAATCTGTAATAGAATGTTGCTTACTTACATATGATTGCTATTTTACTATACATTCCAAATTAGGTTTTCATATACCGTTAATAGTATATCAATTTAATGGTAGCCATAAATAGAAACCGAATAGAAAACAGTTTCATTAATCATTTTTCCATGCTCTACTATGAAAAAGGTTTGAACAAAATGGATGTTTACAGAGTATTGAAATGTTATACAAAGAACAACATAAATACAAGCCTTTTTTATTTCAGTGGAGGAAATTGCCAGCAGGAGAAAAGCAGGCATGGGAAGAAAGAGCAATTAAAATGAATGAAGATGGAGGACAACTTAAAGGGACATCTGTTTCAGTAGGAACTAATTCTATACAAGATGTAGTATACGAATGTTGCTGGGACAATTGTGACTGGCAATTTGAAGATATGACCGATTGTATTGATCATTGCATTGCTGAACAAAATGGACATGTGCAGTCGTCCTTTATTAATGCCGCTAGTGGTACGTAACTTTATTATAATTAACATCGAATAAGATTTATTCTGTAAAATTTCATTTTCATTTTTCCATAGATGTAGAATTTCAATGTCAGTGGCGCGGATGTGGTCGCACGAAAAAATCTGTACCTCCGTTCCCAAGTGTACAAAGACTTGCAAGACACGTTAAGGAAGTGCATATCCTTAAGTCAAATGGACGTATAATACCTCCTTCGGAAAGAAGCAAGTAAGTTTTCAAAATGATCAAGCTATACTCTTTGGGTTTTGAAAAATTCGGATTTCAATATCATTCTTTATTACAGAAATTATATGGCATCAAAAGGTCCAACGATATTACCGCCAATGGAAACTGGTAATTGAGATGTATTAATTAAGCATTCATATTTATTGAAAAAGAATGTGACTTTTGCATCATTCCGCACATTTTCATTTGCAGAAACTTCAGCAGCTGCGACGCAAACAAGCAATATGCCCGCGGCTAAACAACCAGAACCAATGTTTGTTGCTGTTCCTCCAAGACCAAGTCGTGTATTACATTCAGATGCCTATTTACGGTAAGATAATTTGTTAATAATAGTAAAAATGTTTTTTTTATTCAATGCTACTAATGAACATATTCAAAAATTATATTTTTCATTTAATTCATAGGTACATCGAAGCGTTAAACGTAGAAAATCGGTACATATCAAATTGGGATAAACAGATGAATGCTAATCCAGATAATACACAAATTCCTGATGTAACAAAATTACCAGCTGAATGGCTGGGCAACGGCGTAGGCAACCATGGGAATGTGGTAAACGCCTTATGGACACTAAGGAACATGATGATGCGAGATGTGTTAGCCATCAATAAAACTTTATAGTTTATTCGTTAAGATCTATAATCTTTAATATTCGATGCTACCTTAAATTACAATTTTCAGGTCCGTCGATGCTAGATGAAAGACTGAAGATTATTACTCGAATTTCAGTATATTTATACGTTTTAGATCATTTTCCTTTTATTTTACAAGTTGACTATTCGAAATGGAACTTTATTGTAACACACACCGTTAGTAATTTTTGAATCGTAATGGGAGCAAATTCGGAGAACAAGTTTAATACTTTGAAATATTTGGATCTGAAAAGTATTTATAAGAAAATTTTTTATTTCTTTTACATTATAATTTTCACCGAGTGAAAGTACTACAAGCATTATTTTCTATATATTGTTTATGGATCTGTTAGAAGTAGATCGAAAGCGTTACTATTATAAGAACCGCCATTTTGTACATACTTCGCTGTTTTTAATTTTAACTTTTCATAAAAAAATTTTGTATTTTGTGTATCGCGTATTATAAAAGTGTGACTTGACAATTCCTGTATTCATATTATAATATAGACCTGTAATGTAAATATAAAATGATTCCCTCTGAAAAAAATAATCTGAAGTAACAACAAGATTATTGTATCTGTGAATGTTAGTTTCACGTCACACAACATATTCAATGTAATAATATTTTCATCCACCTTTTTATAGAACTTTTATAGAAACGAGAAAGCTGATAATTAGTATTGAAAAATTTCTTTATTATGCTATCGTTAAAATACTTTTAGTCAGCAGTGCTACTAAATTGTACATAAGACAATGCGAAAATAACTTTTTACAGTGTAAAATTCTCTTGAAAAATCCAGAATATGGTACATGAATAGTGATAACTTAATAATATGTTTGTACGGGAATAAATTCAATATTTAAGTAACAGAATCAATGAAACCATTATTGCATTTAATTATAATTAAAGTATAATTAAATTCGGTATACCGAATAGTGTATGAATTTAATTAATTCTCTTTCAATTAAGAAGCAAATTGCCTCTTTCAGATATTCTTTTGTCATGCCATTTGTACATAAGAAATTACGTTACTTATGCAAAAACTAATCAACTAAATGTACATTTATAATAAGTTAGTTTTGTGTGTACATGCATTAGATCAATTATTTTAATCCATTGTGTTTAATATTGATTTTACATAAAAATATATGATCCACTTTTTGTACAAAAGTACTGTGTTGTTGATATTCTTTTTTATATGTATTTGTGGTACATTTATAACTTGTTATAACTTAAGTTTATTGACGAATAGTAAAACAAAAAAGCATTCGATTATGGTATTTTAAATGTTATCTACTAAATAAATGTTTCCAATTTTATATTAAATGTATATTTATTTCAACATGAACTTCTTACTAGTACTAAAATTTTCATTTTCGTTATTAGAGAAAATGTAACAATTATGCTTTTATAAGAGACAACAGAAATACAATAACTTAAATTATTTCAGCTAGAAATGAAAATCTATGTTGGAATGCAATTTCTCAAATTTATAATCAGTATTGTCAATTTTGAAGATTAAAATAAACTAAAATTAATATTTTTTTCTTGTAATTTGGATATACGTTCATATATCTGTAAATGGAAATTATTTATGAATTACAGTTTCCGATTCAGAAATCGGTCACCCGGCCACCGTTTTGCCAGTCTCCCCACTTTGTTGGGTCTTTTTCAGAGTTCGTTTTTAATTCCCCACTGCTTGGGTCAGTTTCTACCAATAGCAAGTCCACAAAACGTTCTTTTGGAGGCACTCCTGTCATTGCAATTTTTTGTAATAATTACATATTATAACTTGCACATTATCTAGTTATTCACGTTAATATCATTTGCTATTATTATCTTAAATCTGAATAATTTTACTCACTCGGTATCGGTTGCAGTTTCAGTTTTTCATGGAATTGTTTCATTCTCAGAGATTGTTCTTTCTCAACCTTGGTATTAGTTTCTTTGGCTTGTAATAACACACCTACATATTATATCAAAATATAAAAGAATAACATGGTTATACTAATTTTTTAAATGAAAATGTATAAGTTTCATACTTGTTACAAACTGTCTAGATCTATATGTTAATGGTTTTATAGAAATTTTGCTTATAAAGTTAGATATATTCATTCTAACAATACTCAAGGGCAATTCTAAATTAAATATATTCTCAGTGGTGTATTTCACTGACATAATAAGAAAAAAGATTGAATAGTTAAACTATATTATTGCTTTTGTTAATTTTTAACAAAACACAACGGAACTATGTTTGTGTAATCTTTACTATCATAAATAGTGAATTTTTAAATATTGCTTTAATAGTAATTAATGTACTAAACGATATCTATCAGTAAACAATATTATTATAAGGTAAAGTAAAAAAAATAGAACTATGTAACTGAAACATATACGCTGTTTAAACCAAACAATGTCTTTATGCAAATTTTCATGAGTCAGTTATTTACTTTTTTTTAGATATTTTGTAATAAACAATTTTTTAACTATAAAAATATTATCATACAATATATATATATAGCTTACACATTTTTATGTACATAATGTATACTAAATATTACACTATTTTAACACAAATCTGCTGCTATCTATTTTATTAGACTTCTAAAAATCTGTCACTCGTCCTTTCCTTTCCCAATCACCGTAACGAGTTGGTTCAGGTCCACGTGGTCCTCCTACCTCTCCTGTTTCAGGATTTGTATTATTTGGAAAAGGTTTTAATGGTTCTTTCTCTTGATAAGGATGCATACCTTCTTCTAGTTCTTCTAGATTCTCTGTTGTGCATCAAGTTAGGTTACTTTGATAAGAATTATAATACATATTTTTAATATTTGATTTATTTATAAAATGCTATTTACCTATGGGTGTACGTTCTCGTAACTTTTTTCTAAATTCTTTTATTCTTGGACTTTCAGTTTCGTCTTTCTTTGTAAATAATACAGGAACTTCTAAAACAGTAAACAACAAAGTATTTGTCGTACTAATTTATCATTTGAATCTATGTATATACTGTAAGTATATTTTGTGGTAATCTATGATTATAATCTTTAAATTAACTATATTTTAAAATAATCTATAATTTCAGTACGTACGTGTGTGAAGGAAATTGTTAGAATACGTTGTAATTCCATGATTTATTTTCAATAATTTGGGAACAGCGGTGACATTTGTAGTAAACATAACCTTGTACATTTTGTGCTTCTATATATTTATTTGACGACTAAATAAAGGGAGATTATTTGTCAACTCTATAATCACATAAAAATACATGTTTAGATGATATGCCAATTAAAAGTTTATGAACAATTAATATTTAACACTACCGAGCAATTACCAGAGAGGAAATGAGAGTGCTCACCAGTGCTCACGCCCGGGGTTTTAGTGTCCCCACTTTTTTTGCATCATCTTTTAGCCTGGAACAGAACCTGCATCATCTTTTAGCCCGGAACAGCACCTGCATCATCTTTTAGCACCGATCAGAATCCGTTTAATTTTTGTTTAGCCTGTGGCGTGAATCAGAATCACCGACGAGGTATAGGATAGACCAATCACCACCGACGAGATATATTGAAAGACTGCCAGCCCCCGTGTTAAACTGCGGGCCCCAAAGTGGGTGCTGAGTGGGTGCTGGGAGCGGTCGGTAACGGCCCCAATGCCGAGATACTCTCATCGGTTGTGGAACTAAGAACGTGGAACTATCACTGATCTCAAATAGCAACATCGCTAAACATGCCGCGCTCACTATGTACCTAAATACGACATTTGCTCGTGAAGTACGAAAGAAACGTCAGTGACATAGGCTATAAATAAACATAGAATGCTGACATAATGCATTCCGTAATTGCTTGGAAAATAATTATTTTTTATTATATAATTTCATTACACTCTTATTGCCTTCTTATTTTCCATATTGTTCACCATTGTAATCATTGTTTTATAATCGATAGTTTATAGGTGTAATTAATTAATTTGGAAATTATTGCGATATTTATAAAATAATGATTATTCAACAAAATATATTCTGTAGTAATTACAGAATAAAAAACAAGAATAAATACATACACAAGTAATGACAAAATTCAATCGTTCTTATTGTGATCCGTAGTAAAAAACAGAAAATTAATGTTTTTACTTATTTATCCGATAATACCACTTCTAATGCTCAATTGCATTGACTTCAATTATTCAAGTAGAGGTAGTAACAAAATAAAAGTGTTCAGTAATGAAACTAATTTTTGACGGCTTCTATCCGTATAATACTACAATGTATTTGGAGACAGTATTATTGCTATTTGTCCGCACTGTGCGACGCCGTGAAAACTGAGCAGTCGAACTCGAGACGAGAAGGTCTCGCCGGTTCTCTTTCTTTCGCATACGCTGTCCTTCTTTGCGTCCGAAACTTTAATCGTTCATTACACAAGTAATTATCATCGGAATCATATCATATTTAGTATCGTTTTCAATAAAAAAATGCTACGAATATGTTGGTGAAAGTCCCATAAAAAAATAATTAATAATGAAAAAGATTACTTTTTGATTTAAAGGCCTGAGTTGACGCCAGTCTTTGATCTTTTCCGAACGCTTCGACTCGCCGCGTCTCTTTCTTTCGCATACGCTGTCCTTCTTTGCGTTCGAAACTTTAATCGTTCATTAGACAAGTAAATATCATCGGAATTATGTCATATTTGGTATCATTTTCCTTAGCAAAATGCCACGAATATGTTGGTGAAAGTTCTATAGGAAAATAATTAATAATAAAAAACTTTATTTTTTTATTTAAAGGCTCAAGCTCACGCTAGTCTTTGATCTTTTCCGAACGCTTCGACTCGCCGGTTCTCTTTCTTTCGCATACGCTGTCCTTCTTTGCGTCCGAAACTTTAATCGTTCATTAGACAAGTAATTATGATCGGAATTATATCATATTTGGTATCATTTTCATTACAAAAATGTCACAAATTTGCTTGTGAAAAAGCCATAAGAAATAATGAAAAATAAACATGTTCTTTTGTTTGATTGGTAGTGATGTCACACCGATATATTCGATGCAACACGACATACATATAATGTTACACTCTTTGGTGACGGAGGCAGTCGAGCTTCACTGTCCTCTTCTCCGTTCGGCAGGGGATCCCAGAAATCATTTCTTGGAAGCTAAATCTGACCGGACCTGAGTGTGCAGAGCCTACAATAATCTTATTCTTTTTGTCAAAATTTGATTTTCTATTTAAACTCACTTGAAATATTTTAAATGATATTGAAATATTGGAATATTACAATTTGGAATATTTCGCCGGACAATTTAGTCAAAAATTCCCTTCAACAGATTTGAACGGCCGTTGCGCCATTCGATTTTCGGTCAATTTTTCCCAATTAATTGCATGTAGAAATATAGAAAAAATCTGACGAATTACGGTTATTTATATTCATATTTGAGGATTTCTGTCGATTTTTCGGTTGAAAATCATATTTATAAAAAATGAAAGACACGTAAGAATTTCACAAATGCAGATTCTTTTATAAAAATTGAAAAAGGACATCGATCCTATTTTTAAATCAAACCAAAAATGAAATGATTCAAAATTTGAAAGGTTTGGAAAGAACTGAGATTTATAAGTGTGTGTCTAAAGTTTTATTCGAGCCCTGTTTTGGTCATTGGGCGATGCAACTACATTGTAACGCTCGCGTCGGTCTTTGACTGGTCTGTCCTCGTTACAGCATTTGAACGCGGCTCCGAAAATTATTCGAAATCAAATAAACCATCGAATAAAGACACAGATGAAAATGAACACTTTTTATTCAACACTAAAGATGAATCGCTCAAACCAATGAAAAATTCGTCGAATAAACTTATTACGTGTGGAATAGATATAACATAATTATTTTTATTTGCCGCGTGAATTTTTTTATCTTTTATTCGTTATTTTAAATGTCTATTTCAACAAAAATTTGCCCATCTTTGCTCCTACAATTACATTATTTTATATTATATTAGTTTTTCCGTGTGATTCTCTCTCAAACTCTTTATTATTCGGAATAGTATGTCAAATGAACGTTATTCTGGTTTTCAACATATTTCTGTTCCCACGGATCGATTCTTGGAACAATTAACTATAAAAAAAGTGTAAGGAAATAATGCTTGTTTATGAAATATTTTTAAATTACAAATTGTGCTATCTTTAAATTATGCTTTAATACTTTCTCACGTAAAATATTTCTAGGAATTTTTTGTCCTTGATATTAGTTTTACTTTTAATATTTTACGTCTTAAAAAGCAACACTAAAAAAATATCTGTTTAATTCGAATACGTTCGTCGGAGAATGTAATAAATAATCGATATGGTTCCGTGATGATTCACCTTCTCGCCGACGAGAATTTCCTTAGTGGTCTTCTGCACCGACGAAATACCGTAGTTGGCCTTCTGTTTCTTACTCCAGCCAAAATCTATTCTAGAGGGCGGTAGAAGACACCGTATTTTTCGTGAGACACGTTCTCCCGTAAGGCTGGCAGTCTTTCAATATATCTCGTCGGTGCCAATCACATCACCCAATGTTTTTTTCTGTCTCACGCTCGGGGGGCTCTGTCTAGAGCCCCCTTACCATTCCGTGTCACATCCTACCGTAACGGCCAGAAGCAGTATTGTGGAACCAATATTCTAGAACGGCGCTGTTGCTGATAGAAATTTAAATCTCATGTCGGAGATTCTATAAATGATGAATGAAACAAAGGAATGTTGTGTTCTTTTAATTTCGTTATGCCTATAACGCGACTGTATCGAAGGAAACATTTCTACGTGAGAAAGGTTATATTCAAGTAAATCATGTGCATACATATACTTGTATAATGTACATGTATGTATAGCGAGCATCAAGAAGCATAAATTCACACTCATTCGGAGGAATTCATATTAAAAACATTATTATGAATTTTTGCTAATATTTAAATATATCATTAATGTTACTTTTTTGGTAAATAATCAGCCTAATTATGTGTATTTATTTACACTTTATTCCTACACACTTCCTTAACTTCCTTTTCATTCTATTTATGGCGTGTTTGGACTCATTTTTACCAGAAAAATATTTACAATTTATTGTTCGTATTTTCACACCATAACAATAAATTATTGCAAAAATTAGATTTTCATTAGTAAGCAATGCTTATGAGCTTACATTGTTGTGTCCGGTAGCTGTTTGCCTGGCTCACAAAAAGCCATTGAAATTCCCAAGACCTCGATCGGAAGAGAGTACGAAAGGCAACATTGTAACGCATTGCCTATTAATAATGAACAACCAGAACCCAACTGTGTTATTATAAAAAATATCGTAATGAAAATCTTATCAGCCGATTGGAGATGTTTTTCTGATAAAAACGAATCTAAATTCGCTATAAATCGGAGAATAACGAAGAATAAATTAATATTGAAAACAGAGTATGTGTAAACTCCGGTGGTAAGCAAACAAAGCTGAGCGTTGAAAAGAAGAGGATTAAATCAACCATAAGCTCTTGAATATAATCCGGATAGTTGGTTTAGTTTCAACCAATTTTTTGTTGAAAGTACATTTGAAAAGTTAAGGGTTGAGAATACTTTTCGATTCTTTTCACAAACATAAAACCATTTTGAAAAAGTAAGCACAGGATCGGTTAGAAAATATTGCGCAATAGCGTAATAAATTTACGGAAATCAAAGCCTGGGTCAAAAATGATCTATAAGGTGCAGGAGGTTTAAGCTTTCACTTTTCGAGAATATTTTATAGCAGGATTACGTCCTGTAAAACATAAATCCTACTTTGTGGACGTAGTTTGAATACTTTTCCAAAGACGTCGAGCTTGAAACGCGTGGTTTTCTTGTATATTCCAGAACATGCTTTTTACAATTAACACTTTGACTGCCAAGCTAGAGACCCCAATAATTCCATCAAATTAATGTAAGTTATTTAATGAAATAAAAATTGAAAAAAATTATATGTATGATATTGAGTAGTGATACAATTAATATATTAACGTAAAAATTCATTTCAAAATTTGGACAAATAATTCCGTCACCCACATATGGGTGACGTGGCAATCAACGTGTTAATATAAAAATTCTTGCACAGCAATAATAACGTAGAAGGAGGAGAAAGATGATCACTCAGCCATTCGTTTCTAAGAAGACTGAATGTGCTAGAAACTTGAAACTTGTGCTAAGACTTTGTGCTAAAAACTTAAGACTTGTGCTAGGACTTTGTGCTAGAAAATCGAACTTTTTTTTAACGAAGCAAAACGAAATAAACGGGGTTAAGAGGAGGAAAATGGCGAGGACACAGAGCAGATTACCAAACAGATCGAAACGTGAAAGATGGAGGAGCGCTCGGTTTCGGTTCACGAAACGAAGAAACGGTCGGGTCTCGGCGCGGCACGGTATCGAGGTTGTTAAAGGTTCTAGGCGAAAAGGTTAATTATCCGGAGTCACCGCGAAGAATTCCGGAAGATGTTTGGCAACTGTGCCTGCAGTGGAAGCGAAAGTCTTACTCCCATTGGCCTGCTCGAATCGGGGTTACTGGTCAGCTCGCAAAACAGCCGTTCGATGCCTCCAGGCGGGCTTTCGGCGTGATATAGAATAATACTCGCGTTAAGCGTATACGAGTTAATTGTCGGTAAGAAGAAGAAGAAGAAGAAGAGTTAATTGTCGGTAAGAAGAAGAAGAAGAAGAAGAAGAAGAAGAAGAAGAAGAAGAAGAAGAAGAAGAAGAAGAAGAAGAAGAAGAAGAAGAAGAAGAAGAAGAAGAAGAAGAAGAAGAAGAAGAAGAAGAAGAAGAAGAAGAGGATGAGGATGAGGATGAGGATGAGGATGAGGATGAGGATGAGGATGAGGATGAGGATGAGGATCAGTATTGATCGGCCGTCGGTGGTGCACGCTCGGTCCGCGAGCATGGATGCGGGATCGCGCACCTGTAGGCGCGTACAAAAGGACACGAACTCACGAACGGGCACACGTACGGCGTTCTCTGCCGTGAGAAGAGACAGCGGAGCACACGCAAACACGCCGCGGCGACGGCCGAGGCATATCGGAAAATTTAAATCGAGCCGAACCAGGCGACAACGAACCAGCCAACCAACCAACCAGCCAAACAACCAACCAACCAACCAGCCAACCAGCCAACCAGCCAACCAACCAACCAACCAACCAGGTAAGCAAGCAACAGACAAGAGAGGAGAGGCACGCACACACCAGGCCGTTTGAGGAACGGAGCGCGCGCGCGGTGTTGGTCGGCCGTCGGTGGTGCACGCTCGGTCCGCGAGCATGGATGCGGGATCGCGCACCCGTAGGCGCGTACAAAAGGACACGAACTCACGAACGGGCACACGTACGGCGTTCTCTGCCGTGAGAAGAGACAGCGGAGCGCACGCAAACACGCCGTGGCGACGGCCGAGGCATATCGGAAAATTTAAATCGAGCCGAACCAGGCGACAACCAACCAGCCAACCAACCAACCAGCCAACCAACCAGCCAACCAGCCAACCAACCAACCAGGTAAGCAAGCAACAGACAAGAGAGGAGAGGCACGCACACACCTGGCCGTTTGAGGAACGGAGCGCGCGCGCGGTGTTGGTCGGCCGTCGGTGGTGCACGCTCGATCCGCGAGCATGGATGCGGGATCGCGCACCCGTAGGCGCGTACAAAAGGACACGAACTCACGAACGGGCACACGTACGGCGTTCTCTGCCGTGAGAAGAGACAGCGGAGCGCACGCAAACACGCCGCGGCGACGGCCGAGGCATATCGGAAAATTTAAATCGAGCCGAACCAGGCGACAACGAACCAGCCAACCAACCAACCCGCCAAATAACCAACCAACCAACCAGCCAACCAACCAACCAACCAACCAGCCAACCAGCCAACCAGCCAAACAACCAACCAACCAACCAGCCAACCAACCAACCAACCAACCAGCCAACCAGCCAACCAGCCAACCAACCAACCAACCAACCAGGTAAGCAAGCAACAGACAAGACAGGAGAGGCACGCACACACCAGGCCGTTTGAGGAACGGAGCGCGCGCGCGGTGTTGGTCGGCCGTCGGTGGTGCACGCTCGATCCGCGAGCATGGATGCGGGATCGCGCACCCGTAGGCGCGTACAAAAGGACACGAACTCACGAACGGGCACACGTACGGCGTTCTCTGCCGTGAGAAGAGACAGCGGAGCGCACGCAAACACGCCGTGGCGACGGCCGAGGCATATCGGAAAATTTAAATCGAGCCGAACCAGGCGACAACCAACCAGCCAACCAACCAACCAGCCAACCAACCAGCCAACCAGCCAACCAACCAACCAGGTAAGCAAGCAACAGACAAGAGAGGAGAGGCACGCACACACCTGGCCGTTTGAGGAACGGAGCGCGCCCGCGGTGTTGGTCGGCCTTCGGTGGTGCACGCTCGATCCGCGAGCATGGATGCGGGATCGCGCACCCGTAGGCGCGTACAAAAGGACACGAACTCACGAACGGGCACACGTACGGCGTTCTCTGCCGTGAGAAGAGACAGCGGAGCGCACGCAAACACGCCGCGGCGACGGCCGAGGCATATCGGAAAATTTAAATCGAGCCGAACCAGGCGACAACGAACCAGCCAACCAACCAACCAGCCAAACAACCAACCAACCAACCAGCCAACCAACCAACCAACCAACCAGCCAACCAGCCAACCAGCCAAACAACCAACCAACCAACCAGCCAACCAACCAACCAACCAACCAGCCAACCAGCCAACCAGCCAACCAGCCAACCAACCAACCAACCAACCAGGTAAGCAAGCAACAGACAAGAGAGGAGAGGCACGCACACACCAGGCCGTTTGAGGAACGGAGCGCGCGCGCGGTGTTGGTCGGCCGTCGGTGGTGCACGCTCGATCCGCGAGCATGGATGCGGGATCGCGCACCCGTAGGCGCGTACAAAAGGACACGAACTCACGAACGGGCACACGTACGGCGTTCTCTGCCGTGAGAAGAGACAGCGGAGCGCACGCAAACACGCCGCGGCGACGGCCGAGGCATATCGGAAAATTTAAATCGAGCCGAACCAGGCGACAAGCGATCAGCCAACCAGGTAAGCAAGCAACAGACAAGAGAGGAGAGGCACGCACACACCAGGCCGTTTGAGGAACGGAGCGCGCGCGCGGTGTTGGTCGGCCGTCGGTGGTGCACGCTCGATCCGCGAGCATGGATGCGGGATCGCGCACCCGTAGGCGCGTACAAAAGGACACGAACTCACGAACGGGCCCACGTACGGCGTTCTCTGCCGTGAGAAGAGACAGCGGAGCGCACGCAAACACGCCGCGGCGACGGCCGAGGCATATCGGAAAATTTAAATCGAGCCGAACCAGGCGACAACGAACCAGCCAACCAACCAACCAGCCAAACAACCAACCAACCAACCAGCCAACCAACCAACCAACCAACCAGCCAACCAGCCAACCAGCCAAACAACCAACCAACCAACCAGCCAACCAACCAACCAACCAACCAGCCAACCAGCCAACCAGCCAACCAACCAACCAACCAACCAGGTAAGCAAGCAACAGACAAGAGAGGAGAGGCACGCACACACCAGGCCGTTTGAGGAACGGAGCGCGCGCGCGGTGTTGGTCGGCCGTCGGTGGTGCACGCTCGATCCGCGAGCATGGATGCGGGATCGCGCACCCGTAGGCGCGTACAAAAGGACACGAACTCACGAACGGGCACACGTACGGCGTTCTCTGCCGTGAGAAGAGACAGCGGAGCGCACGCAAACACGCCGCGGCGACGGCCGAGGCATATCGGAAAATTTAAATCGAGCCGAACCAGGCGACAAGCGATCAGCCAACCAGATAAGCAAGCAACAGACAAGAGAGGAGAGGCACGCACACACCAGGCCGTTTGAGGAACGGAGCGCGCGCGCGGTGTTGGTCGGCCGTCGGTGGTGCACGCTCGATCCGCGAGCATGGATGCGGGATCGCGCACCCGTAGGCGCGTACAAAAGGACACGAACTCACGAACGGGCACACGTACGGCGTTCTCTGCCGTGAGAAGAGACAGCGGAGCGCACGCAAACACGCCGTGGCGACGGCCGAGGCATATCGGAAAATTTAAATCGAGCCGAACCAGGCGACAACCAACCAGCCAACCAACCAACCAGCCAACCAACCAGCCAACCAGCCAACCAACCAACCAGGTAAGCAAGCAACAGACAAGAGAGGAGAGGCACGCACACACCTGGCCGTTTGAGGAACGGAGCGCGCGCGCGGTGTTGGTCGGCCTTCGGTGGTGCACGCTCGATCCGCGAGCATGGATGCGGGATCGCGCACCCGTAGGCGCGTACAAAAGGACACGAACTCACGAACGGGCACACGTACGGCGTTCTCTGCCGTGAGAAGAGACAGCGGAGCGCACGCAAACACGCCGTGGCGACGGCCGAGGCATATCGGAAAATTTAAATCGAGCCGAACCAGGCGACAACCAACCAGCCAACCAACCAACCAGCCAACCAACCAGCCAACCAGCCAACCAACCAACCAGGTAAGCAAGCAACAGACAAGAGAGGAGAGGCACGCACACACCTGGCCGTTTGAGGAACGGAGCGCGCGCGCGGTGTTGGTCGGCCTTCGGTGGTGCACGCTCGATCCGCGAGCATGGATGCGGGATCGCGCACCCGTAGGCGCGTACAAAAGGACACGAACTCACGAACGGGCACACGTACGGCGTTCTCTGCCGTGAGAAGAGACAGCGGAGCGCACGCAAACACGCCGCGGCGACGGCCGAGGCATATCGGAAAATTTAAATCGAGCCGAACCAGGCGACAAGCGATCAGCCAACCAGGTAAGCAAGCATCAGACAAGAGAGGAGAGGCACGCACACACCAGGCCGTTTGAGGAACGGAGCGCGCGCGCGGTGTTGGTCGGCCGTCGGTGGTGCACGCTCGATCCGCGAGCATGGATGCGGGATCGCGCACCCGTAGGCGCGTACAAAAGGACACGAACTCACGAACGGGCACACGTACGGCGTTCTCTGCCGTGAGAAGAGACAGCGGAGCGCACGCAAACACGCCGCGGCGACGGCCGAGGCATATCGGAAAATTTAAATCGAGCCGAACCAGGCGACAATGAACCAGTCAACCAACCAACCAGCCAAACAACCAACCAACCAACCAGCCAACCAACCAACCAACCAACCAGCCAACCAGCCAACCAGCCAAACAACCAACCAACCAACCAGCCAACCAACCAACCAACCAACCAACCAACCAGCCAACCAGCCAACCAGCCAAACAACCAACCAACCAACCAACCAGCCAACCAACCAACCAACCAACCAGCCAACCAGCCAACCAGCCAACCAACCAACCAACCAACCAGGTAAGCAAGCAACAGACAAGAGAGGAGAGGCACGCACACACCACGCCGTTTGAGGAACGGAGCGCGCGCGCGGTGTTGGTCGGCCGTCGGTGGTGCACGCTCGATCCGCGAGCATGGATGCGGGATCGCGCACCCGTAGGCGCGTACAAAAGGACACGAACTCACGAACGGGCACACGTACGGCGTTCTCTGCCGTGAGAAGAGACAGCGGAGCGCACGCAAACACGCCGTGGCGACGGCCGAGGCATATCGGAAAATTTAAATCAAGCCGAACCAGGCGACAAGCGATCAGCCAACCAGGTAAGCAAGCAACAGACAAGAGAGGAGAGGCACGCACACACCAGGCCGTTTGAGGAACGGAGCGCGCGCGCGGTGTTGGTCGGCCGTCGGTGGTGCACGCTCGATCCGCGAGCATGGATGCGGGATCGCGCACCCGTAGGCGCGTACAAAAGGACACGAACTCACGAACGGGCACACGTACGGCGTTCTCTGCCGTGAGAAGAGACAGCGGAGCGCACGCAAACACGCCGCGGCGACGGCCGAGGCATATCGGAAAATTTAAATCGAGCCGAACCAGGCGACAATGAACCAGTCAACCAACCAACCAGCCAAACAACCAACCAACCAACCAGCCAACCAACCAACCAACCAACCAGCCAACCAGCCAACCAGCCAAACAACCAACCAACCAACCAGCCAACCAACCAACCAACCAACCAACCAACCAGCCAACCAGCCAACCAGCCAAACAACCAACCAACCAACCAACCAGCCAACCAACCAACCAACCAACCAGCCAACCAGCCAACCAGCCAACCAACCAACCAACCAACCAGGTAAGCAAGCAACAGACAAGAGAGGAGAGGCACGCACACACCACGCCGTTTGAGGAACGGAGCGCGCGCGCGGTGTTGGTCGGCCGTCGGTGGTGCACGCTCGATCCGCGAGCATGGATGCGGGATCGCGCACCCGTAGGCGCGTACAAAAGGACACGAACTCACGAACGGGCACACGTACGGCGTTCTCTGCCGTGAGAAGAGACAGCGGAGCGCACGCAAACACGCCGTGGCGACGGCCGAGGCATATCGGAAAATTTAAATCAAGCCGAACCAGGCGACAAGCGATCAGCCAACCAGGTAAGCAAGCAACAGACAAGAGAGGAGAGGCACGCACACACCAGGCCGTTTGAGGAACGGAGCGCGCGCGCGGTGTTGGTCGGCCGTCGGTGGTGCACGCTCGATCCGCGAGCATGGATGCGGGATCGCGCACCCGTAGGCGCGTACAAAAGGACACGAACTCACGAACGGGCACACGTACGGCGTTCTCTGCCGTGAGAAGAGACAGCGGAGCGCACGCAAACACGCCGCGGCGACGGCCGAGGCATATCGGAAAATTTAAATCGAGCCGAACCAGGCGACAACGAACCAGCCAACCAACCAACCAGCCAAACAACCAACCAACCAACCAGCCAACCAACCAACCAACCAACCAGCCAACCAGCCAACCAGCCAAACAACCAACCAACCAACCAGCCAACCAACCAACCAACCAACCAGCCAACCAGCCAACCAGCCAACCAGCCAACCAACCAACCAGGTAAGCAAGCAACAGACAAGAGAGGAGAGGCACGCACACACCAGGCCGTTTGAGGAACGGAGCGCGCGCGCGGTGTTGGTCGGCCGTCGGTGGTGCACGCTCGATCCGCGAGCATGGATGCGGGATCGCGCACCCGTAGGCGCGTACAAAAGGACACGAACTCACGAACGGGCACACGTACGGCGTTCTCTGCCGTGAGAAGAGACAGCGGAGCGCACGCAAACACGCCGCGGCGACGGCCGAGGCATATCGGAAAATTTAAATCGAGCCGAACCAGGCGACAACGAACCAGCCAACCAACCAACCAGCCAAACAACCAACCAACCAACCAGCCAACCAACCAACCAACCAACCAGCCAACCAGCCAACCAGCCAAACAACCAACCAACCAACCAGCCAACCAACCAACCAACCAACCAGCCAACCAGCCAACCAGCCAACCAGCCAACCAACCAACCAACCAACCAGGTAAGCAAGCAACAGACAAGAGAGGAGAGGCACGCACACACCAGGCCGTTTGAGGAACGGAGCGCGCGCGCGGTGTTGGTCGGCCGTCGGTGGTGCACGCTCGATCCGCGAGCATGGATGCGGGATCGCGCACCCGTAGGCGCGTACAAAAGGACACGAACTCACGAACGGGCACACGTACGGCGTTCTCTGCCGTGAGAAGAGACAGCGGAGCGCACGCAAACACGCCGCGGCGACGGCCGAGGCATATCGGAAAATTTAAATCGAGCCGAACCAGGCGACAAGCGATCAGCCAACCAGGTAAGCAAGCAACAGACAAGAGAGGAGAGGCACGCACACACCAGGCCGTTTGAGGAACGGAGCGCGCGCGCGGTGTTGGTCGGCCGTCGGTGGTGCACGCTCGATCCGCGAGCATGGATGCGGGATCGCGCACCCGTAGGCGCGTACAAAAGGACACGAACTCACGAACGGGCCCACGTACGGCGTTCTCTGCCGTGAGAAGAGACAGCGGAGCGCACGCAAACACGCCGCGGCGACGGCCGAGGCATATCGGAAAATTTAAATCGAGCCGAACCAGGCGACAACGAACCAGCCAACCAACCAACCAGCCAAACAACCAACCAACCAACCAGCCAACCAACCAACCAACCAACCAGCCAACCAGCCAACCAGCCAAACAACCAACCAACCAACCAGCCAACCAACCAACCAACCAACCAGCCAACCAGCCAACCAGCCAACCAACCAACCAACCAACCAGGTAAGCAAGCAACAGACAAGAGAGGAGAGGCACGCACACACCAGGCCGTTTGAGGAACGGAGCGCGCGCGCGGTGTTGGTCGGCCGTCGGTGGTGCACGCTCGATCCGCGAGCATGGATGCGGGATCGCGCACCCGTAGGCGCGTACAAAAGGACACGAACTCACGAACGGGCACACGTACGGCGTTCTCTGCCGTGAGAAGAGACAGCGGAGCGCACGCAAACACGCCGCGGCGACGGCCGAGGCATATCGGAAAATTTAAATCGAGCCGAACCAGGCGACAAGCGATCAGCCAACCAGATAAGCAAGCAACAGACAAGAGAGGAGAGGCACGCACACACCAGGCCGTTTGAGGAACGGAGCGCGCGCGCGGTGTTGGTCGGCCGTCGGTGGTGCACGCTCGATCCGCGAGCATGGATGCGGGATCGCGCACCCGTAGGCGCGTACAAAAGGACACGAACTCACGAACGGGCACACGTACGGCGTTCTCTGCCGTGAGAAGAGACAGCGGAGCACACGCAAACACGCCGCGGCGACGGCCGAGGCATATCGGAAAATTTAAATCGAGCCGAACCAGGCGACAAGCGATCAGCCAACCAGGTAAGCAAGCAACAGACAAGAGAGGAGAGGCACGCACACACCAGGCCGTTTGAGGAACGGAGCGCGCGCGCGGTGTTGGTCGGCCGTCGGTGGTGCACGCTCGGTCCGCGAGCATGGATGTGGGATCGCGCACCCGTAGGCGCGTACAAAAGGACACGAATTCACGAACGGGCACACGTACGGCGTTCTCTGCCGTGAGAAGAGACAGCGGAGCGCACGCAAACAACGCACACTGACAATGGTAGTGACCTTTGCGATATAAATCGGTAAATTGAAATAACAAACTTTTTTCGAGACTCAATTGAACTACGTGTAATTCTGAATGTTACAAACGTAGTTTTTAGAAAAGCTACTCGCGAACATATTCCATGAAGATCTATGTAGCATGTCACAGATCGACAGGAATATGCATTATTGAATCTAATTGAACGAACCGTCGCAATTCCACTGCCTAATCGCACACACACACAAGTGGAAAATACGTCGTGTACGATACACTGGCCATTGTCAGTCGCCACACATATATATATATATATATATATATATATATATATATATATATATATATATACACACATATATATATATTATTAATACAATATTCCATGTGCCCGTTGCTCTCACCCTCCCGAGTAGCACCTGGGCACGCGAGAGGATTTGAGCAACGAACAGGGAACCTCAATATCCTGAAAATCCTAACTAAAAGAATTCATTAGTATACGGGCTAATATTTATACAAACTTGCAAAAAAAAATTGAATTGAAATTTAAAGGTATTTGAAGATATTTAATCATTCAAAGAATTAATAGAAAACTAATCGTTAAGCAAAAAGACAAAGATTTTAATTAATTTAATTTATTTATTTGAAATTTTTAATAAAATATTAAAGAGCCCTCGGTCGATCCTTTCAACAAAGCAAAGTTTCGAAACTATTGAAAGAGTACTATACTAAATGTAATGTACTCGAGAAAATAATCCAAGTTAAATTGATATGTGTATATGCTTTGTCTCGAGGATCTATCCGTCGCGAATCGTCTTTTTGTACGCAAGAGACCCAGTGCTTCTGAGCAATTCGAAATAATATTAGAAAACGATCTGTATTGAATTTTAAATGAATTTAAAAAATCAATAATTATCTTAAAGTTAAAAAGCAACTTTATTTCATTTCAAATATATTTCAAAGATAAATAATTATTTTGATAATAAAAAGTGACTCTAGTTAATAGTATACCAAATTACGGAAGATTTTTATCTTTTCGAAAGTTGGTGATACCATTATCGAAACTGTTTCATTTAAAAAAGAACGCGACGTACAAAAAGACCCTACCTACCTAGGAAACAGATTACTACCCGTGGAAAACGCCAGGCGTTTTCTACGGTCACTACACTCGTCAAAAAATCAACTACTAATCAATTGTAGTAATAAAAAAGGCAGGTGTTTGTGCACTTACTACTTATTGGTGGGGATGCGAAAGCTGCGTTAGAGTCCTGGAATCAAAAAAAGGGACAAGATGTTAAAAAACGATTCGTATAATTCCACCAATAAGATAGTTTAATTCGAAATATATGTCTTTTGATACTTACATTCTCTCTCCCTTGAAGAAAGCACGACACGACAGCTCTCGATCTTAAGTAACCATGTCGTCATTGGTCATCGTGGTAAGAAGCCTCAGGCATTCAAGTAGACAGCCTCGAAGAATTCTGTAGCACAAAGAACAAATTCATTTGATTTGAATCAATTGATAGTCGAAGAATAAATCTAAATTCATAGAAAATAAATCATTCACGTTGAATATAAAATCAAAATTAATTTGAGCCGAAATCAAAATGTCCATTAAAACGAACCAGAAACTAAAATGAATTCAATTCAATACATGACACAATAATGTGGATACTTACAAAAATTATGTTCGGCGTTCGAACTTGTCCCGCGATGCATTCAGTGCGATCATACTCAATATACCTGAATAACTGATAAAACACACAATTAGAATACCGGATTCATTTATCAAAATAATAAGTAAAAGAAACACAAATAATTTATTATTGGCGAAATAAAATGTACACTTACTCAGTTTATGTGGCTAACGCTTGCTGGACGGTTCTCCTTCACGATCTCGAGTCAATCTCGACTCGATCTCGGCTATTGATATTCTTTTCCCTCCGGCTCTGTAACAGAAAGAACAAATTCAATTAATTTGACTGCGCTTGACTTGACTGCGCGATGACTACGCTTACTTCAATTATTTAAACAAACTAAATAATATGCTCTCTTACATACTTCGTCTAATTTCTCCTGAGCGCCAAGGAAGACTAATAGCTGCTTAGGAAGCCTGCGCGCGCATCTCACCATTCGATTATCGCAATTGGTCTGAATCGAACGATTCGATTATTGCAATTGGTCCGAATCGAACGATTCGCAAGAAATTTTAAAATCAAGACAAATTAGAATGCTTCTCCGACATAACAAAGTATTAAGATAATTGCTTAACTAATTGTTTTTTACAAGAATTTCTAAGCAGTTTAAGTTTTCTCCTGCAGATAGTTTATATTCTTGATCTACTTGTCTTGTCTTACTTTATTTATTACAAATAGAATAATTTCAAATCATGCATTATAACAAGCAATTTCCAATTTTTTAAGTAAATATATAACTAAGTATTTTTTATTACATATTGTTGTAGCGGATGTTAAGACGAATCTTTTATTTAGTGTTAACAAATATAGTAATAGTTGGTGGTCAAATTTCAAATATCTACTAATTTGAGGATGTGATACGAAAATGGTAATGGGGTTACGTGACCCCACAAAAGTTGGCCTCGAAATTAGGTCTATCCTATCCCGTCTGTGATGATAGGTATATGGTTTAAGCTTCTTGTGGATCTAGTTCCAACATTTATTGTTTGTCAGCGTAGAGGGCGCAAGTAAACGAGTTGTTTTTGTATGAGACAGAAAATCCCATATGGTGATTGGTCTATTCCTATTCCTCGTCTGTGTCAGAATCACCGCTGGCAGTCTTTGAATATATCTCGTCGGTGACACTTATCAGTGGATTCTTGAATGGATTCAATGGATTTTCGTATCACTCACAACATTACCAACGGTGGTTATACATAAATAATTAGTGGTGTCAATAGAAACTATACCTCTTCTGAGCTTCCATATATTCATATTTAAAAAATGGAGAACTTTATGATCGAAAAATCATACTTCGTTTAATTTTTACACAAAAAAGTCTTTTCATGTGTGCATAAAAGCTAAAGTAGAGGCCCACTGATAGAAAGTAATTCATGACTACTTCTTTCGTTCAATTTTAATTTATTCATAGGATTCAATGATGTATTTGTAATAAGTAAATTTGTTAAACATTAATTTATTTTATAAAACTTTAGTATAAATGTGTATATGTATACAACAAATAATACAAAAACAACAAATATAGATACATATATTGTACAGAGTATTGCTTCTGTTGGAATCCCCTTAAATTGCTATACTATTTGCAAGCTGCATTATATGGGTAATTCGTAGTATTTTAATTTGGCAGCTTTGTAGGTGTTCTCTTTTACTTTGTAATGTATAAAAAGTTCATCAATAAATTATCTAATCTGCTACCAAAACATGAAATAACTTGCATAATCTCCCACTTATTCTTATGACATACAATAATAAGAAAAATAAGCATTTTTAACTTCTATAATATCTTACTTTGTATCACAAAAGTTCAAACTTTCCATTTAATTTGTTCATACGTCTTCTCTTGTCTAATAATCTGCAGTTGATACTTTTTTGTTTCGTGTTCGTAATTCTTTATTTCTTGTTGTTCAATTCTTTTGAAGATTTTTCGAATGTACTAGATCCCATGTTATAAGAGTTTTATTCGATTTAGTACATAGATCCATTATAACTGGACTTCCTTTTGTAGCTTGTAATACTCCTAAACATGTACCAGCTGCCATGTTGTATATGGGTGTGCCATTCTGTACATAAATAACTCATCTTAATTAATCTATATAATTACCATGGAAAATTTAGCAAGTACTACTTACAGCACTTTTGTGCTGCCATTCCTGATTGCCACCCATTTCATGACATTTCCCGAGTTTTGGTATTTTTTCTGATCCTTCCATGCACAGTATTTCACCAAGGACTAATTCATTTTTATCTGTTTCATACCACATCTGCACAAGTCACAACATATCGATATTAAAAATAAAAGATAATTGTTTTCCTTATGAAAGGAACGTATTACAGCAAAATATAATAGTCTTATATAAAATATTTTTTTCAGAAACGTCTTTCCTCTTAATTACCTGCGATTTAACTCTCAAGCATGTGGATAATATCAGCTTAGAACCTTTGGTTTTGATATCTTTTTCACTCTGAACGCATAATACTGTATTTGACAGTCTAATTTGATATTCATCAGTGTAATGTCTTTTCCTAGAGTGCCAAGGTTGGATCGGTCTCTGTTCTAATCTCGCCCATTTCTCTTTCAATTTGTTTTTGCTATCTGTTGGTAACATTAATTCAGGATACACTTCTTTTAGGTACCATGCAAAGCTTTTGCAATTTAATTCCTTGCGTAGTTTTAATCTATCTGTAACATCGCCATAATCCACTTTTTTAACATTTTTTAAAAAGTAATCTTTATATTCATCCAACCAAACATATGCTACGCGCAATGAATTCTTTAACATAGTATCATGTTTGTCATTTCCACCATACGGTCTACGTCTTCTAAATACGTGTCCAACCCTTGAACAGGGAATGAGTTCAATGCTTCCACCGCACATCCAAACCTGAAAAATAGTAGAAATGATTATCAAATTAAAAGTGAAATAAAATCGAATAAATCATTATCTTACTCTGAATGATATTTCTAGATTTTCACCACCCCAGATGTCCATGCCAGCATCATACTCTCCCATTTGTGTAAAATATTCTCTATTCATTGCAAAAAGCCCTCCAGCCATTGTTGGTGATCTATTTAACAGTAATTACTGAATAAAAAATCATCAAAATAAATATGCACATGTAAATATATGATCTCACCTTATGGGTTTTATGAAATCTTCGTCATGTTTCAGAGTGCCAACTGGTAAATTATCCCATTTAAAATGCAAGCCCCAGTTAAATCCACCTCTTACTAAAGGACTACTTGTATACTGAAATGTATCTGGATTGATAATATCAATTACTGGCATTGCTACAATAGTTTTTGAGAAAGCGATACGTGAAAGCAGAGGTTCTATCCACATTTCATTTACTTCTATATGACTGTCTAGAAAGATTAAAACTTCTCCAGTTGCTTTCCTAGCGCCGAACATTCTTGCTCTTATTAATCCTTCACGTCTTTCAGTCTTGAAATATTTTACTTTACCGTTAAAGTTGTTATCAATGTATACTTTAACTTTGTCATGTAAAGTTTTGTCATCGCTCCAATCGTTTACTAAAATAATTTCATGCAAGAGATCATCAGGAGTCCCTTGGATAATGGAATGTAAAGATCTCACAAGTGTCATGTAATGCTCATTATAAAAACATATAATAATGCTGGCTGGTGGCAAGTTGGTAGAATAATGTTGTGTTTTACACAATTTATGCCTTGTATCAGGCAATACTCTGTGTAACCCAATATTATCTGATACCAAAACATTAAAGGCATAATTTTTGTAACCTTCGTCTCGTTTTCTCTGGTCATCATAATTTTTTACAATTCCTAGCTCGTCTAAACCTGTAATTAGATTAACACTTTCAATAAAAAGAACACGCTAGAGACAACAAAGCTATTAAAAATTGATTTTTCTTAATAAATAAAACGTTATATTTATAAAATACCTTGTCCTAAAGTAACTGCAGGTTTTACTGGCACAGGTTGTAATTGTTCTATAAGAGTTTTACTGTTCTTATAACTAGATCCTTTTAATTTATAACTACTTTTCTGTACTAATGCTTCCTTCTCATCATGAAATATTAGATTATCGTGTAATCTAAGTTCGCGATCATTGTATACTTTGTGATCAAATGATGATTCTTTTAGTAACTTGGAACTCTCTGACACTAGTATTGTTGGATTAATAATGTCATTGTTTTGAGATAGTCTTGAATAAAGGTACAAACTGAAAGTCCATGTTAAGGAGGCTATTATTACCCCAGACAAGAAAGAAAAGTACCTCGTTGACATCATCTATTTATTATTTAAAAAATAAACAAAGTTAATAACACTATATATAGGATAAGTTACTAACATTATTAGTAAAACATAATACACTCACTATTAAAATATATCTGATTGTTAATTTATATTGAAATCATCATTATTTTAATCAAATATGTTCTCATTTTATAAAAAAAATGATACACAGTTGACTGTTACAAAACATGCGTCACCATCTTGAAATTTCCTAAAACAGCTGTTTCGTACGTTTCTTATTAATTTGTGATATTTGTAGACATGAGTTATTATTAAAAGCTGTATATGTTGTCAAAAATATATTTCCGTGAAGATTACATTTATTATACAATTTGCAAATGCTTTTTAGTTTGTGTAAAACTATTTTAAGAAGGAAACAAATTTTACCAACCGCCCCTGTGGCCTAATGGATAAGGCATCGGTCTCCTAAACCGGGGATTGTGGGTTCGAGTCCCACCAGGGGTAATTCAAACAATTTTTTTTCCCGCAAATAAAAAATGATTTACTTATAACTTATTATTTTATTCATATATTTTGAATGTAAAGTTTTATTGATTGGCTGTAAAAAAAATTGACACTGTGTTTAATATAATGTAAATTCTTCCAGAAAATTTATTTCAAACATTTTTATAATTAAAATATAATTACAATTTTTTAACATTTTTATAATTACAATTATTATTTTAATTGTACACATATTGATAATTTTGATAACCCTCAATTATTCTTCTTTAGTATCACTGTTATCATTTTTTATTTTCTGCCGCATAATGTGCAATATATCGTGCAGATGGATCATTAATTCCCTTTATCCAACGGGGCATCCAAAAGTATGGCGTAAAACTATCAGCTTGCCCTCCATAGTAGAATTCAAAAATGTTCCTAAAGAACACAAAATGGTACAGTTTATCTGTCAACATAATAATCTGGAAAATGTTTAAAAAGAATACTCTATTACCTGTAATAAAGTGCTTCTTTAGTTTTCGGAGTACAATGAGGATATTTCAAATGAGCTTTCTCTAACGCTGTATCTGATATACGATCGTCTACTATTTCATGTATAATTTGGAACAGAGATTTTTTAATTGACGTTACGCCATCGCTGAATGCTTCTTTATGCCTCCATAGTATATTTGATGGCAGTATATTAGTGTTATCAAATGCAGATCTTAATAAATGTTTTTCTACCCCTCCTGTAACAAATTTATTGTATAAATATTGCCATTTTACCATGAATGCTATTCAAGTAGGTGATATTCTTATTAATAGACGGCGGATTTTATTTGTTTATGACAAAATTGGGTAGGTGAAACACAGAACAATGAAAATATTAGACGATAATAAAATTATTATGAGAAGGAATACATGTCTATGCAGCTCCTGTTTCTTGTAATTAATGCAGACAATTTTTATTTTGCATAAAGATCCACTGTCTACTCATTAATTATACCTTGTGGTTGTCTAGTAGCAGCATCCAGTGAGAGATAGTAATTTGTAAATTGAAGATCTAAAAATGGAACTCGTAGTTCTAGACTGAAGGCACTAGTTGTTCTATCTGCTCTCAAGCCATCATATAAATAAATATCTTTAAGTAATCGAATAGACTCATTATGAGCTTCTGATTCATTAGGTGCATCTCTGAAATAAATATATCCTTGTGCAAGTTCATCAGCACCTTCTCCACTGAATATTACGGTTGCATCTGTATTATACTTAATATATCTCGAGATAAGATACATTCTGAAATTTAAGGCATCATTATTGAATTTCAAGTTAAAAGAATACTCTTATAATAATTTTACTTTACCCAATGGAAGCTCGGATTGTGGTAATATCAAAAGTTTCTAAATGATAAATCACTTTATCCAATACATCTTCTACATCTTCTTTTGAAAAAATTATTTCATAATGCTCTGTTCCAATATGATCTGCAACCTAATTAAAGGCATGTTAATACATTCAAATACTAATATAATGTTTCATATAGTACAATATAACAATATTCTTTCCAACCTGCCTAGCTGCAATAATGTCTGGACTATCACCCATTCCAATAGCAAAACTTCGTATTTTATATGGCAGGTTTTTTTCTTTTGCTTGTTTCACTAGCAACGCTGCAATCAAACTTGAATCTAAACCACCTGATAGTAAACATCCTATTTTCCGATCAGCCATTAGTCTTTTTTTCACAGCAGCTGAGAGAAGCAATCTTATGTTCTCGTGTACATCTGTTTTACTCAACACTTCAAAAAATATGATATATTATTGGACTTTTATTATATTTATTACTAAAATTTCATGGTAGTACTTTTAAATCACACAAACCATTCCAAGGAGTATATACTTGAAAGTTCGGTTTGTCGCCTGGCTTGTAATAATTTACTGTTGATAACAATTTTGTGCGACCATCGTTTAAGATTTCATATTCTTCATAATGACCTGGTGGGAACGGTTTCAATGTCCATTTCGATTTCATTTGTTTTGTTAGTTCTATAAGACCCTGAATACATATTCTAATATAATTACATTTTTATTCTCCTTGAAATAAATTATTGGTTCTGTGTTACCTTGCTTTCTGAACAAACTGCGAGTTGTCCATCATCAGAAAATAATCGAAATAAAGGTCTGACGCCATAAGGATCTCTACCAATTAGAATTCTTCTCTTTTTTGTATCCACTATACAAAATGCAAACACACCATCAAGCATTTTGGCAATTTTTTCAGCACCAAAATGTTCATACAAATGTACTATTACTTCTATATCACACTGTGTAACATATTCAAATTCATATTTTTGGCCAATCTATAAAGTTAAATTTATAATTTAGTCATGAAGCAATGTAATTTTTAGTTGCAACGAAAAAATAAATAGTGAAATCAATTGTACTTGTTTATGATTATATATTTCACCATTGCACAATACAAAAATTTGGGGATACTTGTAAAGTCTCATTGGTTGCATTCCATGGAGGTCATCAACAATTGCCAGTCTGTGAAATCCGATATATCCATTCTATAAAAAAAAAATATAGCATTTTGTAGTTTATTTAAACGATTATTTAATCACTATATTACTAATGCAGTATTAAGAAGTTTTAGCAAAATCGTACTTTCACTGAATGGTCGTATTCAAGTTTAAAAGCTTCAGGACCACGATGTTCTATTTTTCCAAAATTTTCACAAATGCAGGTCAAAGACGTATCCAATCCAAACAGGGCCCAAATTCCGCACATTTTGTTTTGTCACTGTAACAGTAACCACTTTAACATTGAATTTAATATATAAAAACGGAAAATATTTATATTGTAGTTTTGTTACCCGATTACTTGAGACAAACCAATATGGAATACTTGTAATTCAAATATTTAATATAATAAACGATACCTAATCGTGAAGAATATATTTTATAAAAATTAAGAATCTCGTTTTATTTTTCGGATGTTCTTTATTTGAATGACTATACAACAACGTTAAGAATATAATACAAATAACACCGTTCGTTTGCGTATTTATGCAAATTCGAAACTACACCGACAACACGTTGAGTCCACGTTTGTAAATTTGTGCGCGGCTGCGCATACAAGTCCAAATGTAAATGTACAAGAAATACATGTATGCATTGCATCATTTTTGATTATTTCTTTTAATATTCTTTGACTTCTAAAATTGAAGTAAAAACGAATAATTTCTTTACGGTAATTTTAGTAACAACTAATGTACCATATGTTTTTATTTTTTGCTTTACCATGCATATTTGACATTGATCCACGAATATGGTTGTGCAGAAAAATATATTCGATTAATAGGTATAATCGGTAGGTATAATGTGATAAGGACCAACATAAATACATACTTATCACGTTATAACGATAACATAATCACTCATTTTAATTAAAAATTACAATATTGTAATTTTAATATATCATATTATTATGAATACATTCCCAATACATTTCTCACATGTTTCGTTTTTCATTTAATTATTTTAGGTTGCGTCTACCATTCTATGGATCAGTGGCAACCGCATAATAGCCATGAAATTAATTTAAACTATACGAAATACGAGTGCACACTTGATCATTGAAATCCGAAAACTGCAGTTCACTTCTGCTAATTCTGAATTTCGTGCTCAACATACAGAGGTTCTTTTTAGGAAAGTTACCCAATTTTTTAAAATGCTTATGTCGTTCAGTGAGAGAACATACGCATATAGAACAACTTCCGGAGTCTAAATCACGCTCGAAGCAATACAAAACCTTTTGTTTCGTCGATTATTCAAGCAACGATATCGGTAATAAAAATAACAGGAATGGTTGTGCAACCATTTGCGGTCAGTGGTGCCCTCCTACGATCGAACATTGAATCCGCTAATACAAGGTGGTAATCATACCGTACGCAGGAGGGGGGCGCACGATCGTCGTTTGTCTTTTCCGGTTTATTCGTTTTCCGTTTAATTCGCTGACTGCAGTTGCGACGACCTGGTTTCGTTGGCAGTGCCCGTGTTCGACAAGGTGTTGCTCTCGATGCTGTAAAAGTGACATTGGATGCAGGAGCCGGAGCCGGTGCGCGAGTCGGACACCCAGGCCGTTAGTTCGATCAGCTGGTCGTTTGTGGAATCGCCTTGAATGTCGGCGTACAAGCGCGCGGGGCAGTTGGCTCTCGCCAGGGCTCCAGGAAGGATGCGCGATCGGGGGTGTGCGCTTCTCGAGACCGCCACCGGTTTTCTGCGTGCCGGCCGCTTTACGGCCTATAACGCGGCACCATAGCCACACGGGGCCATTCAATAAAAGAAAAACCTTCGCGGTTTATTCATCCGTCCGGTGTGAAAGAGTGATTGACGTATACTTAACAAGAATTAAAGCTCACGGGTGAAGGAAAAAGTTTGTCGCGCGGAGGCGGCAGCTGCAGCCAGTGATTTTATACGGTGAAGAAGCTCGTTCTGTGTATTTAACCCACGTCAAGCTTAAACTTACCAACCTGAAACACACGTTTTCAAGGTTAGAAGATACATCCAGACCACGACCGGGTGGTGCACTCGGCATTTTTACGAGACGCGCTTAGGTTAAGTGTTAATCCGTGAGCCCCGGCACCGAATAACAAATCGGAAGTAACAGAGAGAGAGATATATACATATATATATATGTATATATGTATATGTATATATATATACTTACGTGTCGCGGCAATCACTCCGACGATTCTTTCCTCACGGATGTCACGTCAGTGCGTGCATACTGATCTCATCGGATAGTAAAACGTTTCTATACATCGCTGCGAAAAAAAGAACTGAGACAGAGCTCTCTCTTTCTCTCTCTATCTCTATCTCTCTTTTCTCGCCATTGCAAGAGGTCAAATTCAATGTATATCTGTGTTCGTTCTTTAGTATACCGTAAGTTTCCGGGAAAAAACAAGCCGGTCGATACATCGGAAGGTTTCAAAAAAGGAAATTGAAGAGATTCATCGACGCCGCCTGGGATTACCTTCCGCGTTTGTGTTACCGACTGACACATATATACGTATACACGTACACATAGACACGTACGCACACAGACAGACAGCACACAGACACATTGACGACTGAGAATGCGTTTTCGGCAGTGCGAGCTTCGATAAATTAAATTCAGAGGAACGGAACGGTGTATAACACTAATTTGGCTGTGACGATATCGATCATCGGGATTCTGTAAACGTGAACGCGCGATTACTCGTACGGCACGACCGTGTGTTGCCGACGCAAGAAACCGGAAGCAAATGTGTATACAAGTTCGCCGACAAAAATCTGTAGTCTGACGCGTTTCTGGCGAATCGTAGGGCCCGTTATGACGTCACTTGACGGCTCTCACGATTTTCGTACTTAATGTTAAACCTAACCTCAACGCAACCGTCACACAGGAATTACTAGAAAATTGAAGAGCGTTGCATCTCGAGCTCGATCGTCGAGAGACACGAAGAGGATCGTGTGATCCAGTTTCGAACGACGATCTCGACGAATTCTATTTTACAAGTTACCGAATAGTTCGTACTTAATCACCAATTTCAGAGGAGAAACACTGTGCCGGCATTGCCTGTTTATCGGCGGTGTGAACCAGTTCAGTGGTGAATAATTCCTTAGTGAGCACGTCGAGTATTATGGGAAACGCTTCTAGATATTAATAATTTATTACTACCGGGGGACAGCGGCCAGGAACAAGGAATTAATCGTGACGGACGCCGAGTCTCGATTGTTACGCAGATTAACGTCACCGCACCCCCGAAAATTTTTCCACGGTGCAGCGCGTCGCTTCAAGGTGAGTTTATTTTTATTTCCTGTATTTCGTACGACACGCCACGTGTTCCGCGTTGCTTTAATGATTCGTGCCGCTCCTAGCTGAACAACATATGGTTCCAGCGGCAACAATCGCGAACCGTACCGGCGCGCCGCTGCACTCTCGCGATCAATTTCTGACAATTATCTGCGCGCGCGGGGATAAATATTTTATACTGTACGGCAGTGTTAGCATTTGCTTTTCCAAAGCTAACGGGACGAGAGTAGAAAAGTTTTCATTCATTTCGTACGATTCACGGGAGTCTGCTGTGCGATGCACATGGTACCGTTGTATAGCCTCCCTTAAGGGTGGGGTAGGCAAGGGGTGGCTAGCCGGAGAGTTGGTTTTATCTTTTTGCTATGGTGAAATATATGTAAAGAATTGCATATATACGGGTTATCGGTTCTGCACTTAGAAATATATCATGCGGCCATTTTTGTAAGAGATACAAAGAGAACTTTAATATTGAGTTTAAAAATTATGGTTTTTTGAATGAAGTTGTCGGGACAATTTTATAGTTGTAGAAATTCTTTTTTACAAGTATAAATCTTCGTATTTCTATTTTATTCCGAACTAGATTGAAATTTTTGAGAGCTTGTGCCTGACGGTTTTCTTCTGTAGTACTTTACTGTGTAATTTTGAAGTGTTTATTGCTATACCCGCTAAAGGCGTCTAGGGAGTTCTCTTAATGGCGAAAGCGCATAATGGGCCCCCATTTTGGCGAAGATGCCTCTGTTTAGTAATCGTGACACCTAACCTACATTATGTCCCTTACTTTGCAACATCTTAAGACGTATGCAGGCACGCAAGTACGTGGAGCGCTCTTCTTATACTCTTCGGGTTTGGCTTTAAATAGAAGGGAGTGACAAGCGCAAATAAATATAGATATAAACATATTTACAGTTTGACATACAGAGTGTTTCAGCTGACACTGTCCCTCGAAATATATTTGCTATTATTGGAAGTTCATAGAAATGTTGATACAATTTTGTGGGGTGCGTATTCACAATCATTTTATTCTATTGGAATAGATACGGTGGTCATTTCCAGTGGCGAATTTGGGAGGGGGGGATACAGGGGCTATAGCCCAGAAAAATACCGAAGACACAAGTCACAAACAAATAAATCAAAATGATATCCAATTTAAAAATAATATGCTTGAATAACTGTATGAAATTTCAAGTAATTACTTAAAGCCTACGAGAGGGGAATGAAGAATGTAGAATGCAAGTACCTAACTACCCCCATATCTGAAAAATAGGTTCAATAAAATTAGTACTAATGATTTTGTGCTTTGTGCTATTGATAAACCTAGGCGGCAGAAGTATAATTCCGCCGCTGGTCATTTTGGTTTCCCTTTGCAATGAGATACTATATTTTATTTATTTTCACGCAACAGGTGGATTAAACATTTTATTTTTCTTGATGTAGCTTCTTGTTGTTACCTGTACATAGTAATCAATCTTCTCTGCCTTTATCGGGTGATAGCCCGACAGAGAATTATAAAATACGCAGGCCAAATGACATTAATTAGAGGGGAAGACACATTTCTGCAGATCGAACCTTCCTCCGTCGAACTTACTTTTCTATACGGCACTAATACCTCATTTGTATGTAAATATTTTCGTAATCACTTAGCGGCGCGTATTAGTGCGACTGTCGAACGCCGCCGTTAGACTATTAATTACTCGCGTTAATTGCTGTTACATATGCGGGTAAATCGCAGGCTCGTTCGATGAACTCTACATGCGCAACCAAGCGTTACGCATTGCGTCGGGTTAAAAGCTTCTTCTTTTGTTTCGCCTTTTTTTCTGTGTTTGGTATAGTTGCGAGAATAAAAGTTGTACTAGCCCGCTCGGTTTTATTGAACGTTGTTGAAATTTATGCATCGGGGGAACAAAAGTCATACCGTGAAAAGACAATAATATAAACGTTGTTAATATAAACGACAAAACTTATTTATTTCGAAGGGGCGCATACTGAGATTACATTGATGAGAAATTTTCATTGGTTGTACATGCTTTGTTAAATTAATAGATGTTTGTAGTGTCGCCAGATGAGTTAGTATTTCTTAGTTTTGACATTTTCGTTCCATTTTCACGGTTCCAGCATCCGCGAATCATTAAATAAGATGAATTATTGAAATGATCGGTGAGTTTGCTTTTGTCCGAGATTGGATTTGTTTCCAATGCAAACAATTCGACGCCGATTGGTAACCACTACTTGCGTCACCGTTCTATTTTCCAAATATTTGTGATGTCACCGAAAATGGGGTAAATGTTCGATTCTTTCAAATTGATCTACTGAATTTTCTTCGCTGTTTGTTGCAAGGGAGTGATCACACAATCTTCTATAACAATTAACGAAACCAGTAAGATATTTTTACTCTAATGGGTCCTATAATTGTTAAAATAGACCTTAACTTAATAAACCTTACAGTTTCCTTTCGATACAAGACGATGGCTCGGGGTGGTTTTCGACGCATTGCGGATGAGGGTACCTGCTCGGCTTGACATTGTTCTTGAATGGGTCGAGAGTTTATGAGTCCCATAAAGTTGTCCGGCAGACCATAATGTGGTCGGTCGTGCAGCGATATCTTTCGTTGGAAAAGGATAGAATATGAGGAACCCTTTCGTTCCGGTGTTAAGCGGTGTCGAGCGGACAACTTCAAAAGAAGAAGATGAGGATAAGGATTACCTTGTTGCGAAAGAAACGTCGTCGTCTTATATCGAATAAAAACTGTGGGTAGCGTTTCGATTCCGATGTCGTTTGCATGCTTTACACGGACTCACCGTCGAACGAATTGTCCTTGCCTCGAGTCCAGCGTTGCTTACGCTCAATCTCATATGTACGGAATCATTCGCAATGGCTGTGTCCTTTCTGGGTTAATCGGTATCGATTTCTGTTATGTTCAGAACAGTCCAGACTGCGTGCCATAATGCCGAAGAGCATGACAGCCGGTGCATTTCGCAACCAACAACGCGCATCACATTACTAACCGGAAAAGTATCTCGGTCCTCGTGTTTAAAATTTTAGTTTTTACCGCTTGAACTCAGTTTCAGCTGTATCTACCACTGTCCGGGAAATTGTTGTAATTTCGTTAGCCAAGGGAAGTTGCTACGAAAACCATTGTTGCCATTGTCAAAAATTTTCCTGTGTTCCTGAACTCGCAAACGATGCGAAACGTCTGTTCGACTTGTAGTGCCTACTTGATTTCCCAACATCCGCGTCATGATAATTGACACGCCGTGTTCGAAGTTTTTTATAACTCGACTCGGTTTTTCTCTTTCTATATTTATCTCTGCCACACGTTTTCGCGGCATAGAAATTCGGTTTCTATCTATGCAACATTCAAATAAGCTGTGTAAGTTAAACACGATACCACCAAGGCTGCCTTTCTTTGCAGCTGCTTACTTTTGTTGCGTGTGCAGCGTAACAGGTCGTTTTGGTAAACACGCTTGTTTACTGACGCTTCGATTGAATTTTCCGGGAAATTGAGATTTTCTACTTAACTCTCTTATGCCATGCCCGAGTCATTCGTGAAGAAAACTACCACTCTGTTACGTTACCATACAACTTGCGCGAATAGACGATATATGTATTCCATTTGGGTATGGAAGTTTTATTGAAACTCATTTTTTCTGCGTCACCATCCTGCTACCGAGTGTCTCACCAACGGTGTCGAAGGAAAAGGTTAAAAATGGCCACCTGTTGGATCGAACGCGGTTTATCAACTCTCATAAACTCTCGACTATGTAGAGAAATTCTTGTTCCACTAGCTGAAAGGTTTCTTATGCCGCTAACACATTGGCGTTGCTCGCCGTTTGGTTTCCGCGCGGGTAAAATCGTTAAAAAACAGGGCCAAGTCTGACTTTTCATTTTCCTTTCGTTTCAATCAAATCGAATTCACATTTGCGTAAACAACGACGATAGATCAAATTCTATCGGAATTTCGATCAACAGAGAATAGAGGTAGTTAACGGTGTAAATAAGCGGTAGCTTCATTTTTAACGACTTTTGGAAGAATTTGTTGGAAGTCTTATTTGCATCAGAAGTCTGATGACTAAAATAAAGATTGCAGAATTCTTTTAACCATCGTAACGTGTTGGAACTGATGTGACAGTGTGTACCGTCAAATTCTACAGATATTTGTACCGTTTCGTATTTGTTTTACCCATTTTTGTAAAAAAAAAAAAATGCAAACAGTACCTAACCCAGACCATGACTCGTGTGTACAGTGACATTAAACTCGAATTTTCGATTTCTGGTGGGAAGCGTAATTTGGAACGCGCGCGCTCGTCGTAATTAGCAAGACTATCGGGCATATATCAGGGATTACGCCGGAAGCAGACACGTAGAGACGCGCGCAACAGTACGATTAATTGCAAGGTCGAGTAGACGTAGCGGTTAATTAGCCGGCATTGTTGCGGAAGAAAGAAAGAACGTCACCGGGCATCGGAGATGATGCACGTGCACAGACGCGGCCGCGTGTATCGGTGCGCGTTCGTCAGCCTCGTGTCGAGACAAATTGGATTCACTCTAATCTCGCGCGTTTCATATCATTCGTCATTGGATTTCCCCCTGCCTCCTCACCGGACTCGTACTCTTTTTCTCCGAATCGCTGGCTGTTCTATCTATTCTCGGCGAAGGTTTCTTTTCACGTTGGTCCGTGCCACCATTGTGCGCACCCGTTGATCAACCACCAATCAAATGCTCTCTTTTGTAGCCAACGCTCGGAACAGTCGAATACGGTGTTTGAAGAACGAGACAATTCGAACGTTTACGAGGGATTATAATTCGCAATTTCTTTTCGGCCCATCGTCATTTAGTAGTCATTCGCGGTGAAAATTATGTGCAACTGCTTCGACTTCGAATTACCAACTTTCTAGTTTAGCATATTTTCATAATTCATAAATAAAATTAACAAATTGGAATTATTTCTTATTTCGAAAAACTAGATATGACGGAAATTGGCTTCGCATTCGTTGGTGTTTTGTTCCTGTGATTTTGTTCGCCAGATCAAGGCTTGTTTCCCCCACTCTAATTTCCCCCTCCACGTAGTAAAGTACTTCCAAATGGTAAATTTGTAACACGTAGAATCCTGCTTTTATGACCGTTTTTGACATTTGAAGCTGTTATTTTGGTATCATTATTTATTTCATTTCGCACGCTATGACTTCTATAAATTCTACTGGGAATATTTGTATAATAGCGTCAACTAGCTTGATATTTGAGTGCTTAGTATGTTTACTGCAGTGAGAAAGCGTTTATTATTCTCTATGATAAAGGGGATTCCATTTCTGGTTATTTATTTTCATTGCGAGCGCTAGTATAAAGATTGATAATAAGTTACGTAACCTCGGTTGCTCATTCTTCCATTATCGTGCAATTTTCGTCTGATAAGTATCTTTGCAGTCATTTACTGTTACAGTTCTTAATATACAATCGATACCGTGTGCCGGCGGCTATAATAGGCTTTGGCGTCGGAACAGTTAAATATGGCTCCCATCGATATTTCTGTTTTATAGTACCTTTATATAGTTATCCGGCACATATACCGGGTAGTTTGTTATCGGTTATACACTTGACCATTCATTACTAATTGGTTAAACTGCTAAACGTTATAAATCGTGCAATTGATCTTCGGATGTGTCATAATAGATACTTTGAGAGTTAGGCATATCAATTTGATAAAAAGTTGTAGTAGTTTTTTTAAAATAACGTAAAGCTGTGTCCACACTGAAGCAACATCGAGCAAATTTTTGTGGGTTGTTGCCATGTCCAATTTTTATCGAATAAAAGAGGAAGAAGGCAATAAAAGTCGACGAAAGTTGCTGGATGTTGCTTCAGTGTGGACATAGCTCAACTCAACGAGATGTTGCGAATTCGGCCATCAACCGTGTCAGACATGATCCGGTACAAGTATGTTACCACAAGCTATAACCAAAGATTGTCGTAATTGTTCTCTGGAATGTAAGATCTTAACAATGACACAATCTTCTCATAGAAATAGCTCTCAGGCAATTAAATAACGATTTGCGGATTTTAATTGCAACAGACATGCAGCTGGCCACGTATCTTTATTAGTAGACATTGATTGTGAAGGGTCACTATTTTTTGTTTTTAGTGTTTAGCGTCATTTTAATCAGTAAAATGCCACAAATAAGTCGGTAAAATTCCCATAAAAAAAAATAATGAGAAATAAAGAAGTTTTGTAATTGGATTAGTAGTGGTTCACGCCGATATACCCGACCCGATATCGAATCACAGACACAGCCAAAAATTGGAAAATCGATATTTACTATTTTCTTCGCAATTTCTGTCAATTACAATTTTCCTGAAATTCTCTTTACATATAATTTAGCAAACTGATCCTTGTATATTTTTGAAAAAACTCGAGTCACGCGGTTCCTTGTGAAAAAAGTCACATAATTTTAAAGGGTGTACTCGTTCGACCGACTGTTATTGGTCAGTTGGTCTAGAAATCGGAAGCGTTCGAGCTGGTGGGCTGGAGAAACCGCTTCTTCGGGATTTCGGGGGTAAACGTAATCTCGGCTGAACCATGGCCGCGCAGAAATCAATGCCAAGATGCCATCATCGAACGTTTCGTAATTTATACAACCGCTAAGAATGGATTCTCTGTCGAGCGTTCGTCGGCCTTTGTCGGTTGCGTTGTCGCCGACGCATCTCTCGCTTTATTTGGCCGAGGTGCTCGGCTCGTTCTAATGATCGCGGAGTATCATGATCGTTGGGAGGCGGTGCGGAGAAGACTATCTTCCGCCGCTGCAGACATTCTGGCGGCGGGGATTTACCGACTGGGTCGCCGTCGCGGCTCGCCATCATCCTCTCGTCGTCGCCGTCGTCTTCATCGTCGATCATTCGTCCCCGTTGCTGGTTTTACTAGGAAAATTCTTGGCAGCCCCACCATACCTCGAATCTATTGTGATCTTCTCGAAAAGGTCATGGAAAGAAATTTAAATACAAAGCACTTTTATTCACCCTGTTCAAGGTCTACTCGATTTACGAGTTTCCTGGTCGCTCGTGATCGAAAGTTCGAGGGAGCACAAATTGCGGGGGAAAAAGTTACCCTTTCTTGTGCACGACAAGACAGAATGCGTCACGTGACCCGGTAGAAAGGAAAATTATAGTGGGGGAACAAGTCTTGATCTGACGACACTGCACGGAACGACGGGCATAATTTATTTGTCACACGCATGGTCATTGCTGAATTTAATTGAATATAATTGAGTAACTGGTGCTAAGATTACCTTTTTCTTCAAGTACATACAACGCAGTCATTAACCTGTCAACTGCTCGCTTCGTTTTAAGAACTGCACTCGTCTGCTGAATTATTTTTGTGTTTTTCGTACTACACCGCGGACTCTCGTAAATTTTATTTAATAGCGAATGCAAATTTTTGCCTACGAGTACGCTCGACATAAACAGTTAACGGATTACTGAGGCTATTATTTCGGTGGATGACCTATTCATGCCACGTGGAGTCGAGTAATACCCTTATTCTAACTTTTGTGAAATAGTTCGTGAATATATGTAGTATAACAAACAAGTTTCGCGATGCGAACTTAATTGTTTCGTATACAAGATGCTGCATACGTGAAATATTGTTCGAAAGATAAGCAATCAGTTTATTGAAAGCACTTGCGAATATAATATTAACACATTTGCGACCGCTGAATTCACGTCATTTTAAATTCTATTCCCTATTCTATTGTCTACCTATAAAGAAATAATTTAATATTGAACAACACATAATTGCAACATTGATATTTCAAAACAAATTTCATCATTTTTATCCTTGCTTCAGCGATACAAGTTTGCGGCAACCAGCTTCAGAGTTTCATTATTTTCGCCGGTACTCAGTATTAGAAACGGAAAAAATTTGTCGGTTGCAAATGTGTTACCAATAACATTATAATATATAATAGTTATAATATCGAAACAATATGGTCTATTCTCGATGGAATGACTGTTGCTGGTCTGTAGCTCGATGGAAATACCATCGAAACAAAGATTGAAAGTCGCACGGAATCCTTTGCTCGAGTTTCGCAATTACCTCTCACCTTGGCTTTGCGCGATGTGTTTTCCAGCGTTCTCGCGGGAAGATGCCAAAGATGAGATCACACCGCGTATATAAGCAGAGCTTCCGAGTAAATCTGTTGTAATCTCCGTCCCTGTTACTCGCGCCTCGAGGCTCGAAAAATTGCTCAACGCGTGCTACACCTGACCCATTCGGTGTCTCCCACCAATGTGACACGCACGTTTGCAAAATGCAATTGCAGCAACCCAACAATGTTACGTTACTGTGTCACGATATCACTATCTTATGAACCGAACGTTGCTTCAAGGTTGCGTTCGAAGCGTTGTATTAATGTTGTAAACCTCGCTCCAGGCCGTAGTCTTTGCAGCTCTTTGTTGACTAAGAAGCATTTCACAACTAAGAAACTTTTAAAAAATAAAGAAACAGTAGATTAACGTGGTAAATTACTAAATATCCATTAATTTACATATAATTAATGTCCAATCGGACATTAACGATGCGTATGGTAACGAAATGAAGAAATCAAATGAATTTTCACGCGCTCATGGATAAATGCGTGATCCCATGCGCGTAATTACGTAATTCCCACTCTGCTCAGTTTAGCGTTGAAAGCGAAAAAAGAAGTCTCGTTGAGCATCCATCGGATCGGATCTTTTTGTTATCTTTTGCATGCTCGCGAACGCTATAAATGCGTCAAGCTCCGCGGTCTATTTATAAGAAGAGCGTTAGAGTGCAGACAGAATTTGCGAGCGAATATTCCGCGTGCGTGTTGCACGTGTCGGGAGTGATCAACCCGACGAAACTTTTTTCATTTTGCTCGAATGCCGGCCGACGTGTGCCACGCACCCGAGGAGGTCTTCTAGCACCTTGGAAAAGTCGCGTTTTCTATTTTGCAATTAAAGCACATTCGTCCCGCAAGCATTGGGAACCTCTCATCGCAAAAACTCACACACTGATGGCTTTTCAGATGGCGTACAGTAGTGTTACAGTAGTGTTCCGACAGGTTCCAGAATTTATTGGCTGACTAGTAAAAAGACGTATGTCACGCTTAGGGAAAGAAAAGACCTTATTGAAACGCAGCCGAACCCGATCGAACAAATCTGTTTCCGGGTGGCATCAGTGTCTATCTTCGCGTTGCGAAACACCCGCAATGCGATCCAGCCGCGCATCTGTATTCGAGAGGGGGACCGGTCGTCGGTTCGCGTGAAATTCCGCCTCGGATGCTCCGCTCGTTTCGACGATAATTGATGCCGAGCACGTGCTCCGTGCGATTGTCACGTGGTCGTGCGCGGATCACCACTAGCGATCGACCGTTTCCCGCGATTTGTCCGAGAATCGCGTGGTTCGCTCGCGCAGATCTATCGCCGGCTCTCATAACGGAATTCTGAACAGAACTGTCCCGTTTACGGTGCGAAATTAGTGGCCAAGGTATCGAACTCCGAGAGTTCTCTCGGAAAATTTCCAAAGAAAAGATTTTAATGACCCTTTTGCTCATTTGCATTCAACATTCTATGTCTCAAGAAAATTTTACCTTGGCCTGATTATATGACGGTCCCAATTAGGCGAAGAGAACATCCAAGGTGGCTCAAACAAGCCTGCTACAATCGATAATGTTTGGGGACCATTGACTGCTTTATTTATCAATTTTTCGAGGTACTTCTTGGTCTTTGTAACGTTCCTAAAATGATAACTGTTCGTTTAACTTAATCCACAAAAATTGAGGAAATAAATGGCGATTTAAAGTATATTTAAAAAATTGACGATTTTACTTAATAGACTGTAACGAAAATGTATTTCAAAGTTTGGTAAATTAATTCTGTCACTCTCACATATTATTGACGTGGCAATCAAAGTGTTAATAATATGCGGGTAACATTTTCATAATTGTTGACAGAATAATTTGCGGAAATATTATCGTGAAACTAACGTACGCGCAGTTATCGTTTCGGGTAAAAATTATTCAAATTTTCCAGACACAGCAAATAGATGTTAACGTTCCGTTTGCATGCATATCGGAAAAATGGCAGGAAAATTGTGAAACTGGAGTGTTATTGCACGGTTCCCGAGGTCTGGATGTCAGATCCGCGCAATAGGTTTAATTCGTGAGGATCGCGATAACTAATTAACCCAATATCTTTATGCGGTTCTCAGAAAACGGTTGCGGCCATGTCTTCGTGTTCCTTCGCGGAAAATATTCGAAGCGTTCCACAAGCGTTTCGCGAGGATCAATCGAAATCGTGCTTAGTAAATCTCGCTTGGACAAGCAATTCTTTCCTCAATATTTCTCATGTATCTAATCTTATCATCTTGTCGTATTTGCGGGAATTCTTTTATATAAACGGCAAATAATCCGACCGATGAATAAAACAAGCTACCTGAGACACGTGTCGGTTTTGCAACATCGCGTCTCTATGTAACAACACGAATTCCGGTTAAATACGCCTGTTAGCGTTAACGACGGCGAATAAAAAAGCAAATATTTATGTGAGAATTTTGTCGGCGGAATGTTCATCGAGTTTTTTTTTTTATAGCTCCTCGACCGCGACGAATTCAAGTGCTCCTCGCGTTTATGGCGTGGAACATTGGCGCAGCCATCTCGGGGCTCGGCGTTCCCAGAAAAATTTGCGTCACACGTTTCCGGTACTTTTCCAGCTTCCAGACCGTGGAAAGTTTCCTTTCTTTATTGCCTCCAGTATCGCTCGCGTGTAGCACCGTCCTCGCGCGCACGTATTGCATTCGATGTAGAACCTTTTTGCAGGATGTATAGTTTCGTCGCTCAAGTTTTTCATCAACCTTGCACCACGAAACACATCTGTAAAATGGACTCTTTCGATCTCGAAAAAAAAACTGCCAGAGTCTTTCATCGAAAGTGACAAAGGGGGCTCTCCTTCAGTTAAATGTTACTCTTTCGGTAGACTGCATTTTCTTTTATCGCTTCGCTTTATCTTCGTTACCTCATTTTTTCTCGTCTGCTAAATCAGTTTTTATTTCCGCTAACAAGCCTCGAGTAAATTGACCACTACAACGTCCCGTTGTGCTCGTGTTCAGAGAGGCTGTTGTGCCTATATATTACTTATTTGTAAATCATAAGTTTACTCAAAGATTTCACAGGCACGGAGGTGTCCAATTAATTTTTCGCGATTAACCGGTACAACCGGAAAGTCCACGCACACAATTCCGAACCAGAAAGCGAAATGTTCTCGTGGTCCGTGAGTTGGATAATTAATTCACGGACTAACGCGAATTAATGAGACACTCACCCGATGACAGCAATAGAGTACGCCCATCGTGGAAAGTCGTCTGCGGCTTATCGAAGGAACAGTTTAATTGCTGGCAAATTGCTTTCGAGTGATGCCAAAAAATTCCGTCGGAAATAACGCCGGATAACTCATACTCGTTGCCAATTAAAGCGGACAGAATCACTTCGGCGGCATTGGGCGTGTTGCGTCGGGCAAGAAGCTTCCGTCCGACACTCGATTATGAGAGAACACGGAATAATAATTGAATCATTATGAACGGGTGCACCCTCTTTTACGGCGAAGTAATGCCGTTACGAAAACTGCGCGATCATTTATTTGGACATCTGGTGCCTGTGGTCGCATAACACTCGCGTGAATTACTAATAAATTATTTGCGAGTGCTCACGTTTACAGTGCTGTGGATTAACTCGTAAAAATTCATTCCGTTCGTTGTGGACGCCATTGGGTTTTATGTAAACTGAAGACTTTGGGCAATTTTCGAACTCTTATTTGCACACTGTTAGCTAAAATTGAAGACCTGTAAAATAGTATTACTTTGTTTTTTAATGGGACCAAGCGACCTGACTTTTCTTTAGCAATTAGAAGCACTGGTTCACTAAATGGCGCGCTAAAAGGATTTCGAAAAAATTCCAACGGTTAGGAATCGCATGAGAAAATAAAGAAGACACTTTTTAACACTCTTTTATTTGAACACTTAAAGAAAATTTAAAGTATTCGCAAATATACCAATTTTATAAAGACTAGAGTATTATTTTCTCGATAACGAAGATCCGGATGAGAAAAATGTACCAAATTTTTTTCTCGTTTTTCTTTTTTAATGTTGAACTACCCTCTGCCCGGCTAGTCTATGATTTCCGCCCGCAACGTGTATACACCGTTTGTATATATGCATATATTGCATTAATAGTCTTTTGAGGGCGGACGTGAACGTTTTTTACAGTCAAAGGGTTTAAAGACCGTGCTTCGTGCATATTACTAGAGGAGCTGTGCAGGCTCGAAGACTCGACTCATCTCTAGGAATCGCAAAATCAAACGCGATGCTATGCAATGTCACTAAACATTGAATTTTCTCGCATAGGTTTACACGATATCAAGCTACACACGTATAGAAAGCTATTTAAGCATCGACGTTTCCCCTAATTGATTAATCGGTGGCCCACACGAGGGTCAATCGACGAAAAGGAAAGGCAATTTGTGTGTGCACGATGCCGGCGACCTTCGGGCACGACCTTCGCACGTATGTATTTTATGCAAACGCCCGAGCACGGAAAGTTACGGGCCGACAATGGAAGATTTCGCGAAGAAGCGACGTGTCCCTTTGTTTGCCCCGGAGAGAGTTTTGATCCTTCCCGCGGCGGAGAAAGGAAACGCGAAGATGTTTGCCCGACATCAAACAAACGCGTGCGCGCGCGCACTCTCCGGTTCGGTCGCTTAAGGTAGGTCGGAGGTTACCTCAAACGCGGGCTCATTACTATCGTAGGAACGCGCGACGTCAGTGGGCGTCAGCCTTGAATCAGCTGTTTGCTTTCAATGTTGACCAGTATGTATTCATGCAACGTCTGTTCTCTCGAAAGCCTGTCTGCTTGGCTCGTTCGGAGGCGGCGCGCGCGCGCGCGTATCGTTCTGCGCTCGGACCTGCTAGAAACTAGAGTCAGAGTCGTGTGATTACATTTCGTAACCAATTACGAAATGTAATCATGATAATCGCAATCGTTAACCACTTGTACCATAACATCGAGTCGGACTCGTGGCGAAGATTTCGTGTGTTGTTAATTAGCCTCAAACGGGAACGAAATTCTAACACGGTTTCCATATGTGTGCTAACACAGTATAAGGTACTTAGACTCCTAAGTCTAGTTAATGGAAATAAAAACGGAAACATTGTATTAACACTAGAACTACCAAGCACTAAATGCAACTGGCATACATTGCCTTCTCTATCTGCTTCGATAGAGAAGTTTGTTAAAAACCTTTTTCATGGAAACATATTTAAAATTTCAATATTTCTAAAAGAAAAAATTAGGAGCAAGTCATTTTGACTCATCCGGTAGTGTTAAATACTCTTTCATCGGTCTTGCATCTTGTAGACCCTAACCTACAGTATGTACAGTGAATTATAGTTCGAAACTACGAAGCCTGCGATTATTTGGCATTTGTAATGAACCAGGCCCGGAAATTCATTACCGAATGAATGAGCCGTACACGCGTATGCTTAACGGCTGATTAATTCGGATCGAATTATTCGGATGGCTTCTAGCTTTCTCGTTACGTTTAATTCCGTGTAACGAAGTCTGAGTTCTACATTAGGAGAAGCGGCGTCGAGACACTCCGCGATGGTTGATTACCGCGAAGACAATTAGAGCCGGGAACAATATCAATTTGTTCGTGCGAGCGGTTCGCTGAAAGTCATCTAGAGCGAGAGAACTTGATATTCGATTCCAGTCTCGGGAGCCGGCGGAGATCTTCAAATTATTACGCGCGGCTCGGTTACTGGTGCATTGACCTTTATCGATTTCACTTTCAGAGCCACTTCCGCACCCCGGCATGGGGGGGCGGAGGGGGAGGGGGCGAGACGACGACGACGATAATAGATAGAAAGTTAAGGGTCACCGCGTGCGTCTAGGCGGCGCGTGTTACGTTCCTGAAATCGATTTTAATATGTATCACCCTGTATGCAAACACGTCCGCTCGTATTATTTTTGTCGATGAGTGTACACTCGCGTGGCCGCACGCGCCTCGCCGTCCGACGACGAGGATTGGATCGTTAACAGGTTTTAGCGGGAAAGAGAATCGGTTACGTCATATACAGTGTCTTCCAAAAATATCAGACCACGGAATTCTCTTATTCACCGATTTATTTATGAATCTGTTCGAACGAAGCGTCTTCGGCAACATTTCGGCCGGGCAATTTGTCGCGTTCCGTTGACGGTTTCCTCGGAAGATCCAACTCAATCGAAAACACGACAACGGTGCAGTTCGTCGACGGAATGTCGCAGAATGTGATGCTTTATCCGAATTCGAGAAAAAAATATTGGGCATTCTGAAGGCGAATAAAAAGAAAACTAACAAAAAAAAAGGGAAGATGTCTTCCTGGAAACCGTGCAGAATTTGCTGGAAAAACCTTTTTTCGTACAACAAATTTTTCAGGCCGTGACCAGAACAAAAATTTTCCAGAACAAAAGACTGGAATGTTGGAAAACAGGAAGCCGGGTAAATTCCATAAGATTATGAACGCAGTAAACAATCGTGTAGAACGTAATTATTCTGTCTCTATTGGTCAAGGATTATTGTAATATATGAGCTAGTAGATATTGAATGACTTATGGAGATTTTATCCGAGTTTCCCAGAATTCCCAGGGTTCTAAATCATTTTCAAAAATATTTGAAACTACATGTAGTACACTACTGATGTACCGCATCGAATCGGTTATAGAATTTGTTCCCGAATATTGTTGTGACCGATTACACTTCAAACATTTCTATTAATTTCTCCGTATTTTGTACGAAAAAGCAATCTGGTGGTAGAGATTGATTACACTATCATCGTCTTCAATTTCGTTACGGAACTTCCGATCGATCTCACGTGTTCCTTGAAGTTAGAAAGTAGTCTTGTTAGCAACCGTTCGCGAGAAATGAATTTTTCTCCGGGCTCTGTACTAAATGGTGACACGTCCTCTCCAAAGTAAAAATAAACAAGTGTCAATCGAACGGGTTAATCTGTGTTCATGCTTAATTCTTTCAGCGATCGTAGCATGATATTTCTTATTAGACGCTGGACCGTGATGCACGACTTTCTGCATCGATAACATTTTTATAAATTCTATTTCCCCAACGGGGAAAGCTTTCGCCTCGATTGGCCCTTTCATAAATTAATTCGAAATTCTATGTAAATTTCATACTCGTAAACTGCGTTTTTAATTTTTTTGCCGGATACTTTCTGTCCCGAAGCTTTATTCGATTTTCTCTCGGTAACGATGGCACGTCGTATGAAAACGTACAACAACCGCAAGTTTCTGTCGGTCGCTGTCTATTTTTATTTCCACGTTTCTCCATTTTTATCAGTGTCTCGAGCAGCGAAGTTCTGCGAATCAATATGCAGCTATGGCAGTGGCAGAGCAAGAATGGGAAGGCACCGTCGATAATTCCGAGAGATAGACCTTTTGCTCTTGCCCCGGTGCATTATCGTCGCAGGTATTGTCCTTATTGTTGTTGACCCAGTTCCTCAGAATGTTTTCTATAATTGTTGTCGCTGGTAAGATTTCGATGTCGTATTCCAAAGGATTCGCGAAGAATGGCATACTTTGTTGAATAGATTTCGTGGCTCGAGATTCAGCGATTGTTTCGCTGTTTACCTCGTTGCGAGGCTTAGTCTTGGCAATTAAATTGATAATTATTCACCGATAACCGCGAGTCAACGCGTCCGACGAAATGTACTCGATTGAAGACAAAAAAAATGTATTATATTGTTTCACAATTCCGTTTTATTTATACGCACGCACCAGATACGTTGAAAGATGTTCAGAGAATTTTAACGTGAACTGATGCAGAATTCTGAATTTTGAGAATAAACAAAATAATTGATTTAACTGGTCAAAAAATGATTATTTTTGCGAGCGCGGCTTCGGTGACGGCAACAAGAGGAGAGCGAAGTATTTCTCGGACGTTTTCAAGGAACAGGAACCTTTCACTTCTTTCGCGCGTTTACTGCCATTACAGTTACCGGTGCTTTCAGCATTATTGTTATTGTTGCACGCGCGTCCCGTAAAGTCGAGTGCTTTTGCAAAGCTGCTATTTTTCTTCTGCGGCCGATAAAAGTCCACGGTGAATTTCCTGGCGACTGTTTCTCGATAAGACCTACGGTATACACGGTGGCCGATAAATCGTGGTACACGTGGACCGATGAGATTTAACTGCTTAACGTGAGTCAAAAATCTAACAGAACTTATCCGTACCACTAATTTCTGTCCCTTTTTTTTCAAGTAAACTGTTGTCGAACACCTGTACGCATAGTCGCCAGATGAGGGGAATTGAGGGGAATACAGTTACCCTCTCTCTGCTGGCACCGGGTTAGTCACGCGTCACGTGATCGGGTCGTGGGGGAATAGCACGGTAGAAGGGGAAATTAGAGTGGGGGAACAAGTGTTGATTGACTCGCATGATTGAACCGCCGCAGAAAAAGTTCAGAATTGTCGCGATACAGAAAATTCTTTGTAAACAACTTTCGCAAGGAAGTTTATTCTTAAGAACTGCTTAAACCCTGTCAGAACACATACGTAAGAAACTCAAGGGATCAGACGGAGCTCGCTTTGGGGATGGTAAACTTCAAGGTTTGACCTGGAAGGTATTATTGCACTCGATCGCACACAGCAAAGAGTTTCTTGAAACGTTTACAGTCGTTGGTCTCAGCCTGGGGGATGATCTCGAGCGTACGAACAGGAATACATACATCCTTTTAAATTAGAGGTTGCTGTCCCAGCTGTAGTAAATGGATCCGGATCTTAATCTGTGTAATTTTGAATACATACGCAGCCGCGTGTTTCCTTTCATGGATAGCCGTACATTTACACTCGTTTATTTATTATTCAAATTTAATGTGTCGTACGTTGTGAGGACTTTATGCTACACAACTTGTTTCTTATCTCTGTTCTATGAAACAGCCAAGAGGACATCTTTCAAGGATTGCTGTAATGGCAGAAAAATATTGAAATTGAAATGTGTGGTTTTGAAAGGAACGGAAGTAGTTTTTATATTTAATGGACTCGGATCCCAAATTATAGGGCCCCTAGGGGAAGGAGATCTGGTGACATTCGAACTCTTAACTTTGATATACACCGATTGGCTAACTGGACCTTGGACACTATGGCTATACTGTCCTTCTAGCTATTCCTAGTCTTCCAACGCTACTTAAAGGTGCATGGAATTAATAGTATCAAATTTCTTCTAAATACAATTCCTATTTAGAGTCGTCGCCAGTGTCGCCAGAATCAGGGCATATTTATTAGTAGAAGGGGAAGCATTTTGAGGGGAATACACACAGATTTGGTCTACCGACCTCGAAATTGAACAGAGTCGATGAAGAGAGACTTGGTCGCTGTCACCGGCAGCCATACCTGGGTTAGGGGATGAAACGCTAAGGTTAGGAGGCCCCACCTTACTTTACCCAAGCTTGACTCATCCAATGACGTGCTCATTCCATGTGTGTTCATAGTCATTCGATACCATTTTCGTTTCCTATCCCTTGGTTGATTGTGTGCACTAATATTTGATATTTTTTACTATACATACTTGTTACCATTTTGTCCCGTTATCTCTACTTTAACAAACATTTGTCTTTGATGACATGATTCAGTTCGTCCGCTGTATTCGCTGGCTGGCCGATATTTTTCGTTAATAAAAAAGAATTACCTGTAGTAACCAGGGAAATCACTTCTTTGGAAATCGACGTTTCCAGGGACACCTTGTAGATCCCATACTGTTTCAAACGTATCAGTGAGACGTACATACATGTTTCATACACTGGAACTTGTAAATGCAAGCCGTCGAACGCTATCGTCGGCCACTCTAGTTAAAGTCAAGAGGACGTTGCAACCCTTAAGAAGATTTATGGAGTTCCTTCTGTTCGAACTTTTTCGAGAAACGTGTAATAACACGAGGATGCTGAACTTTTAGCTTTATCTTGCGGCTTGCAACAGCTCCTGCGAAAGTGATATCATCGTTCTTATGATTTTAGAAACAGAAATTACAAAGAAAATTGACTTTCTGAAAGTTCTAAACCAGAATACCCCCTTAAGGGAGTCTGTGGAGCTGTTGAGTGGTTCCACGTACGTAGAAGTTTCTCGGGTATCTTACATCATAAATATTTACATAGTTATTAATATTTTAAAGCAACAAGAAATTCTATCAATCTTTTTACAATTATTTTCTTACAGTACTGAGTGGAGGTCCGATGCTCTTTCTCTTTATCACCAAACTTTTTTTTTTGTCTCCAACAACACCCTCCATTTCTATTTTTTAGTTAACGAATAATCATAGTGACCAACGAAGTTGAGCGTATGCGTATGGCTCCGGTGATAGCGACCAGGAAAATTGAGCGTATATATATACGTGAATGATGTAAACGAGGTAACTTTTACTTACTGGGTCCAATGCCGCGTATATGGCGGCAAAAATCAAATTAATAAATAATATAAATATTTAAATTTATAATATAAATATTATCCTTTCTATACTCGATATAGAAATGTTGACTCCACAGTTTCTCATCGGATGGAAATTGGACCTATCGGGAAATAAACTTGAAATACTTCCGAACGGGTTAATTTGTACACCTAGCAACAGATTCGGCGACGTTGATCCGTCCGACTCCTAGGGAAGGACAAACCGGGCAATCTCGCGATATCAAAGGGTCGTGTCTCTCGGTTTCACGGGTGTTTGCAGGAAAGAACGAATTAGACGGCCGGGGCGTGACTTTAATTTCAGTCTCCGCTCCGGGTTGACTCTCGACGCGGTCCGTCTGTGTACATAGATCGTCACGTGTCCCCGATCGGTCCACGAGCCCCAATAGAGCTTTACGTCACTCTCTAGCACGCGGTAAACAAGTAATCGCGAGACGGGTCTGGCACGCGGCCAAAGACACGCGTATGTCCCCCGGCGATATCTGTCCGCTCGTATCGCCGTCACTTAACTTCTGTCAAGATTGTATTAAACGACCCGGCCGGTCTATTCGCCTCGGTTTCCGGTAAAATTCGCCGTGCCCGTTGAAATCATCCGCGCGTAACTTTTCATCCGCCAGCCGTCGCGTCGCGTCGGTGGAAAGGACAATATGCGAGCCGTCAAATAGACACTTGCCAAGCGGCACCTATTGATGGAGATACCCGTGTTTCCTCTCGTGTTTGCTCTCTTTCCCTTTCTTCGCCGGTTCGTTTGACAGCCGGCCGCGTCGCTGAAAAAATTTCCACCCTGGACTGTTCCGCTTTGATCTAACGCTGTCCCTAAGCATTTGCCCACTCTCGTTCGTTTCGCCTGTAATCTCCTCGTTGTCTGGCCGAATACTAGTCGAATTAAATTAATATAAAGAAGAAATATTCTTCCAATATAGCGTCTAATGAAATTTGAAAGATGAAGACCTAGTTGAACAACTTTGCTACGTAAATACGGCTATCATTGATCATAAATCTCATAGCAATTATTTTCAAGTGAAGTGAGTCATCCCTGAAATATGCAGCGTGTCAACAAGGTGATTCCTAAGGTCATTTGAAATCACTTTTTCCTTTACGAAAATGTTCCCCAAGGCTTCGTTAAGCAGTTAAAAACATGGACCAATCAGAGCGCGGCTATAGCAGACGTATTCCGGCTCGGCCAATGGCAACGCCACGCTCAGCGGGACCTGTCGCCGAACCGGAACCCGCCCGTTAGAGCCGTTCTCTGATTGGTTCGTGTTTTTCGTCAATAACTCCTGAACAAAGCCGCGGAGAACATTTCTGTAAAAGGAAACAATTATTTTAAATGACCTTAGGAACCACTTTGTTCAAGGAAATAAATTTTTGCGACACCCTGCAGATAACTCTGGTAAACTTGAAATAGATTAAAATGGATCGAAATTTCAGAATTTGTATCTATCAATTCATAAAGCGTTAATGTAACTCAATAAAAAATACTTATCAAATTCACTGCGTCTTTTCCGAGTGAAATGTGAGTCACACGAGTAAAATTCGCCTGTTAACGTCTAATTAAAAAATTTACAACACTTCTTTCATTACGATCGAATTGTATTGATCGGTTATCAGCTGTGCACGGTCACCGGGTCATCATTCTATTTTGCATTCTGATGGACTAATGACGGATAATAGCGCATAATATCACTTATCTTATCGGATTTGACGGTCTATTCGTTATCTGTTGCGCGATAGATAAAATTATTCCAATGTAAACTGTCGAAAATAAACGGAGACTCGAGCATTCGTACGAATGCGTCAGTCACGCCAGTTGCAACATGACCGTGGCTTTTCGTGCACGCGAAACTGCAATACATGAACGAGTCTGAGGAAAAGTTGTTATTTCGATGTTAACATAATGGCGCCGTTAATTGGTGAAACACGTAAGTTCTTCTTTGATTCCCGTCAGACTAGTCTCCGGCAGCGCCTACAAAACGGCACGGAAATAAATACAAATGGGATACGATGAACGTAATGAATGTTCTATTTTCGGTACTAGATTGATCACAACATGCGGCGATTAGTCGTGTACAGTTTCCTCCATAATGAACCAGTATGTTCGTAATATTGAGTTAGCAATGCAGTAAACACGGGTGATCATTATTACTGGACTTTTTAAAATAATTAAACGAAAGAATACAATTCCATTTAATTCCAATCTCTTACCGTTGGGCAATTTTTATTTTGCATGAAAATCGGCAGTCCAATCACTACTAAAAACGCAGATGGAACCGTGAGTTTTATTTTTGTAGGATTTTTAAGGTTAGCGTCGGTGAATGTATTAAATTAATGTGTAAATATTTTGCGTCGCGTAATTCCTTCGGAAAAAAGCATTTCACTCGCATTTCTTATATGTCCGTGTGGGTTTCCGCTTTGAACGCGAACGTCTTTTGTACCTTCGCGTAACAGGCGATTTTGTTAGTGAGCGTACCTGTTGCTCCTTTGACAGTAAAAGTCGAAATGGCCGTTTTACAACGAAAGTCTATCGATTTGTCCGATATACGTATTCCTCACAGGGATTTCAATCTGAATCCTTATATTTTATCGTTAAATCTATATTTCTTTATTCACCTGAAATCAAATTTTGGCGATCACCACTAAATCGTAGCATAAAAAGGTTCTGCCAAATTATTACAGACACCTGTAGAACTATACCAAAGTTGCTCCAGCATTTTTCTACTGTTAAAAGCAGTCCTGTTTAGCTAGTACGGGCAACGAACCACGCCTCCTCTCGATGGTTCAGACTATGATAATATTTTTCCCGGTGACGTCACATCGCCCAACCATGCTCGTGCAAAGCTTGCCGAACGGAACTGGTTTAGAGTCACTTTTTGGAATCTGAAACGCATCAAAACTGTGCAAGATTTCGGAGGAATTGTCACGAAATCGTATCGACGATCAGACAAACATTGTCAAAGTTCGTTAACTTAACCTTCAGCACGATAATGCTCTCTCGCATTATCAAAAACTAAATAAACATTCGCGTTTGTTTCCGACTCGGGCATAACAGGCTGAAATAGGCGATAGGAAACAATAACAGAATTATTTGACCAAGTCGCACACGTGGAATCGCGTCACACCTGTTCTCCGGTTGGAGACAAATCGACCTTTGTTTCATCGCACCTGGACAATCGATCTGACGGTTCATTCTCCTTTCTTTGTATGATCCCACAGCAATTTTTTTCAGAGGTTTACTCAAGTCAGTTTCTGCGGATTTCATGCATTTATAACGAAAATGACTGTAGAGGTGAAACACAAAATAATGGCAACATCTAATTTATTATTTGCAACTCATTAGAATTGTTAGAGGAGAAGAATATTCCTCCTAATAATAGAGTACTCTTTCTTGTACTCGATGCAAAAATTTTTTTAATTAGTTTAAGAATTTTGCAAATGGTTTACATTTCACTGATATTAGCATTCAAGTGCTCCTCTCTTTTCTACTGTTTTTAATGGTGAGTTATTTATTTTCCACTTTATGGAACGTCTCTGTAAAGGTCTCGTAAAAAGTGAGGTCACGAGACCAAATGGTTACTGGAAGAAGAGTGACCGTTAAGCGGAAAGTTGAATCTTGACGAAATGCGATTGTCTCTTACTCCGCCGAGATGATTTACTTGCCGTTCGTGTCGGGATAGAAAAGATCGACTCGCGGGTGTGTAATGTATATCTAGGGAAACACGCTATATAGACAAACGTTTCCACGGTTACGAAATAGAGGGCGTACTTACCGCAATGCGCCAGTGACGTGTTCACGTATGCAACAAGGCGTTCCTCGCTTCTTGAAAAACCGAGGCGATGAGCAAAACACGCTCAAAATTTTTGGAACATGCTCAAGTGTCCCGGAATCGAGATATTTAGGGGAGAAATACGGTCCTCGCGGATCAACGTGGACTCGCAACGAACGCCAGTGCTCGCGGGTTGCTTGCTCTAATTCGTCCCGAAACGAATATTTGTTTTCGAATCAACTTCGAACAGGAGGTTGCTCGATCGTTACGAATAAACCGTGCGGAATAAAAATAGAAATTTCTTTCCTTCTTCGACAGCTTTAATGAGTTCCAAATAATATTTTTAAACTGTTTTACATTGCGCACATTATTCTCGTAAATGCGTAAAACCTGAAGTCTAGCTATGACTAAATGACATTGTACAAATAACTATAGGGCAAGCGACCCAATTACTGCGTCCGTTTACTGACTATGAATGCCTAGGAGAATTACTTTTTTAGTTAGTTTGTAAAATTTGACAAAAATCATTTCCTCAGGGGAAACATCTGTTTTGCTGCGATATTTATTATGACAATAAAATAGCAAATAATTTATTGACTGCGTATAATCGGGGATTATACACAGATTATATGAATCTTTATTTATGAAATCCGAGAAAGCGCGCATGTTGTCAGAAATGAATGGTGTTTCTATCTCAATATTGCCATAACAATGTCCCCGTCGTTGGATTTTCGATTTTGGTATTCATGCATTTCGGTACAGTGGAACCTTGATCATCCAAACTAAACAGAGAAACATGACCGTTCGAATATTAGAACAGTCACTCGATTATAATGCTAGATTCAGTTTTGATTAATTTGTACAATAGTGTTAGATGTAGGTCACCTTAGATTCAACTATTTACATCTGAAGCATGTTGGGATGCTAAACAACTTCAGTCATCGCAGGTTCGGATGATCGAGGTCCTACTGTATTCATATATTTCGCTATTACATCGGTTTCGGTGTAGCCTTATTAGCGTAATCCGGTACCGAAATCACGATAATTAATTACCGAAGGTTACGGAAGCCTGATAGTAAATGAGTCCTGGTTTTTCAGATACCTCGATGGAGAGTGCCGGTGGTGACAAGCAGAACGAGTCGGACGAGTGTGATGTGATCGGGAATAATCAGCACGTGAGCAAAATGACCGGCCAGGAGGACGCGAACGCGAAGATCGGCAAGGGCCTCGGGAAAGAGGAGTCCCTGAAGAACCTGAAGAATTTGGAGAACATCGGGCAGAACGACGAGAAGGTGACGAACAAATTGTCGAAGAACGCGTCGAACGATGACGAGGACGAGGAGGAACGGGACGAGGACGAGTGCAAGGGATCCGACGAGGAGACCAAGGAAGAGAAAACCGACGGGAAAAAGGAGGAGGAGTCGTCCAGCAGCACCACGTCCACCAGCACTTCCGACGACGAATCTGAAACCAGTTCGGACGATAAGACCGAGGCCTCGAAGACCGAGCAGACCAAGACTGTCGAGCCGGAAACCAAAAAGGAGGATCAAACCAAGAACGATGACACCACCGACGACAGCGACATCGAGGATGACTTGATTTCCGCTATCAATTACAACACCATTACCTCGCTGGCCGCGCTCAAGGACATGCTACAGTCCTCCGGGGAGAACTCTGACGGTGTGGACAGTTTCTTTCATCATTACTTTCTGTCGCACGTGAACAGGCTGCCCTCCAGAAACCAAACACACAGTCCTTACCCTTGGGGTAGAAGACTGTCCGAGTGCAGGGAGGAGGACGAGTACGAGACTGAGGAAGGTAAGTGACTCGCGCGACCTCTCTACACTCTTATGTCGTCCTCTACTTTCTCCTAAACCGTCCTAACATAACGGACAACTAATTCAGTCAGGATATGTACAGAGATTACATGGTATTTTATCCTTGGCGTCGCATTTCTATACCCACCATCTCGACGAGCTCACCAGGATGAAGACAAAACCTCCATTGCCTTCCGGCCAGTCTCGCGACGCTATAGAGGACATACGGTGTTCCCTTGTTAACGTCTCGGGGTTTCAGACGCTCGACAGCATCTTGACTATAGCTGTGAGACAATACTAATCGAAACACGACTCGGGTAATGTAGAAGGCAGATATTGTGATTCACTGTTTCTAAAAGGTCAACTTTAGAAATCATCAAGTTTTCATTTTAAAAATCAATCGACCAATTTTTCGGACTCGTCATGAGAAGGTAGATATAGAAATGCGACGTTAAGGAGTTCGTCAAAGCTGCAGAAAAATCTGTATTAATAATAAGAGCAAGGTATTTGGTTGGTGACTCGTACACTCTATGAAATTTTTATCATGCCATATTTTCGCCGTCTTTCTTTCTTTCATTTAGCTGCTGTAATGGTAGTTGCTATTCGGACGGGTATGATGGTTTCAGGAAAATTGGGCTAAACTTCACCCTGGCAACCCAGAAATTTTTAACTTTTTACTATATAAACCTGTACATCTTGACGAGAAAGTGCCAAAAATCGAAGTTTTAAGACGAGGAATTCTCTGGTTCAAAAGTTATGCGTGTTTAAAGTACACCGAACAGTAATTAAAATATAGAGAATCATATACGGGATCTCGAAGAGAAGGTAACATCCAAGTTGGTTAGGATTAGGTCGTTGCGTTAATAACGCTTAGAATCGCTCAACTTTAAGTACACATAACTTTTGAACCAGTGAATTCCTCGCCTTAAAATTTCGATTTTTCACATTATCTCATCAAGATGTACAGGATTACATAGTGAAAAATAAAAAATTTCTGGATCACCAAGGTGAAGTTAAACCGAAAATTTGAAGTAGAATATCTCTTCTTTATTGCCTCTATTTTTATTGTCTGAAGGTACGGACAGTTTCAGCCTGTGTGTGCGTGTGTGTGCTCAGAGATTCTTCAAGTAATCGTTTAACCAAGTTATGCGGAAAGTTCAAAAGTCCTCTTGAATATCTTTTTGTGTTGTTGATAATATCTTTTCTATAGATTTTGTTTGGAGAATATTTCTTAATCTGTTTGTCACATCATGATTTATTCCTTCGACGGATTCTTTATTGAGATCTTCTTACTATCTCTATTTACGTAGATAACCTTCAAAGTTCGTTTCCGAGTGTCCATACCGGTTTAGCTGTATTTTTAAACATTTTTCGATTCTACACTTTCGCTGTTCGGACGCCATTCACGAGCTTCTATTTTATGGACTGACACTTACTTCAAATGCTGTTGGTTCACTGACATTTGACGCTATTTTTCTGACTCGCAAATATTTCTGTCTCGTGGTTGTCCTTCTATGCTCTTCTGATACGTTTCAATTTAGGAATAATCATTGCCTGACTTTCAAAATTTTGTTTCATTTAGCTTGAATTTTTGCAGCCCTCCACCCATTAGTTTGGGGCTGGCAATGGCGTCCGGATAAAGGTAAAGTCCCACTTTTTTTTTTTTAAACAATTTATATATGCCTACTGTGGGTTTCTGCTGATTCTACTCGAATTTGTACAATTGTGTGTTTTACAATGTTAATGTGTTCTCCGACGTGAATGTTCGATTGTTTTGTCCGGAGGTGTTTGTAAAAGGTGATGTTCAGGTCATTCGTATTAAGAAAAAATTTTATTCCATTCTGATCGCGATGCATTCCGCTCGTCATTCTCAACTCAATCGAAGACGAATTAATTAATCAAGTGCCGAGCCCTTCTCGCTGTTTACGAACGATTAATTACGAGATAAACATTATTACTCACGAGGAAGTTGCTAGAAACGTCAGCTGAGTTCTATCGGTATGATTCGCGTACCGAACATTGACAAAAGTGTCACGCATTAACGACACAAACTCGTTCATTTAAATTCAATTCTTGCCGTCCATTCTCTGCACTGTGGCGTACTGGATCATGCTGGATCGGTTAAGCTTCTCATTACGTAAAATGATCGACAGCGTTCTGTAATGGTATCCGGTTTTTGCAGCAGCTTGCATCACGTCGTACGAATATGGAAATTTGTTGTTGTCAGAATATTGCTGCGTTACACGTTGCTTGTACAACAAAATTCCCGGGCACGACAGTTGAAGTTCAATCCAGGGAATAACAATGAGAGAACGCGTGGTCATGAAACTTTCTTGACCTTGGTGCACAGATTATGTACGGAATTGGAAAGTCCAAGTGCTAATAACTGTACAACTTCCAATGCTGGGAACAAACACTGAATGTTACTTCAATTTAGTTGTTCTTTTTTTAGTACAGTACATTGTGAATAACTTTACTGCCATTTTGAGCATCATCTCGCACCATTATTCAGCGGGTTTCAGTCGTAATAGAAGAAAACTGAAAAATGTTTTGCCATTCGGAAACCACAGAGATTCGTGAAAGTGTTTGGCACGATTGTATGGTCGTTGAGGTTTCGAGCGACGCTCGTTTCGATTAACGAAAGCGTTAATATCGAGGAGCAGATTGGTTCGGGCGCGTATGTTGATTGCACGTTGTATGACGGCCCGCACGGAAACCAGCGTATTACGAAACACGATTCGGGCATTAAAACGCGCGTCGAGCTATTAGAAGGAGCCCTCGCACTCGTTCAATAAGAGCTAAGATTAGCGTAGCGGCTGGTGGTTTAGCTTCGTTTAGTTCCGTTTGGCAACGATTCTACCAACAGCGCGAAAAGTCACTCCACTTAGGTAACGATTAGATTATATTTATAGATTATTTCCGTAACGGGAATCGCGGTAACTCAATCCCCGCGGGAATTGTTATTATTAAATAACCGTCGGACGTTTCTAACCTTAATATTCTCGGTTTCAATTTTTTCCGGCAAAATCCAATCGGCGAACTACCCTCCGCGACATTATCAAATAAATTTTACGAATATTTAACGTGACATGGAGTTTTCAAAAAATCTGAAAACATTCGATACAATTTAGTACGATTTTTACGTATTTCGTATCTGCAAACGTCACTCCCACTAAAAATAAGATTCCATGTGATTTCACTTTCCTTAACATTTGTGTAGAAAAATTGAAAATTCTGGTGCTGACCACCCAGATTCAGTGCTTTATGATGTTAATAATAGAATACGAACAACAAGGAAGTTTATATTTATTGTGTGCCTATTGAATTCTGTTTAGAATTAATATTCTAATTTATACATTTTATATCACAATTCGGAAATATTAGAAGGATTAGAAGAATTTCAGAATGTTAATATCTTCGGCTTGTTAGACTTGTTAAAGACAGAAACACATTTTCATTGGACTCCTGTCTCTCGCAATTGAGGCAGACAATGTTTATTGTGCATAAAAATCCACAGCCCATTAATGACATCATCACACAAGTCTGATATAGTCTTTATAAGAGGTTAAAACGTTCTACGATTCTTTCGATCCCCGGTTCCAAATTGTCCACCATGTACTTGGCAAAATGGTGTGAACGTCAAAGTTGAGGGTCAAAGCTGGCGAGTCCAGCATCGCCGCCGGTTCGCACCTCTCTAAACGTGTTAATAACGCGAACAGCACGCGCGAAAGGGCCAGAGAACCCGAAGAAAAGCGTAGACAGGTCGTAAAGACACGAGCGAGTCTCGATCCGTCGAACCACGCGAGATCCTCGCGACAGGCTTGTCTTTGTCCGGGTGCGCAACCGAGCCGAACAATGATCGCTTTGTCGCGATCGTGGTCGCCCGTCGGGAACGATCGACACGACGATCTCACCTCTGCTCGCTGCGTGTTTCAGGGAAGAACGTGGACGCGACGCCGGCGGAGAAGACCGGCAGCAAAAACGATGTCTCGAAGACCGAGGACGCCGAGGATAAGATGGAGAACGCCTCCTCGAAGGCCTCGAGTCCGTCCGCCTCCGAGAAGTCCAGCTCGGAGCGGATCGATCAGAAATCGATCGGATCCTCGGTGTCCGAGGCGAAGATCACGGCTGCGACCACGCCGACGACGACCACCGTGTCCACGTCGACCTCAACGACCGTGATCGCGACCACCACCACCTCGAGATTCACCACGTGCACAGTCACCTCCCCGACGTCCACCACGAAACCACCCTTGAGGAGAAGGCACACCACCGGGCCCGGAATGACCTTCCCAGCCACCGATCCTCCGACGTACTCCACCAGCATGACCTTCTCCAGGACCAGCCCACTGCCCAGCCCTCATCTCGACAAAAGGTACTTCGACAGCAGCCTCATCGAGATGAAGAGCCAGGCCAGCAGCTCCAGCACCCTGGACTACGACTCCACCGAGGAGGTCTGGGTCCGCAGGGTCGACTTCGTTCAAGAACGGAAGAGAAAGGTAAGCCTGATGTGTTTTCGAAACTCCGGTTTTCTTTGTCGAACCGGTTCCTGACGAGTTTAACCTTTGTGTCGGTAGCCGGGTAGGGTAATTGCTCCTATAGTCAGCCATTAACGTTTTGTTACAAAGTTCTGGGCAAGTGGAGACCATAGCTTGACTATAGTACTCTCTCTCTCTCAATAGTTCGGTGTACGGGGCTGTAGGAGTATATTTTTCCACGCAATGAAAATATTTTTATCAGTTGCTCTGGTTACGTGGAAAACGAAGCAAACAACAAGTTGTCTCCTTACCCCCCTAGTTGTCTCATAGTTGTGCATAGACGTTTGCATTAACCGTTTCATATTTGTTCGTGTACCTATGTATATAAACATCTTACCATATTTTAAATAATTTGAATCGAACACATATGTACCACAGTAACAGATCTGGAAGGTCATCTTGAAATCTTCAAAACACTAGAAAAGATCACCTAGATTCACCTAGAAAAGATTTGTGACGTTTCTAAGATGTCCGTTTAGAGGCAGGGTGGGTTTGATTTGAAACATTAGTTGAAACGAACTATAGTGTGGGAAATAGTCGCATGCGAAGCTTCAAGTGGAACAAAGTGTTATAAAGTGCTCGGGAATAACTTCTTATTTGAGAGGAAGTTTAAGAGGTTTCTCCGTGGGGTTACGTAAAGGAAATTATGAGGGAAGAGATTGAGGTTTTGGTTTGGTCTTGTAGTTATGAATGATTAAACATATTTCTCCAGTCTGCTTACAACAGGTCTCGCAGTGACAGAAATCTGGCTCACACTAACAGCGATTTAAATTGTTAATAATTTGAGAAACGCTTGTATGTACTCGTGATTTTCGTCTTACATATTGTCACAAAGTTGCAGACTTCAGTCTTCTTCCACCTGTTGCTAAGCACCCTGCATAGCTCAAGTAGATGAGAGTTAACCCTTAACATTCGAGATCGAGTCTGTCATGCAAGAATTAATTTTAATTTTTGTTTAACATTTTTCGAACATTTGATTTGTAATGGCTGTGTTTTTAAATTTCCATTTCGGCAGATCAGAGAAATGGGGGGATGTATTTTAGGAGCGGTATTAGAGTAAATAATTATTGTTAAAATTACATGTAAATTTGCACGGCATCATCCGGTTCTCAGTGTTGACGTAAAGCTTCGTTACATCGACTCTAATTATTCGATAAAATGTTTCCTCTGCTATACTGTGTAGTATGTACATTTTTGCAGGTAAAATTAGTATTTGCACTGCTGCACACGTCATACTACTTGCACTGTGATTATACTCTCGTAGCTTTATATTATTTCTTGGAACGTGATTCACGATTATCACTAACAAAGAAATTCACACGTATTTGGCAATTGTCGCGACTACTGTTTTATGTTAAAGATGAAAACTAAACGATAATATGATTCATCTTCGCTAAGTTTCACGAAGCTAAAACGATCCGTAGAAATTGATCTTTTGTATGAGTCAGTTTAGTTAATTAAAATGAAAGCTTGATTGAATTTGCTTAAACGTGGATCCGTTGAGCCTCGAGAATTCGATTCGGTTTAAATATTTATATTCTCTGAAGCTGCAGTTTAAATTAGCTCTAGTTTCCCCGGAATATCGAAAAAAGTTCTCGGTGTATACACTCACAGTTACCTGATAGTTTGAGTTGGTTTGAGTTAGTTCGAGTGAGGTTGCGAAGCAGTCAATATTCGATAATTCGACGCATTGTTTAGTAATTTGAATCGTTTCGGTTCTCGAGTGAAATAGTTTAAGCGGAGCTGCTCAACATGCCTATTAGCGGACAAGGGCGCCCGCCGATGCACGTGGGAACAGCCATTGTTGCCAGATGAGGGGTGGGAGCACGAATTGAGAGGAAAAAGCTACCCTCTCTCTGCCAGTACCGGAATATGAACGACAAAGACGAAACGGCGGTGGAAACCTGGGGAACAGCGCGGTAGAAGGGGAAATTAGAGTGGGGGAACAAGTCTTGATCTGGCAACTCTGGGGACGCTACGGACAAGTGACTGAGCAGAGTGGGGGTAGGCCGTAGCACAGAGCCTTAGCTGCGACAATGCGTGTGACAAAAACAAACAGCCTTCCCCGCAGGGGCGTGGCTTCCCGCACGAGCAAATGCTGAACAGCTCCGAGTTAAAGCTCGCATCAATTAAAAAGCTTTCGAATAAATTGTTGTCTCAGCTAAGGCAACTTAGTGAACCGTGAACTCGAATGACGCGATTCTCGCAGCAACTTCTATGCGTCCGTCAATCGTAGAAGAGCTACACAGTCAGTCCGTCCATCCGTCCATCCGTCCATCTAATTGTAGTAATTGACTAATTGCCGCGAGGAAGAACGGTCTCGTAAATTTGTTTACCGTGGTCGCGGCGCGGACTCTTGCGAAAGTCAATGGCGCAAGAGCGTATCCCGCTTACTCGCGATACAATGAAATTGAGGATTGTGTTTCATGTTGCGACACCGTGACTCGCATACTTCTCTAACGATGCGGTAAAACGTTTCGACGACTGAAACTCATATTTTCCAAATCCGTCGAATTCTGACTTTCGCGCAAACATGCTTTCTTCGGATCGGAATTGGTCAACGCGAATGAGGCACTTTTTTATTTTCTATAGTAAATACTTTCTACGTGGAAAGTTCTAGGAGAATAATCCACAGAAGATTAGGAAAAAGTGATACAGTTGCTATAAAAAAAGAAGTCACACTGTCTGTGCACGCTTATGCATTGGTGACCATTTAAAGTCTGGTTCACAACGAGCAAGGTGTGGTCGTTGGGCACGATCGCCGATGGAATTATGGTTGTCACGAACGGCCAATCACGAGAGTGTACGATCATAGATTGGCACCTTGTTTCGCGCATGATCTCATCAAATTAATCTTTTTTTCGCGTACAATCCGAGGTACAGACACACCTGGCAATTTACTCTTGTTCGCGCGACTCGAAATGAATCGAAAATAAACACGGACAACAATTGCAATCAAAATATCGATACGAAATCGGGATTATTGATGGTCCGATTTATTTGGTATGAAAATAAGAAATGGTCATTCTTGTTTATGGAAGTGTTGCACGTGTAAATTTATTGGGTCGTGATTCGTTCGAGATTTTCTTCTAATTTATTCGTAAAACAGAGAATTGCAATCGATTGATTATAAAATCGTTGGCTGAACCATACGACTTGGAGTTTTTTTTTAGAAGTTACATCAATTTCTATATGAAGAGAAAAAGAAAAAAATTACTATTGCTCTGAATTCCGGGGAAAAGACTGAAAGTTGTTTTCTAAAACTTTTTTGTTTAGATCTATATTGAAGATGGAAACAGTTTGGTTTGTAAATTAATTATATACATTCTGAAAATTTTGAAGTTTTTTTCTTCGGCCTGTAATTGTAATCTCTGGACGTCTGTCCTTTTTGTGTAGTAAACCTTCAGACGTCTCGAAAAAATTCATAATTTTCTCCAATCTTAGAAAAGTGTCTGAATTTTACTGTGAGAACATAATCATTTTAGTTCAGTTAAAACCCTCTGGCTAGTTTCTCGACAATGTGCATCCGCGAAATCAACATCGCAGAGTCGAAGCTTCCGTAAACAAGCAGGCTAACGGACGTTCCATGGTGGGTAACTATGGCGTTGCATGGTTATAAAAAGGAAGGTTCGACGAACTGGCCGCAGGGTACTTCGAGGGCCTTACCTTCTTTCTCTGTGGAAAGGGTAGATTACCTTGGTCACGAAGTCTCACCGTAGCGAACACAGGCTTGGCTTAACGAAGTCTTTTTTTTTCCAGCCTTCAAAGATTCGAAATCGATTCCCGAGCTGGTTTCTGCGCGCTTAACCCTGTTTTCGCGTGCACGACGTTGCTCTCCGGATGAGTCGCGTTCACAGTAACTTCGATTAATGTACTGCCAACTTTTCAATGGAGGATCACTTTTTTTAAATTATACCAGACTCGAATCGTTCGTCATCGACATTTTTAAATGCTTAACACATTGCCACACCGGTGCTCATCACAGTCACAGATAGTTAGAGCAACTTATTTAACACTAGAACTACCGGATGGGTCAAAATGACTTCCTCCTAATTTTTTCTTTTAGAGATATTGAAATTATAAATATGTTTCCATGAGAAGATTTTTTAATAAACTTCTCTGTCGAAGTAGATATTTAAACGAAACTGATACGAAATCTAAACAATTTTGCTGTTATTATAAAGCAATGTATGCCAGTTGCATTTAGTGCTTGGTAATTCTAGTGTTAACAAATTTCACAGTCTTACTAAAAATTATTATTCTTTCGTCTCCGAGCCGGAATCCGTCCGCTGTATCCGCGCTCTGATTGGTCAGCGTGTTTTGTTAATAACTCCTTAACAAAGCCGCGGAGAACATTTTCGCAAAGGGAAAAGTTACTTCAAATGACCTCAGCAATCGCCCCGTTCAAGGAACTGCAACATTTTTGGGACACCCTGTATAATTACAGGTGAGCAGCGTGGCGAATGCTAGCCGTGCGGAATTTAAATACGATCGTCGACGGAGAACCGAGTAATAATTACAGATGACAAAAACATGGCCGGGACATACGTGCTCCGAAAACTCGCGATATCGTTCGTCCCAGATCTCGATGTGGTTGCTTTAATGATTCATGGTGGAGGGGGGAAAAGGGGTAACTTGAGCGCAAGGCTTCCTTTAAGCTCTATCGATTCGGTTCGAAAGACGAATTACAATGCGTTGAATACTGTTATGATGGATACCATGTCACGTAAGGCCTCCTTCGCCGATCCCATCGTACGTGAATTGCCCACGTAAATAGCTGTGCGCTGGGATTAGGCGAATCTAACTTACCAAACTGATCTCACGCTGCAAATTACTATCGTCTATAATATAGCAACGCGCGAGGGACAAAATCATTTCAATCTCACTTGTCGTTGCTTCGCGAAACTTTGCCGTTCTCAAAACTAAAGTGCAAGAGAATACTTAGCACTTAAGTACAACACCAAAATTAGTATTACATATAAATTTGAACGTTGTTGAAGAGTGCCCCTGTATTGGCAATGCAATCATCAAAATCGTTTAAACGAACTGATTAGAGCCACAGAAATCTGTATCTTAGAATCTCTTGGCATTGATACGTCAAGTTCAAGGTCGCCCGAAGGTCGTTAACTATATTGCAGCTCAAGAGCAGAAACAATTATAATTAACGTTGGTGATAAAGCGCTGAACTTGATCCAAACATTTAGTTTTACGCTTGAACTGCTTACGCAACCGTGTTCAATGACTTCCAATGATTTCTGTTATCACTGGATCAATGTCAGGGTCAAGTTAGGTGCACGTTTCCGCTACGAGCTCGGATCATTTGTTTCGTCGCGAACAAATAACGTTCTCGGTGAGAAAATTTACGATTGGTGACGCTAATTAGCAAAACCAAAAAATTTATCGCATGTTTTAAGTTTGAAGGAACGCAGCGCGCGCGTTCGTTCGTTAGCATAATTGAACGTTGTTGCGACAAGTTTCGTCGTATCGGCACACGTTTTTCCAGGAATGTTTTGCACGTCCCTCTTTCTCCCTTTCTCGCATTCTCGGTGCGTTATATATCTTCCTCTGATACGTGCACGACGGAATTAAACGAAGTAAACGGGGCTTATTTGTTGTTCGCGATATTTCACTGTTTGTTGCGTAACGCGGCCGTGCGACGACTCATATGCCCGTTTTAGAGTACAAAGAATTTTACACGTGCCTTCGGTTCGCGACAGGCATCCGAACCGAGTAATTGCATCCCGGTGTGTCGTTAATCTATTTCAGTCCTGACATTTTCGTGCGACTTTTCTTCGTTGAAATCCCCGGCCCGGACAGCCGGTTATCATTCGGCCCGTCCGATAATAATTCCAATGATTTTTCGTGCGATCGACGCATCATCGAGCCCCGGTACACCACGCCAATACGCGTCCCGAGCCAGCCGACCGATTCATCCGCTACAACAATTGAAATGAGAAGACATACCGAGAAGCGAGACAGTTGAAAAAATATATTATCGCTTGTACACTCCGAAAATGTCTGGCTCGATTTTTATCGAAATGCTCGATCCAGATCGGTGATCTCTTTCCGAGAACCGTGTTTTTATCGGGAACACCGAGTCCGATCGATTCAAAGTTTACCGAAATAACAAGAATAATTACACCGCGGATATTTATGCGTTCGCAGACAGGAAAGTTCTGAAATAGTACCAATCGATTTTTGGCGATGTCTCAAAAAATAGGTCATCGCTTTTCGTCGAACGGATCGAGTATATTAATTTGGCGAAACCAGAACCAGAGAAGAATTAGCGCAAATATGGTGAAAGTAGATCGAAAGTGGACTCGAGATTTTTTACTTCATCAGTGACTGTGATTCTAATAAAACGGTTGTCACGCAGCGTGGTATATAGAACATACACTGAAACAGTATAAAAGTTGAACAGAGCGAGGAACTTGCCGAGAAAATCATTCAAATATACATGACAATATGCTCCAAATATGATTCCCAATTTTATAGCATCTGCTCCACTTTTAGTAAAATGGCCGCCACCCTCTAGAGCTCTGCGTGAGCAACGATCATATTCTTGAAGTAACAAGTCACACAGCCTGTAAAAAATTCAACAGAATTGAACAACCAACTCGAATCTATTTGCGAACGAATGTCATGTGTACCGTAGACTTTTCTGTTCTTTTTCTTTGCAGTAAGTGACCGTGTCTCTCTGTAGAACTCGGTCAATAAAGCACTCAAGAAAGTACTCGGTGCATTTCCTTATCATTGATCGCTCGCTCCACCGTGATACGATTTACAGATGTTGGTTTCACTCGTCGATAGATGGCGGCGCGACTCGAGCAAAGACAAGCTGCCATCTTTGCGGAGTTATTTGAATGAAAAACTGAAATAGATCGTGTTCGAGACACGGACACGGACACGTAACCCGTCCGCCCCGTAAAATGAATTGATTTACTTCTTTGTTTTGACTTCTCGCTGCGCTCAAATGATTAGCTAGATTGCCGCGCTTGTTTCGTCCATGGGCGCGAATAGAACCACAGACGAGGTATATGAATAGACCTATCATCTTATGGGACTTTATGTCTCATGTTCTGAAGTATCGACTGTTCAAAAAACCAAAGGTTTTTAGAATTATTCGTTTATTTTCTCGTATTCGCGAGACTGCAGTGACTATATATAGGCTATTTTTAATTTTAATTCCTACCATTGAGGATGCTGCAGCAAATTTTAGTTCCAATTGGTAATACAAGATGCGACACGAAAATGGTAATGGGGTTACGCGACCCCAAACAAGTAGGCCATAAAAATACGTTGGACGATAGATCTACCCTATATCTCGTCTGTGGTGGCGCCGCAAGAGGATAAATTCCCTTCGGTTGCGTGACGTTCTGTGTTTACGGAACACAGCGAGAAGGTAAACACGAACTTGTAGGACGACCTAAGAGAATCGAAACGACGGAGTGTCGGGTAATTTGGGAATCACAGTCGAGCGTTTCACGTGGCCGCGAAAGAGCGCTACTGGCGATTTATCGTGTTAATCACAATTGATCAGCGATAAGACGGTATTACAACAATCCGTCGGAGTAAATTATTATCGATACGGTTCCTCGACAAAATGTAAAGATATCAGGAGATAGTGGAGTCATCCAGGTGCGACGCGCCGCCCACGACGTCCCGGCGCTGTCAGTCACCGTTGAAATCTCGATGGACACACGATGTCCGTTCCCGGCGGCATGAATGTCTGAAAAGCTCTTCTCCAGTGGTGTGCCGTTTCCCGCTCATTGTTAGCCCGGCGAAATATGTCCGCGGTGTCGCACGGCAGAGTTCGGAAGTACTCCCTTGTGCCATATTTGGATCGTTGCCCGGAATTCCATGGGACCTACAAGGTACTGAAAACAAATCCGCGAAGGGACCCCGTACGCCAGACACTCTCGATAACTTATTTTACAACAGGAAGCCCGTATCCGAAAACGTATATCGAATTCAATCCGTTTACTTGCGCATTTGTTCTTATGCGGACAAGAGTATACTCATCGTGAGTGTGGCGTATGGGGAACGTGGGAAAGAAAAGGAGCATCAAATTTTATGGGTCTGCGCATTTTATGGGTACAAGCTATACCAAAATTGACAGTTTCTTTAATAGAAGCTATAGCAAAATTTTACAAGATCCCACGCCTTCGGTGCCCCGTTCGTTTCATCATTTTATCTGAATCGCTTCCTCCGTGTTTATAGTCACGCCATTGCGTAATAAGCCTGTTAGGCGTATAAAAGGACGCGTCTTGATCACACACTGTAAAATACGTACTCGTTAATGCTATCGGTCCACAAACTGAAGGACTTATCGAGGTGTTGTCGTCATTCTGGAAACTCTCATCAACCGAGAGAGAGAGCACCGATTTCTCAATCTCCTCCTAAACCCCCCAAATTTTCTTAAGCACGTGCTTACACCTGATGTTACTCGTAAATATAAAAGTTCATAGAAGTTCTCTTTCTGCTAGAGACTGTAAAAGTTCTGTAATTTATGTATGAAAATGAGAGTCGCTTTATCGGTTCAATTTGATGTATTTAAAAAATAATTTTCAACATGTCAAGACAATCTGTCGTTCAATTGGAAAACGTTGTAGCGTATGTTATTTTTAATACACGGTATCTACCATTGTAAAATTCTTTGGCATGCTGATGCATATGAATAATTCATCTGTTACGAGCGGAGGACAACTTTGTTTCTGTTGACTCATTCACAAAATACATAGTAAACAATTCGTGAAGTAGGTGTAATATTTCATTAGCACTTTTCCCGAACAGGCTAGATCTTCCGAAGACGATCCGACGATTTGTTTACAAACGGTGCTGCGTGTGACCTCTGTTGTCGATCACGATATTTGGTAATCTTATCTAATTGAGCTCAAGTACTGATTAACTATTGACAGACCGCGTTAGACTTAAGAAAGGCGCGATAGAATTTTTCTCGCTCGAAGCAACGGGTATTTTTACATGGTATGATCGATTTAATTCTTAATCCCTTTCGGATCGTTGTTCTCTGTTATTTAATTAATTGCACGTTGATCTTTGTTCAACCAGCCTTGTAACTTAAGCTTTGATTGCTCTTCGCGCCTCGTTTCAATTGCCTTCTGCGTCATCTCATTTTTCAAAAAGTCCTATTGCACTTCTGCTGTTTTGAAATAGGTGTTCAAAAGTCGTTCTGCAAAAATTGTATTGTTCCTCTAATCAATAGATCACAGTTTTTCGTGACTGCTCTCCCAAAAGAACGTTTTCATTTTCTTGCCATTTTCTACTCTCTTCAGTCTTTAGCCCGGGCTTATTTTCGGTTTCATGAGATTGCTATGCCGACTACATCACGTGGCCCTCTGACAGACCTCGGACGAACGCTATCGTGATTGAAAATGCCAGTCGGACTCGGGAACCGCGAACGAACATCTCGCGAAACTGATTCCGTATACTTGCACGTCGCAGCCGCACTCCAAAATTCAGCTTTCACGATCTTCGCGATCAGAAAAAATCGATCGATTTCTTCAGTTTATTCGCTACGGTCGTTACGAGGAACAAAAGGTTTTTTTTATCATGTAATTTCTTCTCGAATATTGGTCGTAAGACCAGGCGACAATAAAAGTTGAATAACAGATTTTCCCACTTTAAATCGGTTTCACGAAAGTATAGTGCCTCGTAAATCGAGTGCTTTATCTGAACGAGTAAGTGCTATTTTGTTGCTGATAATTTTCATTCATAAGAAGGTAATCAAAGGTGGCAGCGCGCCAAATGTTCGCCAGCTTTCTAAACAGTGCTTCCAAAATCGTTTCAGATTTAAAATTTGTCGAGATCGAGTCGTATTATCTCAACAAAAAAAAAAAAAAAAAAAATTGCGTTCAATTCGTAGAAAAGTTACATAAAATGTTAACGACACTCTTTAATTTTTTCATACGAACAAAACCATTGCTGAAAGTACCAGAGCCAGAAAAGTAAAATCAGAATCGGTATCGACAGAATGTACGAAATCAAATTTCGTACATTTCCGGCGGGTCGTGCAACGAATTGGCACATTTCGAAATTGTGCATATTTCCGTAGGAAACCGGAAATTCTCGGAACCCTATTCAGCTCGTCGACCGAAGCAAATAATATTTTCTAGTTCAGGCGCATTCGATGTCGGCCGAAGATAGAATTAGAATCGGCGGTGTTGTCGCTCGCGAGCACGATCGATACCGCGATCCAATAGCAACAATTGTTGGTTTTCCGCGAACATCGCGACGGATCGTTCAATTTTATTGAGTCGGTAAACGAAACGTACGATTCCGACCGGATTGTGTAAACGTCGATGCAGATAGTGTGCGGTTTGTGTTCGCGAAGCGTGTCTGCCGCGAAAGAAAATACACTAACGAAGATTTCGAAGCTCACCATGAGATGATTCTTAAAGCTTCCGTGTTGAGAACACTCCAAGAAGCTACGGAGAACGTGCTCTGTGATCTGACAACGGAGTGGAAAAAACCGGTACGATGGTATTTAACAAACTTATAGAAAATCAGAAAGTAATCTGTGTCTTAGAAAATCGTAGATAACGATATCACAATGCTGAATTGCTTTCTCTTACGTAAGATTGGGGACTTTGTTTGAAAAATTCAGATAAGCTCAACAATGTCATCGGCTAGTCTTATCGCACTAAAAGGTGGCAATTTTTCGAGTTTCCTAATGGTTTCCATTGGGTCTACGTTCGTTTGTCTAGCCTCTAATTTGTTAACTCTTTTCGCTTCGAAATGCTTCCAATCAGAGCCTACAGATTTGGTGGCTCCTGTTGGTTCAGAGTTGTGCTAATTCAATTGCATTGTAATTACATAACTGAATTACATTGTATTTCAATTACACAGTAAATCAACTACCTCGTAACTGAATTACATAATTCAAACATTTCAATTAATTCAGTTGCTAATTATTTTAATCAGGCGTGTAATTGAAGTACAATATAATTAACGGTTCTAGACTATTTTATAATTAATTATGAAGAGATGCTTTCATGAGCAATGATTCGATAAATATCTTTAGTAGAGCACGCATTGCAATAAGAACCGCGCAAAGTCTAAATAAATTAAATCTTGTCATTTTTATAATGTACTGTAACATGTACCTGTTACATTTACAGCTCGGTACGTTTAGTGTTAAAATACAGCTCTCCAAACTATAGCCTAGAGCTTTGAAGAAATGTTCATGAGTGGTTTCTAACAAGATTTTTCACTTTCGTGTTTGAGTTATCAAAAGTTGATCTTTGATCTGTCGGCTTTGAGATAATTTGGAAATATATAAAAGTAATTCTGAATGGATCATTTAAACGGAAACTGGTTTCCTTCGAGCTCTCGAGGTTAAAAATACGTTTTACCGATCTTGCAAGTTTGAGCTAGTTTCTGTTGCGTCACTGTTTGTTTGAGTTCGGAATGGCTTCCATTTCGTCTGTTGAATCTAGACTAGTGTCTGTAGCGTTTAACCCTTTCTGGCTGACCACTGATCCTTCGAATTAGCTGTGGTCTTCGGGAAATGCTTTTTGACTAATCTGTATTCGTTCTGACATGAACTTATAGTGTAAGCTACAAACTTCTTCGTGAAGTAAAATGGTAATTGAAATACTCGGAATTTTCGCCGAGTTTCTTCAAATTTAGTAACAGCGTTCGACTGTGGGACATCCCCATCTTAATCCACTCTATTCAGCTCGAAACACCGGTTATCTCTGATTTCCAGTTCAGAGTGGTCTGTTTTGAATCTCGAGGATCAGCGAACGTAATAGCACGTGTGCATGTACAGCGCCCATGCATGTGTCACCTAAAGTTCGTAAGATACCGCTGATAAAAATATAGTAAAATTGTTGTCTTGTATCATCGGGACACGATAAAACATCTAATTCGCGTCATCGTAACCGGGAATACTGCCAGAAAATTTCCTGCATTATATAACAACGGCGAGATTGTCATCTGTCGAGACGTTTGCAAAGTTGTCTTTGGAAAATGTCACTCGATATTGTCTATTGGAAACGGTCCAATCAATTCTTCGGTATGATTGGCTGGCTCCAGCATCTTGTGCAACGTTGTTCATTTTTGAAATTGTAATAAATTTGCACGCGTGCGGAACGAACAAGATTTCCCGCAACTCGGATATCTTAATCAGTGACCATTGACAAAATGTCGGTATCAACCCACCTGCAAAAGTTTCCTTTTTCTTATCTACACACGGCGAACAAGCTTGAACGTTTGTTAACGCCAATTCGAATTTTCTTACCTGCCGTAAAGTGTAACGACAAAGCGACGCATTGTCCGTGCAACCATTTTCGTGGAGGTGTCACGAAAGAGATCTGAACTTCGCGTGTAGAAAAGTGACGGAAGATAATATCGCTAAATATAAATGCTTTGTCAACTAGCGCTCTTGATTAAACAGCGATATCTAATCGTTGTGTTCTACGGCCACAGATCCGTGGACAATAAAATTTCATCACTACTTGTTTCCTGTCAATTTTTCTTTCGACGTTCAGACAATGGTTACCGGATATTATACCGTAATCAATAACACTTGCAGCACTTAAACGTTATACTACGTAGCGTGATTGATTCGTGCCGCTTCTGCCGTACATCGTGCGGTTAGGACCGGCAGGAATCAATTGCGGACCGTTTTAGGTGAATCTAGCTAATTCTGGGAGACGTTGCGCAGTAGTAAAAAATCAGTATGACTTGGAAATTTAAATTATTCGCGTATAATACTATTGAATACAACCGTCTTCGTAGATAGATGTATCATTTTTGTCAAGTAATGACTTAACATTAACGTCGAACATGACGGGGTTTTCCAATGAAAATCACATTAGGTCTGTTGTCCGAAGTACATGCACTCACAGATAACAGATTTTCCAATATAATTGTAATAGAAAGATTTTCCTATACAATAGAAAGCTCTAATAGTTAAGATAAGAAGGGAAGAATGCACGGTAAAAAGCTGTTCCGGAAATTCCAAACAGATTTTTTTATCGCTAATGTTTTCTCGGTACATGTGACACATGTATTTCTGTTGTCGGGAAAATTACTTGCAAAAATTTGTACTACAAACGACAAACGTATACTTACGATATATTATACAGAAAATAAATGTGAATCACATGTTTTTGCCACTATATGAATCAACGTGTAACCATATGATCTGATTGTGCAATTACGTTGCAGATTTCGTCGCAGCGAAATTATGTCTGATGAAAAAAGGTGTAATTACTAGACGGCGGATTTTATGTATTTATGACAGAAATGGGTACGTACAATTTAAACAGTGGGCATATTAAAAGGAACTAGGGACAATATAATAAGATAATTAAAGGATGAAAAAATTTTTATTGGGCTCCTGTGTCTTGCAATCAATGCATTCTTATTTTGCATAAAGATTCACGGTCTAGTAATTACTTCACGTAATACGCGTGTATTATGAAACCTAATAAACGGTGATTCTCTTTTTAGGAACTTGGGTCGCAGCCTTTGCCAACAATCGTCACCGAGGATGCCGATAATTCGAGTCATGCTTCCCAGGATCAGGGTCAAAGACCTCGAGCAGGTACGATGACCTTGCAAGTTTTGTTATTAGAAATATACAGAGCTGGTAGTAGTTTCGAGACCTATGCCGGAGTCGTTTCTATCCCACGCCGATATTTCAATACAGTTTTCTTTCGGTATGAGGCCATGGATAAAGAAGAAGAAGAAGAGGGAGGGGATAGCGATTCTCTTATTTCGAAATAAAAATTGTACATATTGACGGTCGCTCGAGCTTATCCCCACGGGTCACAAATGACTTCGGCATAGCATACGCCGCATTAAAATATTAATACCCGTACGGTTTAAAAGAAATAATATTTTATAGCAATTTGAAATTGAATACCCTTGTGATTCTTGATACTACAACAAAGAAATCGGAGAACGGCACAATTTATCGCGATAATTTGTTTTGTGTGGCAGGAACATGGGGCTCGCACTCGAGAACCATCAGGAAACCGAATTCTGGCAGTGCTCCTGGCTCCGGAAAGTCGACGCCGCTCCCACAACCGGCGGAACCTTCAAGTTCGTCGAGTTCGAGCAAAGGAGGCAGGAAAGCTTCCGGAACTCGATCCGGATCCACCAGCCGCAGCAACAGCCGCAGCAGCAGCGTCGAACGCAGAAGAAGCGGTGGCACTGTCGATGACACAGCCAGCCCGACTAGGAAGACCGCGCTCCTTGACGCTTTCAGGCCAAGGAGCAAGTCCGATGCTAGTAAAAGGAAGCCCAGTATTATAGCGAATATGAAAAACGCCATGCAGGTACACTTAAAAATATCCTTGCCGTCATGCTGACCGTACAAAATGCTCCTAACTAGTACAATTGAGGTCCTTAGATTCTGTTTCAAAAGCTCCAATATCAGCCATTTTTTAAATACTTTTCATTCAAAACGCATACGACTTACATACAAAGATAGTGCTGCTTTGAAAGCAGGAAATATAATAGCTTATTATCTCAAGATATTATACCCCTGGACTATTTATATTCATTCTGTAGATCAATGGCTGAATTTGCATTCTATATAGATTTAAATGAAATAGCTAGGATAATTTGTGGTCATTTAATAATATAGAATTATGAATATTAGTCTCAGAATCTTCATACTTTTAACTCTACAAACATATATCTTAAAAGAAAACATTTTGCAAATATATTTCTATATATTTTTGAAAAAAAGTAACAAGAGAAAAGCTTTACCGACCTCATAAATACTTTATTTGTATTCCAGCAGTCTCTGCACAGAGGCTCTCATGGAAGTTCATCCATAGATGTGCGTACAGATAAAGATCACCATAAAGACAGCAAGGATCATAGGGAGGGCAAAGAGATTATGGGACGCCCTCGAGCAGGATCAGAAAGCAGCAGGAATCCTGTCAGCAAAGTTATGGATCTCATCAGACACAGGAGCCATAGTGCTCTGACTGGGGACGACAAACGGAGGGTGGTGAGTAATTTTGATTCTTTGCAAAAATCTATATTTGGCGATGCAACGATGCAAAGAAATTGCATTGCATTGTTACCGACCGAAACAGGAAAATTGTGATCAGAGAGTAGGTCCCTGTTTTATCTTCTCGGGTAACTGTTGATAAAGACACCGTCCTCTTGCCTATGAAACGTATTGAATATCAACGGTGCAGTGGATAATGTTTCGTGCGGTCTACATCCTGAAAACTGATACTCGGAGAAATACGAGTCATTATCAGAAAGGACTGATTCTATTCCAATAAATGCTGACTTCTCTTAACTTCCATAAGAGTGATGCAACTCGTTCGGAAGTCTGTCATATGTGTTACTAACACAGAATATTTTTTAGTTTATTTTCACTTTTCCAAATAGATTGATCGCGTAGAATGTGAGATTGCGATGTGTAACGCGAAAATCTCTATCCAGAGAAAAAATTGATCTGTCTCTCTGTTCTTTGCATAGGCTATTGACTTACGCTCCAATCGGAGAACACGAAATTCCAGCGTGTCTTTTCGTTCCGCGCGTTTCTGCTCTCAGCAGAGCGTGACTTTTTGAAACGGGCGAACCGCTGTTGGTCCGTTCTGACAATGGTATCTCCGCGAACAAAAGGATCATCTCTGAAAGCAGAGAATACGTGTTTTGACGTCGACGATCATGCATCTCCGTCGTTTCTCTCTTCTCGATTCGAAAACGACCATAACTAGAAAACCTTGTCACTTTGCATTTCGCGTAATAGTTTGACTAGGTCCGCCACTGTGTGTACGTATGGACTGAGAAAACGATGATTTCCGTTCACTCAAATAACCAGCCATCCTGACGACTCATGCCTCCTCTCTTGGAAACAATTATCCTGGCAATTTCACTTTTAATTCTGTCTCCATGGGTGTTCTTAAATTTTCTGTAACACCTATAAACTGTGTCTCCATCGCGAAAGACCTGAAGCTACAGAAAATTATTTTCATATCCGAATAACAATACATATTTTCAAAATTTTAGTAGATACGAATAATTTATATAACTCAAATCTAACTTTGATCGTTGAAGCTAACGTAAAAAATAAGAGAAAATCAAGATAGCTAGATAAGTGATTCTTGACATCTCCAGCGTTTTAAATTTTGAAAGCAAGCAAAGTTCGCACAGATTATAATTTTGTGCAGAATTTCATATGATTTTTCGTTACAATTTGCCAGAGAAAAGTAATTGGCCGAGGGTATGTTTTCGGAAAATTGATTTTTTCGACTTATCCGGACGAATCTCTCAACGGATGCAGCTCGTACCAGAAGACGCAAACTCGAAATCTGGCGGCTCGAACGGCGGTGTTTGCAATCAAGTCGTAAATCGCATCTGTGCAAACATTGGAGTTACTAACGCGAGTCGCGTCTCCGATTATTTTAATAAGATCTCCGAGCACCTCTACCCTTTCACTGTGAGCGTAACACGTTACAGACCTTGGAGAATCCCGAACAGCCGAGTTTACCTGTACAATTAACGACGATACCCGAGTCAAAGTGGGCCCATTAAAATTTTATCTCCACGCTCGCTCGCGTAACGCGTGCCGCCTCGACACGTTCACCACCTGCACTGCGTACGCATCTCCGCCAGATTTTCGTTCGGTCCGATTTTTATGGTAATCGTTTATGGCCCGTATAAACCGCATCACGGTCTGAAATAACTCCCGATCCGAGACGCGCGCGTTCTCAATGAACTTGTCGTTCGAGCCCTTAACAGTTTCGCTTCGCGTGTCAAATAACTCTGTAACCAGTTTCGCTTCTTGCGGCTCTACCGAAATTCGATTGCCCTCCTCCGGATTGGTCAATTTACCGTGATTATTGCTTTCGAAGGCGAGAAAATTATGGGATGCAGTACGTTACCGAACATCTTTCTACTGGTTGCACGCGTTGAACGGTTCGGTTTACAGTAAATTAATAATCGTCTCATAGCGTGACATTCAATTTCGGAGAAACACCGTGATATCGTTGGATAGCAACTTACGAAACGACGCAAATTATTATGTCATCAAACTACAATTCGATCTGTTAAATTAATCGGAGGTTAAGAAATTTTATTCAGAGCCTCACCTCGTCGACTCGAGTTTTCAAAACCTTCCGCTCTATTTCCGTGATTAAACGGAGACTTGAAACGAACAATTATCTAGCAAAGTAAACAGTGTCGGCAGTAGATGTACTTTATTCTTCAACGACCGATTAAGCAAAGAGCAAAGCGTAGCGATTAAACGTCGGCTTCCTTTTCCCGACCAATGCGACACGAAAAAGAAGGTCGTGGTTTGTTACCGTCGCTTTCATTGCATCAGTGTCAAAGTCGATAGTCGAGTTCGAGCGATTATAATTTTTTATTTGCCACGGCTCGCCGCAGCGTGTAAATCATGTTCTTTTAACACGTGATTTGCGCATCGCTACTAATGAAAATAGAGTGAAAGAATAACAAGAACGATAACGTTGTTATTTTTTTTTTTAATTTTTCTTCTATTTCTGATCTTAGATTATTTTGGACGAATATCGTTGATTTATCGAGATCTTAATCCGATTTTGTTCAACTTTGATAATATATTAATTTCGATATTATTCCACGTACACTTCTGCTCCGATTTTTATGCTCAGTGTTGACATTTTAATTCTCGAAGTTTCTACCGAGTTCAATTCTTATGAGTGGTACACTGGTTTCTCGTATAATTTAACACTTCAGCTACCCGAAGTCTATTAATAGGCTCCATTATGACTGCACTACGCACGAAGAAATCTTAATTTTTTCCTTCCAATTGATAATCTCAAAAGTTGTTTTATTACATTGTACAAGACCTGGTGAAGATTTGTAATGAACCTGGACCAAAATGAAATTCGTAGAATCATATTCTACGATCCCAAAGACTCCTATACTCATTCTATTTATAATTAACAATGCAGAATTAATCCTTTGACTCCGGAAAGCCTATACACACGCCCTTATAGGGCTATTAATATGTGCAAAAGGCTTATTGCATTTACGCTCAAGAAACTTCTTATCACCGATCACATTCACGTTTTTATTAAACTAAAATGTCAGAATTTCTCCTGTTTTTAATTATTAATTAGTTTAACTAGCCAAAATTACTAGGTCAATATCATGAAACAAAATGCTACGTAGTTTTAACCTTTGGAGAGCCGCGGTGGCCACCGTGGGACTTTTGCGTAACACGTTAGTTGTGTATGTACATAAATTTCTCATAAAGAAAATTTAATGCAATGGAAAAATGGTGATCTAAAGGTTAAGCTAACGGATTTTGTCCAACTTGTTGCAATTGCGTCACGGTGTGTAGATAAAAGTGTTAACCGATACAAGACCGAAACAATACGGTTGAGTCCTTGGTTTAAATGCCCGCGAAAGGAGTGTGACGTTCGGATTTCGGTGGGAGTGTGTCGGCTGCGTGTGTGCATGCATATGTGACCGGGTAGATTTGCGTGTGAGTAATATGCGACTCCCGGTGCTGAGAAAAAGACAGACTCAAAGGAGTGTTTTTCACTCAGTGACTCGCGGAACTTGGAACGCTGAAGGTGCTAGGAAAGCGCGCGCATCTTTCCTCGCTGAATCACGTGTGCGTGTGCGTGCCTGTGTGTGTATATGTGCGTGCGTGTGTGTGTGTCGCAACTAGTTCGCTTATTCTGCTTATTAATCGCATCATCCGTGGTACCACTTTGCGGCTAAGCGTGAATCGGTGGAACGTGCACACGATCCAATTTTAATATTTCCTTACAGTGTGTCCCAAAAATATACTTCCTTGAAAGGGGTGACGTCTGAGGTCATTCGTAGTAACAGTTTCCGAAAATATTTTCAGTGACATTTTCGCAATGGAGAAAGTTACTTCAAATGATCTCAAAAATCACCCGTCGCAAGGAAGTACAACACTTTTGGACCACCCTGTATACTCCGTACACCTAAAATCTATCTCTACCCCGCTTTACTTCGATCATAATTGTCAAAGTCGACTTTTCGAGAGCGTTGCTTTTACGTTAGGATTAATGTTATAAAGTTGTTCGCAGCGACAAATTCATATACGCATTCTTGTAGCTCGATGGTCGAGCAAATGTTGTTAATTAGAATTGTAAATTTCGCCTGAATTTTGTTTAACTGCAACGTCCACTCGAGCGTTTATCTCCGGAGCAATTAATCCATCTAACTTGTCTTTCCCTCGTTGCACGAAATTCGGTGAACGCATTTCCGAAACGCGCAATACTCCAAGGACCTAGCAGAATTATCAAAAGCTTCGAGGCTAAGGCAGACAATCTAAAATCGACCTCCTGCTGCATATCTTTTGCATAATGTTCATCGTAGATGCAACGCGTTCCCGTTTGGGTTTCAGTATTAAAAAGTTAATTTATTGCGACGGACACATCGGGCGACGGCGGTTTCTGTTATTTAAGAGTCAACAAGCCAGAAAGAGTGGAAGTTTATTCTTTCCTGTTGAATTCTCGTGCATCAGGTTTTTTAGCATCCTTGCGGTAGAATTTTCCGTTATCTGATACGTATAATTATAATGTTTACAAAAAGAAGGTGTGTTGCGCTATGATTTCCTCGGTGGCGCTATGAAAGGCGCTGAATGGTGACACGTGGTCGCAGAGGACGTCTCGAGTTCATCGACGATGCTGCTCTATTGTTCGGTTCTTCTAAATTGAAAGCTAGCAGTTCCCTTCTTTGCACTCTTCCTCTTGTTCCCCTCTTTCCGCTGTAAGCTCTAAACATAATACTCTTTTTTTCTTTTTGCGAACCACTACCTCCTACACTTCTGCACGGTATTAGCAACTCTCGTGTGTACGCGTGTGTAATTGCTGTCTGCGGTTCATTAGAAATTGAAATAAATGTGGCGCGTTTATGCAAAGTAAAAATACGCTCCGACGAAACGGTTGCGCGACGAGAATGTCGCATGAACGATAATTTCCAGGAAGAAACCTCGATTTCAATTATCACTTCTTACCACAATGCCATTACCGAAATCACGGATAAAATATTATCGGTTTTAGCTTTCCTGTTCCAATTTGTAATTATCTTCAGAGTCGCACGAATTATTTCAGATAAGGATTTTCTGGTTTCCGTATTTCCAGCATTGCGATATCTCTTCGCTGTTTTGCATGTTTAACGTTCAGATCTTCCAAATTAAAATTCATATATTGAAATTTAGATATTTCCAATTTAAAACAATGTTCAACGCAAATTACCAGTGAAGAAGTCGTCGCGCGAGAAATGGGTGAATTTGTGCAATTCGAGCGTGTCCATTAGCAATTTCGGGAAACTGTGAGGCAGTGTTAACCATCCTATACTATGCCGGAGTCATTCGTGACCCGTCGCGGAAATTTTCGCTATCCCCTCTAGAAATATAAAAAATCGCTATCCCCTCTTCTTCATCCGAAATACGACGAGAGCCGGTACTGAGTCTTATATCGAAAGAAAACTGTAGTGAAATATCTGCGTGGGTCAGAAATGACTCCGTCATAGGCCTAGAACTCGCAGGAGTCCGTAAAACGATGCGTTCGAGAATGTTAACGAGTACGATAATATCAAGCAGCTTCGCGACGTGAAGGTTAAATATAAATCGGCTGATAAACTATATTTTAATGAAAATCCGACTCTGTTCATCGTTACGAAATATTTTTTCGCGTTTCCTCTGTTTGCCGACCCAGTTTCTTAGACGCGAACTGTGCCGTGTATTTTTGTTTTCGTTTGACATCTTATGAAAGCGTCTACCTGCGTAAATTACGGCCATTGTTTTGACGAGGAAGGTTCATCCGTATAATACCGGAATCGTGGAAACGCTCGCTTGTTGATCGAATATTTTTGCGTGAATAATTCCTCGCGATGTACACATGAATCGCACTTTGTCCGTTATTGCGTCTGGGATTAAATCGTCCGCGTTGTTTGCGATATTAGTGCAGTGAAAGATTATTCACCATACAAACGCGTCTCCTTCCAATTATTTATTAATAAATCAGGAATTTTACGGAATTGTGTCAGCCGAAACGACGAATATCAATAAATGCATGCAAGACGAATGAAATGCATACGTACAAAATAAAATTAATACGGTGATATTTACAAAAATTGAAAAGTAACTGGAATTTTGTAAGTTTCAACGTTCTCTATAACTTTTGGCAAATAATTTCTGACTTCTTCCTTGATAAACATTAATTTTGTGCGATACCAGCCGACGATTCTGACCGACTGAAATTGAACAATTTACGCGGCGATTAGTTCTAACGGAATAATTAACGTTCGATCGTGTAATAGCATCTGTTCTGGATCTGTCGCTTAGGGAGCAGGTGTCGTCGCGTAGAAATGTTTATATATCTCGTATGCAGTATGATTCCGCACGCGGAGAGTGCATTTTTACGCATTTTTCCTATGGCGTTAAAGCCCCTTTATTGAACGCACCGAGAGCTCAATTTCGAATATTTAATCAATCGCGTCATAATTTATAAAAAAATCGTCAATTCGATAACATTTTTCAAAACTTTTACAATGTAATGTAAGCGCACAGAAGTACGTTATCTTGTATGCACTTATAAATATTTGCAAAGCGATCATAAAAACACAATCTTAACATAAAATGCAAACGAAAACTACTGCGTTTAAACTACTAGGCTCACGGAGCACTAAAAGTGACTATTTTACATTACTTTATAATCATGAAAAAAATATTTGGTCACGAAAAGCAGTCGAAGTTTATTTATTGCTTTCGAAATAAAGAAAATGTGAAAGCGATGTTCTCGAAGTGACATTAAGTAGATTCCATTCATCGGTATAAAAAGAATCCCATTAATTTCTTATGAACTCTTCCTATGAAACTATAAAGAACATTATTTAAATCATATTGTAAAGTTGAGATTCAATAATCACATGTTCATATACAGTGCATGCTCGAGTACCATTTTTTCTTATAATTTCCCGGTTTCGGTGGATTAAAAATTTCATCTATTTTTCATCCCTTAACAACAGAAGTTGATAATTTGTTGTCCATCTTGTTTCTGCGTGTCACAATCATTTTCATAGTTTTAGTGAAAGACAGACACAACTGCCGGGAGTACAGTGAAAATTATCGCGCCATCGATTCTAAAGTTATGTGACTGATATTGTCGTGACTGTGTGTTGGAAGTGGCAAGTGCAACATGTCTTCATATTTTCGATGGATAAAGAGTGGAAAGAAGGACGACTATTTCGGCGCGAAGCCGAGGAGTCGTTCCTTGGATTCGAAGAGCCTCGAGGCTTCCGGTATACGTCTGATCGTACAAAATGTACATACACATTTTTATTCGCAGCACTTTCTTAAATATTCACCTAGCTCTGATATCGTATTAATCATACAAACATGCATACATACATAGATACAAGGTGTACATAAATTGTATGTCGCGTAAGGAAGCAAAATTAACCTCGACTTAATATTGTAGAAATCTAATATATTAAACGAACGAAAATTGTTTTGATTGATAAATAAATAATATCGAAAAATTTCTGTTACAGAGGACCGTAGCGGCCCAACATCAAGTACAAGTAGCTGCGCAGGGTAAGTAATAAATATAATATCAACTACTGATTACGACTACGAATCGAGTGTCTGATTATTGTCGGCTGCATAAGCTCTGAAGCAGTCATGATAGACATATGTGTCAAGATAACCGAGAAAAGCCACTCGGTTGTGATACCATTTGAAAAATAACTTGGTATGCTTTTATCATATCTTTCTCCATTTACCGGAATGCATTAAAAAGTATTAATGCATATTTAAATGAGTACAAATGTATTCGTCTAGAGTCGACTATATCTTACGTCATGTGAAAGTACGTTGATAGTCTATGAAATTTTTCCATAATTCAAATTGTTGTCGCGTGACATTGCATTGCGTAATTTAGTTAAATCATCTGTGAATCACACTTTTAGTAAGCTTCATTAACCGTTTAATTACGTGAAGCTTTCATCGAGAAAGTAGTTTTTGGTGTCTTCTGCGTCCAATGGCGCGTATATGGCGACAAAAATCAAATTTAAATCATCTTGTTATCCTATTACTTTGAATATATAAATTTTCACTAAAATATAAATATTTTCCTTTCTATACTTGACATAAGAATGTTGAGCCCACAGTTTCTGGTGGGAAGTAAACTTGAAATACCTCGGTACCATTAAGGATTAATCAAATTTTAACAATGCCTTAATGAAGGTTAAATGGGGTTTGTACACGTTAGTATTAATAGGATTTTGTACCCGATAATTGCAAAATTACAGCGATCTCGATCGAAAAACAATTACGTGTATAGTTGAAATTGCGTATTACCATGCCCCGGTAAAAAAGTAAATGTCATTAATTTTGGAGCGGCTCTTGGCGGAGCTTAATCGAACTGATTAAATTATCGTGCCTCGGAGGAACGTTCGATAAAGGTGACGTTTACTCGTCGAGTCGACACCTGTCCGAACGGTTCGCGACATGGCCGTGGGATGTCGACACGGTCAGAATCGTTAACATGGCGGGCACATTCCGAGGCGCGCACGGTAGCCGTTGCCGCGAGGACCTGCGCCTCAGAACGTTTTTGTACTGCAACGCGTACGGTGGCACGTGCTTCAAAGTTGCCCGCTTCGTGTTCACGTTAGCAGCCATACCAAATCAGTGATCCTTTGAATGGGACGCAGGTGTAGCGTTCAGAGACGTTCGATACCTGTCCCGTTTCTTGGGGCTTCACTTGACCCGAACTACTCTGCTTTAATCAGCCGGTTTAATAAGATCGCGGTGCGCTAGTGCGAGAATTGCGAGTCACCGAACACAGGGCTACGTGAGAAATGTAACGTAGTCGAACAGCCTACTTGTCAGGGAACGGCACACGCGCGTATCCGTGGATTGTTTTCCTATTTCATCCTTTTGATTTTCCGTGCGCAGTTCTCACCCCCTCCCCCTCACCCTACCCCTACAACCGTTAACGGTCGAATGGCTCTTCAAACGTATCGTGACCAAATCGTGCCAGTAACGACACGGCCCGAGATCGTCTATGTAAACATCGTTGCGGGGCGCGCGGTGCCCTGCGTCGACCGAGCACGGGGCACGTTTTTTCCTTTCGCGTTCATACAACGGAGATAGTTTATGCCTAATGCGACACCCGTCCGATGACGATCGCCTCGTACTTGTCACTGTCCGAATGTGTATCGAAAGCGTTTGAACCGCCCTTGTGACGGAGTGCGATGAGATCGTAGACCGAAGTTCGATCGCCCGTGGATAGTGTTCATCGTTGTTACTGTGTGAAGCGTGTACGTGACCGAACGGCGAACGGATTCTCGCGGTGCGCAAGAGGTCGCCGAGGACGTGACGAGTGCAAGAACTCGAAAGTGAAAAGTGTCGGGAGCGTTGTCTTTCGCTTGGCGACCACGAAACACTTGGTACGTATATTGTTCCGTTTACCCGTTTAAACTTGTCGAGAGTCGCGGATAGAACAGCGTCGCCTAACTTTACCGGAGGTTCCGAACCTACTGCTGTGTGTCACGCGCTTAAAGGATGCGTTCTTGAATTAAAATTCCACGCGAAACCAGAGAATCGAATAGCAACGATTGAGCGGAAGTCCCGTGGCCCCCGAGACGGGCACGTTTCTTGTCAAAGGTCTTCTCTTGTACGTTATATTGATTTAGTCGGTCGCGTTGGGATTCGCGAATCTGAATGAATCGGCGCGTTCCAGTTAACGCGAACCCCCGTGGCTGGTGGGATTCGTGTCTCGAGAGAGTTTTTCTCGGTCGTTCAGCTCAAACATTCCCGCAAATGGCGACCTACATATTGACATTCAAATTCTCGTTGTTTCGGTGTCGTCTCGCGCGTGGCAGCCGCTTTCGAGGCTGTGACGCGTTTTTGCTCGGAGCTCCTCGGCTGTAGGCATGCACGGACACGCTCCCCGTTTTTCTTTTTCTTGGTTCGCGGCAATGCAGATGGGAATTGAGTCATCGTGGACGGATTCGGGGATTCTTGGCGAGTGCTGCTACTCTCTGCACAATGGATTGGGACTAACGTCACGTAGTCTCGGGAGATACTTGATTGCTTTTTCCGTGGTCTCCTTTGTTATCTCACCTTGTACGACCGTATATGTTTCATGAAATTGCTTCATTCACCGGAATTCTTCTTTTCGTTTAAAATATGTTGTATTTAGGTGTATATTTCTCTGTGACCAACATAGGAAAAAGGCGGGACAAATATTCCGAAATTCGTATCTTGCGATATCTTCTCATCGCATTTCGTATTATTATGAAAACCGCCAGTGAAATGTCACGATATGGGTTTTTGATTCATTGTCCATTATTTATGAGACTTTCGTTTTATCAGTTGTGTTTTTTGGCTATAAGAAAAGGTGCGATTGAGTTTATAGGTTATGTTTAAGGATACGTGTCACTGACATTTAAACATCTTTCCGAGGTCACGTTCATCGATTCTAAAAGGTCGTGCAAGAAACCTTTTCGGAAAAAAATGTTTACTTTTTCTTCGATTTCGAAGTCACGGCTGTAGTTATATTATTGCGGTGCTATAATTCTTTTATTTAAATTCTTAGAATGGATTTTCATAATTTTAAATAGATTCAATATTGTAATTATTTTATGTTCCGGTACCTACGTTTCGAAATCTAACTTGTAGAGATTACTATTTATTTTCTTTTTTTATGTGTTATCCGGGAGAGTATAGTATAACCTTCGAATTCAATTTTGTTGACATGCTTCTGTCAACGTTAACCAAGGTTGGGGTTGCGACGATAAGAATGTGCCTGTGTATATTTAAATTTATACAAAACAAAAGTAATTGATTAGCTAAGGATTTTATTTTCGTGAATTTTTAAAAATACTTTTTTGAACTTACTAGTACTATATTTTAATTTTCACAAAATTTGTGTTCTATAAATACACTGGAGTGACTTCGAGTATCACCAAAAAAAGACTACTCCGATGATCGAGCTGGTTGAAATACTCGAGTACTCGTGCTTAGCTCAGCACGTTTTTCAGCTGAGTAGTCACCTCTCAATTAGACGCGCTTGTAAGTGATGTCGTTTAAGTAACTGATTCTCGACCCGTTGCCGGCAATACTAATGATCTGACAAAAAATTCATTTTTATGTAGTACTTGTACATGTCATTAATATGCTGACTGCCGACACAGCTATAATTAAGTGAAATCAAAGCAACATATTAGACGAGACAAGAATTACGCAATTAAGAATACCTTCAATTCTCTCGCATTTCGCAGATCATTTCAGTACACTATCAGCGTAAAAATAAATTTTCAAGTCTGCACGCATAAGTTCCAATATTTATGCGATACAGCAATCGACGTATTAAAACCGATAATTTTTAACTTGAAAGTATCAGTTTTGGGCATTTTAACGAAATTGGATTGCTGACCTAATTAACGCAAGAACCACCGGGCGCGTCAAAGTGACCCATTTTTGGTTATTTATTTCGCAATTAGTGAAAATGTGAAGACGTTCTTGAAAAAGATTATTAATTTAATTTGTTTCTTCGCACGTACATTACAATAAAAAATAGTTAACTTCTCGATCGTTGCACTTTCATAATTTCTACAAGTCATCTTAACACTATACCTACGATGCATAAAACATATAAACGTAAAACGTCTTATAGAAGGGAGAAGATTGAATTTACTTAAGCTTTGTACAATTTTATTATAAAATGTGCTTAAATAAAGAAGTCTAGTCAGTAATTTCCTATGAAAACATTTTTATAATTTCAATAATTGTGAAATAGGAAAAGGTCATTTTAACCGTGGTAGGTTTAGTGTTAATTCCGTACACTTTGTATAATATTAGAAATCATTATCAAATTGCATTTCAGAACTTCTACGTATTGGATTAATTCTCAACAAATTTTATTTATATACCGTATATTTTAAAGTCTGAATCTCTAGTTACTTTCCATTTCGATTGTTTAATTCCACGCATTGTCTGGCTGTAAGCGGCAAGAATTGTTTGTGCAAGTTGTGCAACCGCATTGGCCCGAGTGAATCTTGCCGCCTATAACCGGCCGGTGGATGTTTCGACCGAGAAGAATCATCGGCGCATCATAAACGCGTATAAACAAACTCGCCTCGACCGTTCAATAATCGCGAGAAAAATTGAACGCGATATGCGAGCGTGTCTTAAATATTGGCAACGAAAATAGAAAAGATAACAAAGTTGCTCTTGGGATAAGAACAAGTCAGTGATGTGTATACTATATCCGTCGATCTGAGCTGTGTTTACAATTTCCCCGACGTTACCGTGATTGTGCGGTCATGTTTCCTTTCAGTTACGTTCGCAGTCATCGCGTGGTACTGCATACGTTCCACGGAAATGTCGAAAGAATTTTCGAACGGGAGGAAATTAGAGTCGGATCGAAGGGGTAACTTGGTTTGCCGAGAACCAGCTAATGGATCTCCCTTAGGAAATTTTTTTCCCGGAAGGAAGAAACTTTTTCGGGTATAACGTGATATTTTTCTTATAATTTACTCGGTGGCTCGTTGGGAATTTACCAATTACTCATATTTATTATGTGTAAAATTAGGATTTGTTAAACTCCTAAGAGTCGCATCTGGGCAACAGGAAAGTTGATTCGATCGAGTATATGTCTTTGCAAGTAAACTGGTATTAATAAGCTAGAAAATCGGTTTGGAACATGTCCAGGATATTAATAACCCTGAAAAATCACGAGCTTTTTGGAATTGGCAGAACATCAGAGAACAATTAATTCACTTCATCGGTCAAATCAAATGTTTATGCAATACCGAAGCCAATGTTGCTAATAGATCGCTAATTGGCAGACACTGTAACGATAAAATTTTATTATATGTTCGTTAGCTTCGCTAGCGAAGCAACATCTACGAGGCTTCATTCCATTAAACAATAATCATAGCTTCGCATAACTCGGTTTCGATTATGCATGGGTATTTATTTCGAACAGTTTCGACGCACATTTCAATTGGTAAATAAGATGGTTACTATCTGATCCACTTTTACGCAATAAATATCATACGTATATCGTACACACGTGGATTTATTTACGTTATTTAGTACACGATGTTTTTCATAATTTGCAAGTTCTCGCGAAGCGAAATTAAAATTTCTCTTGATCTATATTATTGTTTTCTTTTTTTTTCAAAGTGGTTCGTCGGTCACTATATTATAAATAAACGCGTGTTGTGAAACCGATCGATCACTATCACAATATACGATTTCTTATTTGTCCCAACGCATACGAAGTTCGCAAACGTTTCCATGAAAGGTTCGCCTCGTAAACTTCGACTTATTTTATTAGCACCGATAAGGAAACTCTAATCAACCAAACTGATGAATCATTTTAATATGCGACGGAATTGATTTATGCACGTATATGCGCAATGCGTTCTTCATTTTCTCTCCAAGTTTCTAAATTTTCCATAAATAAATTACCTTCAAATAGACGTAATTTTCTAAATAAGGAAATAGAATCACAGTTTTCAAGGAGGTGCGAGAACTTATTTTCAGATTCAAGGGGGTGTCGATCACTAAAAAGGTTAACAACCTCTGATTTAGGGCAGAGTTGTTCAAAAGTACAGCAAGACACACAGCGACATATATTAATATACCGTAGCTAACACGCTAAGTATTTACCAATCTCTCATATATGTATACAAATATTGTGCGTTATATTAAATTTCGTGCAAACGTGTTTACTGCAGATACATAAAGTCAATATTGAGCCGTAAAAATCATTCATACAATATATGGACCGTTCATTTTGAAAGTGGTGCAAGTCCATTTTTTGTTGATAAAAAAATACAATTATCAAATTATGTGATATCTCAGTTAAAAAAAATGGATTTACACCACTTTCAAAATAAATGGTCCATATGTTTATCATACAAGTTCCATGCTTTCATACTTTCAAGTTTACTAGCTTCTCATATCCTCAAAAGTTTATTTTTGCTTCCCGATAAAATCTTCCACCTCCTACGCTGTAAATTTTTCAAACGAACGAGAAAAAGTCTGCTTACTGAAAAACTCATCACGACGTAATTCATATTTAGCTATTCTGTCCTCAATACATGTTTGTTTACTTTTTTCGAATCGAAACAAACGAGATGTTAGAACGATTAATTTACTAGGTAATACGTGAGAAATTTTTTTCATGTTATTGGTCGGAATTTCTCAGAAAAAAGCGAAGGTCACGTTTTTTAATTTTTGTGTGTGTACGTATAGTGAACATTTAAAATATGCCCTTTAATACAGCAAAGAGTTTTTACATCACAACATTTCCCTCTCTATACCAGCCTGTGTCTTCACCAGCATTTTCTACAATTCTCGCCTAACGTTTTACAAGCCGGTGGATTTCGTTTTAGTAAGAGATCTAGATCATCCAATATCTATGGTGCATTCGGTGCAGCAGTTTTTCGTTATCTCGTCGCTGTTGTTAGGGTTATTAGTCGGATAAGGAACGGCGTTGAGCTAAATACGCGAAAGTTGTCACAGCGGATATTGAAAAAGATGTCTATTTCTGAATGGAGTCGGGAAACAGGGCGTGGGCTGGTTGTCTCACAACAGCGTCCGTAGATAACACTCGCGAGAGGGTAGACAAGGGTAGAGTGTTCCTGAAGGAGTGCCTCCGTAAATGTAGAGCGAGCCGTCCAATAGACGTCGCAATTCTTGATTGTGCCAACTCTTGAGATCCTTACAGTAGCGGCCCAAGGTTAGCACAAGGTCGTCGGTCCTCCCTTTTAAACGGAGAATCTTCTCTCGCGGATTGCCCTTTCTTGATGTTTTCATTCCTGCCGTGTATTATGACAGCCGAGAGTATAGTTGGCTGTCGAGGACGAGACTCGTAACCGCATTATGAAACACGGCCGGAAATCACAAGGCATAAATTGTGGAGTTCACGGTGCAGAAAATATTTTCGGTGTGGCAAATTTGGTCGTTCTCGAGGGAGATGAAGTCGGGACGAATTTTTTTACTTTAACACTGGAACTACTTAAAGATTTTTTAAGTAATCATTCAATGAATTTATTTCTTTGGATGTATAATAAAAATTTTATCATTTTTATAGACCAATATAAAATGCTCACTTTTACGAGCCATAAATATTGTATAGACATTAAATCATAAATTTAGAAATTGGGTCCCTTAGCCTAGGCGAGGTGAGTTCATTCATTCCGAGTGATAACTCGCGCAGTAATCGAAATATTCTCGAGACGCGCATAAGTACGATAGTAATTATCAAAACTGTTGAGACAATTTGGAATCGACGTTTCTTCGAGAAATAAAAGAAACTCCAGCCGAGATGAGAATTCTTAATTGAAACGAGATCCTTTCACCGTACTTTTCCGCGCGACCACGTTAGAAGTGTATTAATCCCGCATAAAAGTCGCTTTATTGCGCAAGTTAATAAAATATCACTGGCAGATTCAGTTTTCAACCCTTTCGCTATCGAAGCTTGACCCACATACAACACCAAAAGGAATACTAACTCGAGGTGAATTGAATTGTCTGATTTATTGAAACGTCGACTCGAACCATCTTTTACAACATCTCAATTGTTGTATTTTACCTTTGTTGCACAGTCGAGAAGAATTGAATAATGATTTCTACCGATTGATGCAAATTATTCCACTTTGTTGTTCTAGTAGTCGAGTAGAGAAATATTTATACATTGTCTTGCAGAAATACTTCTTTCCCTACATGCATAAACAATAATTCTTTCAGGGTAATTTCAAAAAAGGGACACGAAAATTCATACTTTGTTGTTAATATTTGAACTTTCATCTAATTTGTGACAACTGTGGTTTTGCTGGTTATCTCATTTCTTGTTGCATAACTAAATACCCCACTCGAAATGCCAACAAATTAGTGAAGAAAGGAAAATTTGTAGTTCATTACTGGTTTGCTCTCTTAACGAATAGCAAGCTTCGCCAACTCTCGTGCAGTTGCTTAGACAAAACACAATTAGCGTAAACTCTCGTGCTCCATCAGTAGTACAAAGTTTCTGTTCAAAGATAACAAATTCAAACAGCAACCTAGGCGGTTAGATTGCACATGAAGCACAGTTTCCGCGGTTCTAACTGTATTGCTCCTACATGCTCTCAGCACATTGGCAAATTTCTGCAGATTAGTTGTCAAAACAGAAGAATATTCCTTCCAATAAATACAAAATATATTCCTATTAACAATATAGTCAGTCTCGTGTCTATTCAAGTTATTTTGTTACGAGACGTTCAACAACGAACGAGCCCTAATGCTTGTTTGAATAATAGAACAATTACCCAGTTACAATGCTAGATTCAATCTTTACTGATCTGTAAAACGAATCGTGGTGTATATACATCTCTTTTAAATTGAACTGTTTACATTCAGATAATTGTGAATTCAGATACCACCGGTTTCACCCTGTATATACTTCAGGTGAAACCCGAACATTCCTAGTGGTCCCAAAGCCACAATAGGAGTGACAAAAAAAAAAGGGAACTACATTCTATTGTCGTAATCAAATTGGTAGAAAATTTTCCATTTCACTTATATCGCTATAAGTTTTTCCTTATTCTTTTCTTTCCTTTCATAAAACTGAGCATTAAATGTGTATAAATAAAAAATATTCCTATGAATATGGTCTTTCGTGTTTATGCAAAACTCAAGTTAAAAATGGAACTTCAAATTTAATTTCCGCACAGATGTTACGTCGATCAAGCTGCAAATCGAACGAAGCTTATTTTTCTTCGCTGTTAGGCAACAGTTGCGTGGCACGGTGCACGGCGCACGGTGTAGCGAGAGGTAAACAAAAAAAATTAAAAACACATGACGTCTGATTTTCTAATGATAATGGTGACCGACCCGTACACACATTATTCTCCCATACACCCTGAAGTAGCGGGGACAAGTTATTCACAATTATCGTGCACATCTTTCCGACATGTATCGAGGCATTAACGTGGATACGAAAGTTCCTACCAAAAATTAACGAACGCAGAGACGAGCAGAATAGCAGATAACGAAGCAGCATAGGCTGTTACGATTGCTTGTGAAACAAGGGTGTTCACGATCCTAGATATGTAGGTCGTCGAAGTGCGCGCCATTCAAGCGTGCGACGACAGCCTCGGCTGGTTCTGGAAGTGCATCGTGCGGTGCAGCCGGGTCTTCGCCGGCCTTGAGGAACCGGTTTCGTGATCCATGCGTTGATCGTATCGATGCTCGAAACCGGAAACCCTGTTTCGGGAAGGAGGCGAAATTGTTGAAACGCTTGTTTGCACTCTCCCCATGATTATAATAAAATTGTGGTGCGTTCGCGGTTCGTTCGGTTTGATCGCCGAGCTTCACTTGGCCCCGCCCGTCGTTGGGAGCATTGTTGCTATCGACACGCCGTCAACAGGCTCGACGGTCGGTCTCCATCGACCGTTTTGCCCGCGAAATTGTAAACAACAGTTCCCCCCGATCACGTGGAGACCGGGAAACGTGACGAGTCGTAGACGCATGCGGCTCTGACGGCGATCAAACGATTTTCGTGAAGCAGAAAAAAAATTGACCTTCAGATAGAATTAGTTGTATTATAATTCGGTAAACTCCATTTTCTAATTTCTGCTTAACCTCGGCGATTATACTCACGGACGGATCCCAGAGACTGCGTTTTTTGTTTACCTGTTACTCCGCTCGCGAGACAGAGTCAAAGTTCAATTGAACTCTAGGAGTATAGCAGCCGCTAGGCTTGTCCTCGCGGATAATTATGCGATAAGTTATTCCTGTTGCATTCGGGGATGACGTAAATGTTTATGTAAATATGTTACTTTTTTTTTTAAGAGACAGTGGCAATTTTCAAAGGAATGAAACTTCCTCAAATTTTTGTGAAATTTGTGCTTTACCGATTCCAATTTTTGTAGGTTTCTTCTAAAAACTCCGGGTTTTCCACACTGTCCCGAGTTTTTGAAAACGGTGAAATTAAAAGTTTTTCGATTTTTTAAAGTCAACTTATTCCACAACAATGTCGCTTCAAACAAAAGCACTGTTTGAACCGTTTCACGCAGCAATTTTCTAGTTCGCGGAACAGCGGTCCGCGTAGTCGAATGTACACGAAAACTGATGAAAAAGTGCAACGTTCGAGCGTGGGTCATGCTTTTGTGAGACCGTTTTCCATTTAAGATACGATTCGTAGCGGTTATGGCTTTTAATAGTGGCGAAGCTTTCGGAATCTTGTTAGCAGGTCTATCACGTTAAACAGATCCCCAGTATTTTTACCAAACGCGTATACATTCCGTTCGTTCTTGTCAGCCTAAATCGAATTACAATTTGTCGAGAGGAGTTGCACCTGCGGTCTTTAATCCACGCGGCTCAAGGTCTTCGGCGACGTAATACTCTCGTGTCGTGGCGGCGTTGGCATTATGCTACTATATGTATATATGTATATAATTCTGCTCACGAGTTGCGATTCTGGTGTTATAGTTGCAATAGTGGTCCAGCATATGCTTTTATGCGTCCACCCGACAGTAAAAATGGGGTCAAGTTTCATAACAGTTGCCTGGACTCGGTGACCGCTTTTGCGAACCCGCCGCTAAATTTAGGTATTTTTATTATTTTCTTTCGCCGTAACGATTAAATTCCTCGAAATCAAACAATATATACACCGTGTCCCATTCGGCGAAAAAATATTTTAAATAAAATTAACTTCGTTTTGGGGTCCATGTCTTATGGTGGTCGCAAATTTTGAACGGCACTGAATGACCTTGCAAGACCTTGCCAAAAGAAAGTGTTACAAGTCAGTGAATTCTTGTCGGAATAGGCTTACCTGAATAGAAACACAATTCCGTATAAAAAAAGGTAGAGGTCTCTATCTAAAAGGTAGAGATCTACATGAGAAAAAGGTTTCAGTATTAACGATTTAAGTCCGTAAACAACGCGGATGGGTGCTGTATCTATAATTTTCCGCGTTCAGAAATGTCTGTTAATTATGTAATGCGCTTCAAGCCACAGCGTTTAGGTGCTTTCAAATTCGAATCGTAAAAACGCTTCAGCCACAAGTGCTCTCTCGCTGTTCGACGTGTTTCGCGGCCAACGACAATTTCCGCAAATTTTCGTTTCCGTTGGCAGATTTGCAGAAATTTTGTTCCCTGGGTAACAGATTTTGAAGATATCGAGATAACGCAACATCGCGCGCACGTTTTAAGTGTCGCCCTCTAACCTTTCGAGTTTCGAAAACTTCCGAAAGCCGCAGATCCGACGCCCACACACGTACGACTTCGTCGTGACCTATCCGAAGAAGTAGGTCATTCTTACTTTTCATTTGAAATTTTAATTATCCTGCGAATCGATAAAAATTTAATGTAAACAGCACTTAACGATAAAGAAGCCGGAAACGTATGATACTAATGCGAATAGAAAATGTTCGGAACGGTTGCCGTTGTCATTGCTGCAACGCCACTGCAGTTTACGATAGTCGATACTACAACGTGCGCATGTAGTCAGGTGCTATAACGTGCGGGGCGAAGTTTCACCGTTAACGATTCAGAGATAGTCGAATGGTTGCTTTCGATGGGGAAAATTTCGCATAAACAGCGGCATGTCATCAGCCGTTCGTTTTTATGTCATGTTTCCATCACTTTGAAAAAGCTCTCCGAAAATAATAATTGCAAATTAGCGTCTTGTATTACGTACATTCTTACGTAGTATGTTTTTAATAGATAGACCTCTGAAATGGTAAACCTTGGCATTAATTGCTGACCAAAACATTATAATTATTGCGCTACAATGTCCAATAGGTTGCCGGCGTATTTTGCACGACCAGGTTGCGTCCTTATCTTCGCTTGAAGTTATGTTTGGCCATTCATAATCAGCAAACGTTATCTACATTAAACGCAACCGAGTTGATAAATTCGAAACAATTGAACAGAAACTTTAACGAACTTTCCCCAATGGATCATTTTCTTTATTACCACATGAAAGAATGGTCATTGTCAACGTCAACAATTTTTCCAAAATTTCTTTTTCACATAGTAAACCAAAAATCCACGCGAGGTCCAATATTAAAAGAGTTATCGACTTTTCAAGTGTAGGAATATTAATAGGAGTCACCGCATGTGCAGCAAATATGTTACGCAAAATTCGCAAGTTTGACCTTGACCACTATAGCGGTCACTTCGACCCTCTAAGGGTTACCAGCTCCGTTTCGATATTGCTGAAATCGTTCACGAAGTAAATCCTGTTCGGCGCCATTTTCTTTAAAGCTCTTCGAGCGTGGATTTGCATAAACCTCCGCAATCCGGCGATAACAATATTATGCGTCACAGACTTAGCTCGCCGGGAGCTTTCAATGTCGACCGCTTAAATTCTAATGATGTATCGCGTATTTCTCGATGATATCGCCACGGTGACCCAGTTTATCAGTGCATTTACATACACAAGATCCTCCGATACGGAGATAGGTCAGTCTTGTGTTGTATCGCGGTGTGGCGCGTCTTCCGAAAAGAGGAGGCTTGCCGTTCATTCGGTATACGGTATAGTTATCGTTTTAGTCGATTTTTCCCAGAGCGGTCTCTCGCAGCTGTCTTGCGTATTGAAGTGCACGTCAGGGTTGTGACGTAACGGCGGGGACCCGGTTACGTCGACCAGTATCAACGACCTGTACACTTTCGTTCCTCGTCGATATTTCCTCGTTCGTTTTTCACTTGATCGGCAGCTTTCGTTTCGAGCCAGTCGACTGCGAATTTCATTATACGCCCATCACGAAATTCGCTAGAAGAAGCAAAACGCTGAAAACAAAAGAATTTCGGGTGATATGCACTGTTCAGGGGCGAACCGCCATGATCTTTCCACGTACCGTCACACCATAGAAATATTCGGACAAGTTTTGAAGATCCATGAAAATTTCATCAAAAGAATCTTTGAAAATCTAAGATTTCTGAATAAATATTTCAGCAGCCATCGCGATTTCACAATTTTTCCTTTGAAAACCTGCGGAAGCGATTTTGTTATAAATAATTACACGTTGTCGTAGTTGCGTATCAAAATAGTAAAAATCTCAATAAAGAAGGAAAAAATTCAATCGATATCTGGCATGTTTTTCAAGAGCAGAAGCACGCAAAAGCGTGCCTCGAATACAATTTATGATAAAGTATTCACTTTATCTAAGTGCTGTACAATTGCCTGGAAAATATATGCCAGATAAAAATTCATAAACAAAATATTAATATTCATCCGTGATAAAAGCAAAAATAAGTGGCAAATACTCGTCGACATAAAGCATTCATAATCGTCGCTTCGAGGATAATGGCTGTAGGTAATCGGCAAACGTAAATTTTCTTTTTTTCTGTCTCTTATCGTCGCTACACTTGTTACGCGGATCGTTGGAATTTCAAAATATAAAATATGTATATTCACCGTATGGAAACAGAGTGCGCGTAATCGTTAAAGGATTAATGAAATGATCCCTTGTAGGTACGGTGAGCATAAAAACTAAAAGCTCCCGTAAGCCCGTTTTCGATGAACATTAAAAAAGAGATTTTTCTTCATTAAAATCAGTTGTATATCTCTTTAATCATATTCATTACGCTTTAAAAATAAGTGTTAGGACGTCCCATAAGTTCCTGCCGTGGATATGTTTATATTCACCATTGAAAAGTATTTTAATGAAAAACCACAGAAATTTTATAGTGACGGTATGATGCCTTTGCCAAAAAGATGAGAAGAGGTGGAATGAAAGAGTGATTACATATTTTATTTTTAGAACTTATGGGACGACCTAATACAATTAAAATACAGGCATGGGACCCCCACAGTAATTGGCTCCCGTACGCTAAGGGTGCGTGCACCGTACGTAACACTTCCTACCGCAGACAAAAAGACAAAATTACCGCCTAAAAATAATCGATAATTCCATAATGGACAGGTGGACGCGAACGCAAAGTCGGATCAACGTGCAGAAGGTCGATATCGTTTTCCTGTTTATCCGCGCGTCAACGCCGGTTTATGTAATCGCTACTCTTGCATTTATCGGGTTCGGTAACACATACACACCAAGCGAACATCCATAACAACATACGCGTAATTAGAACCTTGGCTCGTGTCACGCACTGGTTCTTCATCAATCGCAGGTAGAGAAACGTTCATGGTGTATGTACCTGTTAGGTGGTTGCGTATGAGATTGACATTTGCTTTAGAGGGCAAACGAGACATTCACTTTTATGTAGTCAACATGAATTCTATTAGCTTGTATGTAAGGTGCCCCGCGTTCTATAATTATTTTTTCATTTGTGAAAACAATAGTGAAATAAGACTACCAAGGTCATGTCAAGGTCATACCTTTCGAAATGTTTTCCTATTTTTTCAATAGGATAACGTTATAGGATAGAAATTCGTTCACAAAAATTGCATAAATATCTGCAGTCTACTGATTGTAAATTTGATGATAGAGTAGAGAGCTAATTGAAAGATTTTCATTAAAGTTTTCTCAATTGTTTGGTTGGTCAGGCGACGAGGATCCCTTCTTTTCTACATTACATACGCACTGATTAAGACGTAGGCGAAATTAATTACTTGCACACATTCATACCGTGGACATAATAGTGTACATATGTCATACGAGGAGGACGATTCTATTTGTGCGTTAATTCGCTTGTTTGTTAATGCAAAGCAGCGCGTGCGCCGTCCTGAGCACAGGCATACTTAACTCCTCCGTCCTGTCCCGTTTGCTCGAGCGGCTCATTTGCGTATTCATTAATAAACTGTTGAGGACTCTGGTTGCGGATCGTTCAATCGCGGGACACTCGCTGCGTTGTTCGATCTCTCAAAATAAAACCATGTCGTCGTGGGGACACGAGAAAAAAAAATCGAAAACACAAGAGACGATCGCGAGGTATTTCCGATCGGTAAAGAGCACAACGTGTTTTTCAGAACGTAAAAACCGAGACCATCGGATATGGTAATTACGAACGAATACGACGTGTGCATTTAATCAGCTGACGAGTGCAATCTAGTCGTCGCGACAAACAACTGATCGCCGTCGCGCTAAAAGTTCAAAGAACATTTCTATTTATATTCAAATGTCCTTTTGAAAATTCAATCATTTTGTTTTATGGAAAATTCGACCTTTCAGAAATAAACAAATACGATCAATCCAAATTCTGCCGAAATGTCGTTTTACAATTCAAAAGAAAACAAAAAACACTGCTTTAATCCGTCTGACCGAATTACCACTAAACTAAGCACTAAGAATAAAATGTTGAACCTTACGCAAATGATAAGACTGTGTTTCTGTAAATTTCGTTCGATCTTCATTGCAATACGGGCTTGAATAAAGAAATGTATTGAATGGTTTCCCACGGAAGCCCCTTTACAAATTCAATCAGTAGTTACAATTCAATAAGTAAAATAAAAAATATGAAACCGAGCATTTGACCGGCATTGATAGAATTATTGTTAATTACTGATTTTATGCGCTTACGACAAAAATGAGTAAAAGAAACGTAATAAAATCATCAGGAGCTTCAGCTTGTGAAGCCGGGACAGAAAATCTTAATTTTCTCGTGAAGATCCCCAGTCTATGAATTGGAACTAATTTTATTCATTCGCGAGAGGTAAGATGTTATTTTAGGGTAGATTTGTCGATGTCTGTGTCAAAAATTTTCTGGCGCGGGCTTCTCTATTTAGTCGGAAACATGCAACGTTCACGTTCCGCGTTCGTCAATGATGACCGACCACTCTCGGTACGTTGGAGGCAGTAATTTAAATAATTCCTTCGATACCTTCGGAAACATTGTTATTAGGTAGCCGGCGAGTGGGTCATCAATTACGCGGCCGGCTCGGTCCCGTATCCTACAAAAACAATAAGCACGAGACTGACCCGGGATACCTCGTTCGGAACAAACGTGAACAACACGAGTCAGACCCATGCCTTACACCGAAAGAAAACTGTAGCGAAATATATAGACCTAGAACTCGCGGGATTCCGAGGGTTGAAGGTCGATTGCGTAACGTGACGAACTCCCTTATTTATAGTCCCTTTGAACTTTCCCTGTTTCTCGGCGTATTGCTCCCGACTCTGACCACGTGGCTACACTTCCTGGGGAAAACGTCGGAAATTATTACGTCGTTCAAAAAGCCCTGCGGATTGCTCGTAGAAAGCTCTGACCTACAGCGGCTCCACGAATGTCATTTAAATCAGAAGAACTTCTTTAAATTGGCCCAAAACGACTTGACTTGTTTTTAGCAATTAGAAGCATCGATATTGACTAAATGACGCGTATAAGAGATTTTGAAAAAATTGTAACTGATAAGGATTACATGAAAAAACACTTTTCGCAACTTTTTCGTTCGAGTCCGTAATGAAAATGTATAATATGCAAATCTATATTAGTTAGACACGCCGATTTATTTCATGGTTAACTAGAACTGCATTTCCTTGTCGCTCGTGAATTTTTAGAACAAGAAGTAAGTTTACATTTATTGTATATTTATGTTATTTTGGTTTAAAGAAAATTAATAACGTATTTAGTAGATGCTGCTGGAAATTTTCATCACGAATCTGACTCGACGTTGTAGGGCAAGGGTTAATTTGATTGAAACCACGGCAATTGATTCATGAAGCTAATGACGACAATATTATAACTGTAGATATATGCGGACGTTGGTATAAACTGTTTGGAGAGAGGGAGATTTTTACTTATAATTAATAAAGAAATAGAGGACTCGCATTTTCTTGAAAAGAAGAGACTTGAAAATATAATTTCTAATAGACAAATTCTTTTTAACAAAAAATTCGCCAAACTTTCGCACACATTGAATCACAAGTATGTCAGACATAAAAATACAATAATTTTGCGACAGAATAAAAATGGACCTCTTATTAAACGCATAGTTCGTTCATTACTGCGAACTGAATAATGAAGAAACTACTGCTAGTGTTATTATTGCGATACAAGAAACACCAATTAAGTCCCAATACGCTTGATGATTGGATTCACTTAAACATCGTTCGAGGGTCATATTGTTTAACACGGTTAAATTCGTTTCAATTTCGTGGCCAACAGTTATCGCAGAAAATGATGGATGTTAATTAAAAAGTCCGTGCTCTAACTACATCAGTGTTTCATAATTATACGAATAAAGAAGAAATTGATAAAATTCTTTAATTTTTCATTCAACATTGAAAGCAATTTCAGCAATGCTTTCAGTTGCGTATTTTCGATTCTAAATAATAGGCGACGCTCTAAAAATATCCTGTTTTCTAAAACTGAATGTCCGATGAGATCATTGAGGATGGGATTTTTCGATCGTGCTCGATGCCAAATCGTAGGAATTGAGTGAAAACGAGAAATTTCAAAATGAGGAATTTATTCGAGCGTGAAAGTAACACGGTCGAGAGATGAACAGGCAAGATATGCGTTTGTAGTAAAAGGAATAGGTGAACAGCCGAAATGGACGGCAGGTGATTCAATATTAAATCCTGCAAGTGCACAAGAAACACAAAATTTAATCCCCTCACGTACCTCGGAAATAGAACAAGGATCTGTTGTAAAAATTTCGCAATGCAGAGAGAAATGAAAAGTTTTGCGTTATCCCGGAACAAAAGACCCGTTCAATTAAACACAAAGAGCGTGTTAAGTCCGCCGTTTACAAATACCGTGGTTTCAATTTCTATAAATAATGTTTGTAAAATCTGCCGTACAGTGTTTGGAAATTCTCCAGGATGATAATCTTCGGAACTGTGAGGCAAGTTTATTACACTGGAAATAATTACGGAACGCGCCGCTTCGAGCGTTCAATCAGTGTGAAATTGTTTCGCTGGTTTCAAACGAGTTTCGTTTTCGTAACGTCGTGATTAATATCGTTGACAGCTTGGTGAATTTCGCAGCGAGTTGTTGTTGTCGTGATCGTCCCGAGCACCGCTTCGTTCCTCGTGCAGCTTCACTTTCGTAAACGCCGGATTGGAAATCATTTCCGTTACAAAAGGCGTGCGTGAGCGGACGAACAATCACTGTCGCAAGACGTCACAGCGAACTCAACCATTGTTGTGCATCGTGAAATAGTAATTAGTTAATAGTACGTTCGTTGCGAGCCCTGTTTCGGAATTCTCGCAATCTGCATCGTGCTTTAAAAAATAACAAACGTGTCGGGAAAAATCTAAAAATTGATTATTCGCAATGGTAATCGAAAATTTAACATATCTTTTAATAGTAATCGTCGATTCATTCTAAGAGGCCTCTTAAATAACTATGGAAATACCAGCAGTGCATGACCAGCAGTTTCAAAATAGGAGTAAATTTTAAATATTATTCAAGGTGATATCGAACGTGAAAACAATTTTGAATTACCGACGAACTACAATTGATAGTGATCGGAACAAGTGATCCCACGGAGCGTGGTGGAAGGGGAAGTTAGAGTGGGGCAAAAATGTTTTTCCTTGCTGTTGCATAGTTGTCCAGAGAATCGTGAAATTTCGTCGAGTTCAAGAGGTCCGCAGCGAAATAAACGGAAGAAGGGTCAACCCTTCCCGGAGATCAATGAATCTTGTTTTCTGGCGTGGTTGCCGAGTTTCTTGCGTTAGCCCCGCTACCGATTCAGCCCTCGGTCTTCCCGAACAAAGAAGGGAAAAAGGAGGAGACCTATAATAGTACCTTTGAGCATGCACTTCTCGAGAATAGGGGGAGGACAGACAGTCAATCGATACGACCCAGTTTCTCGCCCGCCGCCCCGAAATTTGACGACCCCGTTGTCGAAATCGGGACATTCCCAAGTGTGTATCGCCCGGAAGGTCAATGCCGCGATTTCAGCTTCCCGATGCAGTCGGGAGCCGAACGAAAAGTAGCAAAGTTAATTTAAACTTTTCAACTATCGCTCTTCGTCTCGAGAACGAATTCTTCGGAGCCTATTGGACACATATCATCAGCATCGACGCAATACCTTCTGCCGCCTTTCTTCCGTAACAAACAGTCGATAAAATCAATTTTCAAATACATTCAATATACGATTGTCGCTCTTGGCAATTCTCTCTTCTTCGCTGAGGAAATACTGCCGATAAACACAATATGTAGTTATCGAATCGATATCTTCGTGACCTGTCTGGCTGAGCATCGTAAGGCAACGGGTTAAACATTCAGTTTTTATCGGTCGTAGAAATTGATTATCATTCGAATTAAGTGGTAATCAGTTGGCAACCAGGTTGAAGGAATCAACCAGACGCGCAACATGTGGAAAACAATCATCATTAGCGAGAGACCTTTGTCCGGTGACGTAGGCGGTACACTCGAGAAAGACTTTCGCGAAAATTGACATTTGCAATTTGAACGGTATCGCGTTCATCGTATTGGTTCTGACCTTTCGCCGATCGATTTTTCAAAGTTAATCTTCGGAGCAGAGTTACGAACAGCATTGTTAGGAATTGAATAGGGATAGCGTAGAAGAGCGGACCCGTCGAGTCGTTCTCGCAGAAACAACTAAATAATTGACGGCACTGACTACTTCCTCTAATCTCGCAATCAACCGCGTGTGCTAAACGTGTTCTCGTGAATTCTAATTTAACCCTCGACTGACTATGTGCGCGGCAGTTCAATTCCGCGGTTAATCGCGCGTCTCTTGATCCTTCCGTCGAATGCGTAACGATTTCATTCCTCGTAATTCTCGTCGGTTCTCTCGGACGACTCAGAAACAGAAAATTCTTTGGACGCGGTCGTTCGAATATTTGCATCATCACGTTCGCCGTTAATTTTGTCAATCTCACGGACGAAACAAACATTATTTTAGGATCGCTTAGGTTTACCATTTCTAAAGTTCATAAATTCCTCATCCACGCTGCCTTTGTAACGTAAAAACAAGCTTGAAAATTTATTAGATACATTTGTAAAAATAAATAATAAACGTTCCCCGGGACTGACTTTATATGCATACATTTACATTAAACTCAAATGACAAACAATATGGCTGCGCTGGTTGTGTCATAGGCATTAATGCTAATGGGACGAACGGGACATAATGACAATTAATTTGCATACACAATTATTGAAATTATTCGATAAACTTTTCATTGCTGATTTGCTATCGCATTTAACTCGGCTTTTGATTTGCAATCGATCGTCGATTCATTGCTACTGCAAATCTTATCGCATTCTCTAAAGTATCGAATATGTCGATCGAGAATGTTCAAAAGTACATTGAGAAAACTTCGTTTTGCGAGATAAGCTCGCAGAATTGCTTTCGGAAAATGTCCGCAGACGAAACAGTCTCTAAAATGAATCGTCGCGGGTCGTGTGCTAAAGAGAAGACATAGTTCTCGAACGAGGAGTATTTTCATTCATGAAAGACGGCGCAAGTTTGGAAATTCTCGGCTAAAGAGTTATCAATCAATGGCATTACTAATTTTGCACTCTCGCCAGATGCGCACGAACAGTCGCGTCTATTTCCCGAAGTTCTTGTTTACGAACGTCTTCGTTGCTGATCCTGCCAAAAATCGATTCCGCGTATATTCGCTTACGCGCAAATTTCGTCCCGTTTGCACGGAGAAACTATCTTGCAGTTGGTTATGCTGCGGCTGAAAGTTTTGCATTAGGTCGTTGCGCGTGAAATGTCCGATTCGCGACAGTAACTTTAAACAAACCAAATTTCCTCGGAAATAAAACTTATTGATTAAGCTTCATTGTGATATTGTGGAAATTACGAATTTTTTTATTATACCGTACCATCTCATTTATTAGATTGCGATCTATATTTTTTAGCCTTTTCCATGATTCTCTAAGGATATTTTCATTTACTGCCGCATTTTGCCTAACATTTTCTCACTCGTATAGAAGGAATACACGTCGAATGATTGCTCGAAATAAACTTTATTTACAAGTAAAATTGAGCATGTAAATAGAAACTGAAGGCAGGACTCGAAAAATTAGCTTTGTACCTTCATAATAGTGTCTCTTGATTAAAATACTTGATAAAATCTGCATTCTGAAATTGGCCGTTTCATATGCAACGATCTGATAACATTGCGCGAGTAAACTGTACGTAGATGCATGTGTACACATGGGAGAATAAAGTATATGTGCACCAGTTCAAGCTGAACGCTGCGCTGTTTACCTCTTCTCGCTGTGCTTTCGTCGAGAGCCAAATTGCTGAACCTTTTTCTCGGTGTTACGCTGGAAGCGATATTAACAATTTGTAGGAATGTGAGTAACAGATTTTAGTAAGGCTTTGTACAAATAACGAGAGCGCGTTCATTGAGGCTTGCTCCAGAATTCGTTCTGTGACAATGGAAATAGTAACCGTGAATGAACAACTCGTCTCGTAGTTTTGTATGTACTGTTAAAACAGAGCCGAGCAACTTTTAATTTTCCAACACTATTAGTTTTCCGGTTCTCCCACTCTTCAGCGTCACTTCTTGCCTGAGTTTATCTCCAGATTTGAGGAACCCAGGGGTACCGAGGGGAACCGAGGAGAGCCGAAGATTCGATTGGTGGGAGACGGTTGTAGGCACTGAGATCTCAGTGTTGCCAGATCAAGACTTGTTCCCCCACCCTAATTTCCCCTTCTACCACACTATTCTCCAAATTTGCGACCCGTTTCTTCTCTGTCCTATATACTGTGGTACTGGCAGAAAGAGGGTAACTTTTTCCCCTCAATTCGTCCTGAACGAGTCTGATTTAAAGAAAGACTATTCGGTTCTTCATCCAGACTTGTTTTAGCTAAGCAAAAAATCATTTCTTAGTTGCAAAATTTCTACAAGTTCCAACTATTTCTTAGCTGTTTACCAAGGTTGAAACTCGTCTATAAAAAGGAGAACACTTTTAACGAAGATGGGGTCATAAACGGAAGAATTTAGATAACAACTGGTCACAAAGAAAAACTATTAATAGAGTTCAGATAGGTGAGACAATGGCAGTCTATAGCAATCGACGATGTACCCTTTTCCGTCGCGGTAGAACCTGTCACTGTAGTTTCGTCGATCGAGCTCGTGTCCCGCGTCGTCTAAATCAGCAGTAAGAGTTCGGAGCCTCTTTACCTTCTTGCCCTACAACATCGTGTCAGACTTAAGATTCGGAACAGAGTCCAATAATAAAATAAATGAAATTCTGTTTTCTCGTAGTCTATAAGCAATAGGTACACGTGTACCGAGTGGATTTAGTCCCCGAAATATTGGCACGCATTTATCAAACGCCCAGTATATTCTCGGGCGCTAACGAGTGCTCGCGTCCGCGTGCAAGTAGCATAATTGGTTTCGCGTAATCAATGTCGTCAAACGGCTCTCGACACGGAAACTCTCGCTCGAGTTGATCAGGTCCGTTTCAATACCGTCTCATCATGTTTTTCGCAGTTCGACCGACAGCGTGTCCGCCCTGCAGCGTCTTCCACGTCGACGAGCAAACGATATCTCGTCCCGTGGATCTAAAATCGCAGAAGCGGTCGAGATCGAACCTGAAGACTGAATCTCTGCACGGGGAATTGTCTGAGCGTGTAAAGGCTTGCTATAAAATAGATTGTAGGGAATCGTTGATCGAGATGCACGGAATCACGCACCTGTTATCCCATCACGGATCCCACAATGGCGACGCGAGGAGCAACCACCATCCCGAGCCGAAAAGCTCGTCCACCTCGGACACCAGGAACCAGGACACGAAGTTTCTTCACGAGCTGCTGAGCCAGAAGCACATCCAGAAAAGGGTGTCCCGCGGTTCCGTCAGCTCGACGTATTCTTATGGTTCCTCGACGTCCTACGGTTCCTCTCACGGTTCGAGCTCCTCGAATCACAGCTCGTTGTTCCACCATCCGATGCACGGCCACTCTGTGTACCACACGATCCACGGGAGCGGCCATCACCATAATCATCATCATCACGCCCTTCAACAGATGCATCAGATGCACCATAGTGCCAACGGAAGGGTATCGCCCACGTCGCCGAGCCCCACCGGCGACGAAGAGAAACGCCATCATCACCATCATCACAGTATTCAGGAGATGATCAAACATTTCGGCAGACGACTAGGACACATGAGGAGGCAGAGCGAGTGCCAGGACGCGGTGCCGCGGAAAAAGGACGAGCAGGACTTCCGGAACAGGAGTCAGAGTCTGGACGGGGGATCCAGGTTGCCCAGCCTGAGGGATGCCGACTGCGAGACCACTTACAGGATCTACGAAAGCATACTCAGGCAAGGTAACCGAAACGACGATCATCCTCCGATGGGTGTACCGGAGACCGGTTTAGAGCAACAGAGAATTTTAGAAAAGAAAATTATTCACACGAAGGTTTCCTGCATAATATATATATTTTGTCAAGGTCACACAGTTCTACCATTGCAGTTCATGCTTCTAACATCGAACCAAGCAAAAAGGCTTTTTGTTGAGAATGTTAAACCTTGACCGTATATTTCAAGAGCACCCAGAATATTCAGATGTATCTCTTCGTAAACAATTACTGAATACTTGACTAGAAACAAGTTTTTTTTTGTGTGCACCTCGCGGCACCATTCAATTTACAGAACGTACAGTCCAATCCGTAATTACAGGTACGTTTAACTCGTGCAACCTCAAAGCAGAACGTACAATCCAATCCGTAATTACAGCTACATTCAACTCGTGCAACCTAAATACAGTTGAACATAACTAACACGGTTTTCAACGTGCTTGGACCCTGCTGGAAACATTTCTTGCATCACTTAATTATCAAATTATTATTGGTAATTATTTACATTAGGGGCTTCCTCACCGATTTTGATGACCTTGAAATATGTTGTCAATATCATCATTCTGAACAACTTTTTCCTATACATGTTATCGCTGCTCAGCTTTAGTTTCTGAGATACTAGATTTTGCAACTCTTTACTCCAATCACTTTTTGAGATGTTAAAACTTTTTTACGAATATGTATCTCAGAAACTAAAGCTGAGCGGCGGTAACATGTATAGGAAGAAGTTGTTCAGAATGATGACCTTGACAACATATTTCAAGGTCATCAAAATCGGTGAGAAAGCCCCTAATGTAAATAATTACCTTATTATTTATGGTGACGATATCCTGACATTACCGGCGGTAGTTAAAAATCTATGCTTCCTGATTGAGAATTTCTTAGTTGTTAACGACAATTGCAATCGTGAATCAACAAGAATAGAAAAGTTTTAAGCTTTTGAAAACTGTAAGCTGATTTTTAGTAGGAAAACTGTTGAGATTAAGTGAAATGAACGGTCACGGCAAAAATTGTGTAACAAAATAACTCGAGTACGTTATTCACACATACAGTTATTTAAACCATATAACACTTTCGGAACACCTCCTGAAATTTGCTATCTGAACTTGTTAGTGTTGTCACGGATCAGTTCGTTTATTTACATGTGTACAGTTAGTTCAAATCTTGTATAAAAAAGGTTGTGGTTTTAAAGCCTCTGTTTACGCGGTAATATCAGCTACATCTGCTTATTACGACACGTGGAACGATTGTTGGCAGATTCCTCGTGTTAACTTTTCGACTGCACACGCTTACGCAATTTGTTTTCGCAACGATCCGCTGCACCTATTCTCTCTGTATTTTGATGTGCCAAAATGAATAATTTTGCTCGCGTGTTAGATACGCGGTTGACGCAGATGTTTAGATAGCAGGCGAATATCTAATGCCGGGAGATTGGTTGTTAATGCTGGTTAATGAAATATTAATGTACATTGTAGGTAAACGCTAAGCACGGTTGATATGGTCGGTCACCATAAACAAGGTTACAGGTGTTCGATTGCGAATTATCTGTGACAATTAGACAGCGGATTTTATGCATTTATGGCAAAAGATTAGTAGATGTAATTTAAAACAGTAGAAATATTACAAAAAAACTGTTATATCATTTTCAGACTATTAAACATATCAAGAAAGGAAGTACATTTCTATTTGCCTCGAATTTGTTGTAAATCACATAAAAAATTTTGCAATAAAGATCCGCTGTCTAGTAATAATAATTTCATTTCGTAAGAGCTCCATTCTTCCACGGAAGAAGTCGTTCAGATTCTTTCTAAAAATTCAGACAAGTAGCAATTTTTTACAAGATAAACATAAATCCTCCCTTTGTTATTGATCATTCTAACTTTCTGCAGAATGTCTTCCAAAAACTTTGAGTGCGTAATTGATTTCATCAATGACTGTTTCATTTATGCTTGTGTACATAAATAGTCGTTTAATTAAGAATAAATTGATGAGAACACGTTCAAAGTAAGAGAACTGAGTCCTTAATCGGACATCGTGCACGTTCAAATCAGTTTTTGACAACAGAAAATGCTTCGCAACATTAGTAAACGTCGTCGGTGCTACAGGCTTCGCGGTGCATGTTGCATGCTGCACGATGCACGTTGCACGTTGCACGCTTCCAACCGTGGCCACACACCGTTCGTCGACACGCAGTTCTCTCGAATCCCATTTGAGACTTTACGACCCAAGGTCGACGTTGAACTCGACGCCTAAAATAGCCCGGCCCGACGAGTGACAACAATTAATAATTTCTATGAATTCACAACGCCGGCCGCGTTTCACTCGAATATTAACCCTTTGCACTCGAAGCAATTTTAACTCCAAAACGAAACATTTCTTCCGTCCTAAAATATTTCCATTCTATTTTTTTTTCATGTTATACATACGAAAATGGTGCAATTTACTCGTACAATACTGAAGTGTTTAGTAATTTATGAAATACAAACAAATTTACAGCAATTTTTACAGTCGCCATTCGAGTGCTAAGGGTTAATCTACTGTGTTGAACCAGTGCAAACGAAATAGCAACAGTCAGAACGTATTTTAGCCAACGAAGTGTTTGTCAAAGCTGGAGATTGACAGAAACTATTAATAGTAATATTGGAAAAGTATTTATACACCGAAATCGATTTTAGAAGTCGATTTTTCGAACTTTTCGAAGAGAAAAATGTTTTGCCAGAAATTAATAATAGAAAATTACACTTCTCGGTTTTGCCACCTTACATTTTTCGTTTTTTTGTTTTATCCAATTTATGTCGATGCTTCATAAATAATTGTGAGACCCGTAACAAACGGATCAAAAAATTTCTTTTTCTCCCGAGCACCAGGGATCCCGTAGCTCGTTAAGATTTCTGTTCCTTCTCTCGGCTGCATCGATAAAGATAATTGCTCCGCCTCGTAACGATACTTCGGCGGCGCACGCGCTGTTATTTTCTGAAGAATGTCGGAGCCCGTTGTCGAGGTATAAACGATTAGGAGTTGTCGCGTGTTATTGGACTCGTGGGATCTTTTTGACCAATGCCACGCACACAGTTCATCGCGATCGAAGAGCACGTTATGACTGAATCTTTCTATGCGATCAGACCTGGCCCAGGTAAACAATAGCTATATCACAATATTACTAGAAAATATCCATTGCCCCGTACGAATCCAAATTATTGTATCGCTCGAATTTGTTGTTGGGCACCGGGAAAATTCATTTTGAATCACTCGAGAGTCCAGTAAATTATTATACTAAATAGGCTATTTTTTTTATCTAAATGTTTCTCCGTGGTTAACATACTTATTATTAAAATTATTACGTTACATACGTATCACTGAATTTTTTATACTACGATTTGATTTATTACTCAAGATAAGTTGGACACAAATATTATTTTCTCGGTCGTACTGTTAGTATAATTATGCGTTCATAAATATTAAATTGCGAGTGAAGCAATGTGTGTGTCCGTTGTCATTTAATATCAAGTAATTTTTCATTGAACGAGAAGGGTAGCAGAGAATGTAGCTGCGATTCGAAGGAAATTTGGTTTGCCAGTGAATGATAGTGTTTGGGATTCGGGTCATTAGTGCAGGATATTGAGGGAGAGCAAAGTGTATCTACTAGACGTTATATAGTTCCGTAGAATGATTTATCACGGTTCAAGTCACGCTGGATACGTTTACGTTATATAACAGCTCCGGATAACGTTCTGTCGATACGGTAACTTTCGTGGCAGTAATTAAGTAATTAATGGATGGATGCAGTTCGTCATTCGTACCGTAGAGCAGAGCTTCCCAGCATGCCTTTTAGCTGACAAGGGCACCCGTGGGCACAGCTACGGGCAAGCGGAGTGGGGGTAGGTCATAGCAAAGTCGTAGCTGTGACAATGCGTGTGACAAACACGTGCAGTGTTGCCCGAAGGGGGCGTGGCTTTGTGCCCGCCGTTCTGTGTGTGCCCAGGGCCTGTGTCGCCAGATAAGGACTTGTTCCCCCACTCTAACTTCCCCCTCTACCGCGCCGGGTCACGTGACGCGTCCCGTTCCTGTCGCACATACTCCGATACTGGAAGAGAGGGGGTATTCTTTTCCCCTTCATGCTCCCTTCCCCCATCTGACGTAGAAGGATACATAAACTGTCTATGACGAAGTAAATTTGTATGACATTCAATGAAGTTGTTGTATACGTTTTTGCAAAGAAACAAGTTTTTCTCGTACTTGTAGAGAATTAGATTCATTATGAATTCCTCCTCCCCCTCGGAATCATTCTGAAAAAGTTGATTACAAAAAAAAAAACAATCCATTGGCCACCGTTGACGTAAAACCGGATAAGATAAAAAGTGGATAAAGTTGTATAATTTGTTTACTCTCCCCATAATCTGACAGACCTCTCAATAAAAAAGATACAAAATTCTGTTTATCGTATATTTTAATGAATTTATTAATAAAGCCTTGAATTGCAAGAAACATCGACGGTTCAATAATCTGTAGATACGTACTACGAGTGTTTACACGAAGTCGGATCTTTCGTAGACGATTGTACGAAAATCAGAATTGAAAAACAGCTGTGCTCGGATTTATCGTCGGATCTATTTCATCAACCGCGGGGGCAACGAGTTCAGCGAAATTCGTTGTAAACGCGAAAGGTTAAGATAGACCAACGACAGGTTCAAAAATATTTTCGAAGGAACGGTTTCCGCGTGTTAGATCGAAGAGATAGCTCGAAATAATACGAGCGACGTAATATTAAGGGCGATACTCAGCTCTGGAAATTATAGGGTGAAAGAAGATCAGGCGAAACAGGGTCACAGGACCGGTTTTGAACCCGGATCTTCCGTTTTTCGGGCGACTGATCTAATCCGTCAAGCTGTACAACCTCTCTGTGTGGGTCTCTTTTATCTAAGCCTAACCGAGGAAAATGGATCCTAAGAATTTAGTCAGGTAAAATTGGTCGTTCGCCCATCGAAAACTGGATACCTAATATTTTGGCTGAACGAGAGATAAAAGTATAATAGATTTCGAGCATAAACTATACTTTTCTACCACTTTTTTTTTTAAGGAGGGTGAATTGTAACAGTGGAAGAAAAGCAATGACTAAAGATTTGTAAAAATAATGAAACTTTCCTATCTTGAGAATAGTTATAGTTATATTTCGATGGCGGGGGAAGGAAATGCAATTTTCGGTTTCTAGGTCAACTCATAACGCTTAGTATCAAATCCACTGTATTGACATAGCTGAAATTCGTAATGTTTGTTGGCCTATATATCGGTGCAATCTATCGCTCACCTACATGCAAAGTTCTGACTCGATCCGTCAACCGATCGAGTGCCAAACATACATACACAGCAGATAACGTTTCATTTTCGCGTATTAGACAGAACATGCCAGAATTCCGATATGTAAATCCACATTTCTCGAAGGTATTTCCATTAGTGCTTGGACTATTTTATGATCTGACCTAATCTGCCACCAATACTTTCAAATAAAAAGAAATCGCGTTAACACATATTTGACTGACATTTTTCCACATTTGTTGTCTATGTTTTCGTTCTTTCTTACATTTTATAATGAATTATGATTTTCTCTTTCATTAATGTATTATTTTAATTTATTCTGATTTAAAGAAATTAGTCATTTATTCAATAATATTATTACTATTTATTTAGAGTCAAGGTAATGTATACATTAACAAAAACAGCATTTTTACTTTGTTTTCATGATGAGGAACTCTTTGGTGGACAAAGAACATGTTTTCTTAATTCTGGTATTTATTGAATAATGTATGAATGTCTAGCGATAATGCAACTTTGTTCTGTCTCTCATCTGCATTTTTGCCACAAATGTATAAACTCCGCGGTCTACAAATAACAAATATGACTAATTTTATCCGCACGAGCGGATACGCGTTGAAAACGTATCGAGTGATGTGTTACGTTCAGAAAACCATTTTTGTTTTCGAGTTCTGTCCTCATTTTGACCTCCTTTGACCTCATTTTGACTTCTCGACCCACGTTTGTCCCCCAAGTTTGCGTGAACGTAGACCGCGTATTGCGTCCTGAACAATGTCGATCAAATTTGTCGCCTGTTTATTATTTATCGTGCATGATATTCGTATCTACGGGGCTCGTCGTTGACGAAAACGCGTTGTCGGTGACCGTCGACGGACAGTGATAACGTCGACGGGAATGCAACGCAGTGAAATAAATACCGACGATAAGCGCGGGGTATCGCGTTAACATATTTCGAGCTGAGAAAGCGAGAGTTTTATATGTAGAAGAAAACGTGAGCCGGTGACCTTCGTCGCTAGAGAAAAAACACGTCGTCCTTCCGTTTTGAACTTCGCGAACCACTTTCGTGGTTCCGCAATTCCGTATTAATGTTTCTCGGGCGACGCATCGACGACTTCTCAGTGCGTTTCTTCCCCCTTCATGTTTGTTTACCTCGCACGCCGATATACTAGGTGTCCGAGGTGAATTTGACCCGTAAACACCAAGTTCCAAAACAAAATAACTTAACTGGCAACGCGATAACCTATGTGAATTTTTTGTATTTGCATTGTTTTTCGAGAAACCAAGGAAACTCGTGTTCTTTAATGTCGTACGAAAGCACAATAACTTCAAAGGTCATACAAGGTCAGAAACAGGCCCACGAATTGTTTTTGTAATAAATTAACTTCAGCGCAACGGTATCTGTACATTCGGATGTTTTCATCTTCTACTTCGCATACACATGTTGCGATCCGCAGGCTATATACAGGGTGAGTCACCAAACGTTACCACCTCAAATATCTTTGTTGTTTCTAAAGATACGTAAAATATGGTAAGGACAAAGTTGAATAGTACAATGGGGCTGACACGATGCAAAAAAAAATTTTGTTTTTATGTCATTTTTTTTGGAGATATCAAGGTCACCTTGACTTTTTTAAATGGAACCACCCTTTTTTAAACACCTACAATGATAGTCCCTTTCATTAGGAATTCAGTGACTATAATTAGTCCAAGGTCATTCAAGGTCAAGGACAGAAAAAACATATAAAACTAAAATATGGAAGCAGAATACCTGTATTTTATAAATGTTTGAAATGATGGCCGTCTGCGTCGATACATTGTTGTAAACGAGCTCTGAAGGAATGTTGAACTCTGATAAGTGTATCCGACGTGATATTCGTACATGCTGTGATGATACGCTGACGCATATCTTCAACTGTTGTTGGAGCATCCGTGTACACGGTCTCTTTTAGCAGACCCCATAAAAAGAAATCCAGTGGATTTAAATCAGGCGAACGTGCTGGCCATGAAACTGTTCCGCCTCGTCCAATCCATCGGTTTGGATATCGAGAATCCAACGTTTCTCTTGCTACTCGTGCATAATGAGCAGGACAACCGTCATGTTGGTACCACATATCGTAGTGATTTTGTAAAGGGACATCTTCTAACAAAATTGGCAGATCTTCTTGCAAAAATTGAGCGTATTTCTGTCCCGTCATCATTCCGTTAACGAAATATGGTCCAATTACTTTGTCGTTGAAAATACCACACCACACGTTTACGCTCCATTGTCTTTGATGATCAATTTCTCGCAGCCAGTGCGGATTATCCACAGACCAATAATGGGCGTTCCGTAGATTAATTGAGCCATGATTAGTAAATGTTGCTTCGTCCGTAAACAAGACATTAGAAAAAAATGAATGATTTTGAAGCAATCTCCATTGACAAAAGTTAATTCTATTTTGAAAATCATTCCCGTGCAATTCTTGATGGAGCGATATGTGGAACGGATGAAATTTATGTCGGGCCAGAATTCGTATTACGCTACTTTGACTTATGCCTGCTTCCCGGGCAATTTTTCTCGTACTCACGTGAGGATTGACAGCTATAGCTGCTAAAATATTAATTTCATTGTCTTCATTAGTCGTGGGATTCTTCCGTTTGTACTGTCTTGCATGTACACTTCCAGTACTTCGAAACAACCTGTACGTATTAGTGAAAGTACGTCTAGAAGGAGTGTTTCGCTCGGGGTACCTTTCTTCATAAAGTAGTCGGGCCTGCACTGCATTTTTTCTACATTCACAGAAAATCGTGATCATATCACACTTTTCAGTCATCGAATATAACATAGCGGAATCGCGTTTGGAAACATACTGATAGTAAATAAGAATGCTGAATAACATTGAAGGACCTTAGTATGTTTACTTCAACTACGATAAACGTCTCAACCGTGATAAACGTATTTTGCTTCCATATTTTAGTTTTATACGTTTTTTCTGTCCTTGACCTTGAATCACCTTGGACTAATTATAGTCACTAAATTCCTAATGAAAGGGACTATCATTGTAGGTGTTTAAAAAAGGGTGGTTCCATTTAAAAAAGTCAAGGTGACCTTGATATCTCCAAAAAAATGACATAAAAACAAAATTTTTTTTTTGCATCGTGTCAGCCCCATTGTACCATTCAACTTTGTCCTTACCATATTTTACGTATCTTTAGAAACAACAAAGATATTTGAGGTGGTAACGTTTGGTGACTCACCCTGTATAATTGCGTGCGTTACGGGAATAGACTGAACAACTGTTATGATCATTAGTATAGCTTGTAGGAAGTCCGCTGTTTTAATTTACAATTGGAATTATCTGAACGCAAGGAAAACTGTGTGCGGAGGATTTAAAGCACTTCTGGTATTTATTGTTTGATAACATCTTTATTTCACTTCACATCTTCCGCAGTTCTCAACAACGTAAAGGAATACTTATCTTTAATTCTCTCGTCCCTGCATAGTAACCTGGAAGTACGCGGCGCCAGGCAAAGTTTTCTACTACATGCTAATATTTTTGAATTTACCTGGCACAGAGGCTGCGTTTCCATTTAAAGTTTGGTTGAATGCAGCTTTTAGTCACGCCTCGGCTTTCACGCCTAACAATCTAAATTGCTTTTCTTATTTTTTCTTCTATACGTTGTCAATGTTAACTGGTGTAAGACGAACAACGTGGAACGTAATTTTATCGTAACTGAATCTTTTTATTTTACACGTTTCTATTGTTTCAACGCCACGCGGTATAACAATGAAAGGAAAACAATTCTTCTGTTTGAGTTCAATCGAACAGTTAAAGCAGTGAAGATAGTCGAGAACGTTGTAGGTCAAAATGATCATTCTTGAAACCAGAGAACCATCTTGGACAAGTCTTTATTCCTCGCTCCACAATTACACTGAAACGGAAGAATGTGACGGACGTGTTCGGTCTTTCTGATTTGTCAGTGCATAGTGTTCAACTTGAATTGAATAAAATTTAAAAAAAAAGTAACACACTTAAAGTTTATTTCACTCGGAGTGTTCTTTTTATACGAGTAGAAAAATAACATAGATAGCATTATCTTTGGTATAACTTTTGAACCAGTGAATTCCTCTCATTATAACTTGGATTTTTAGCATTTTTTCGTCAAAATCTGCAGGATTATATTTAAAAAAGTTAAAAATTTCTGGGTTTCTAAGGTGCAGTTTAACCAAAACTAAAATAAAGAACGCATCGAACCAAAATGTTCCATTTTTTACCGTAATGAAATGAAGAGACAGGTAATTCATTGACAGAATATGTTGATTAGAATGATGATTACTCTCATCCATAAATTTACTTAGAAAAACAGGAAAGGTAGGATTTGAAAATGCCATCGACATTGTAGAATGTGATACGCGCTTTATAAATATTTAACCGTACATGCGTGGTCTAACATTTACTCGAAAGGCGTGATCGATGCGTTGTACGGGACTGACCAGTCTCAACGTACAATAATAGTATTGGACCCCCGATATTATAAAATAGAAGCAGCGTTCTATTTGTGCCCGTTTTATTTGACGTTCGAATGGAAGTTGTAGCCGACGCGTGGGAGGAATCTCGTCAGTGTATTATAGCTTGGGAATGAACTTCAAAACAATAGCGTGGGTGAATCTACAATACGAATTCCACGGCAGAAACGCCGCGCCGGTGTCGCCGTACAATCGACTATGAAACAACATGATTCGTTTTTTCGCTTGTTTCGGAAAACGAGCGGACATATGGTAGGTCAATCGCGGTTGCAATCGGAAACGAATTCCGATTTCGTGTCACTTTAAGCGAACGTTCGACTGTTTTACAGGGGAGGAGAAAAAGGTTTATTTTGCAGAACACGTACATTCCGGGGCGCGAGCGAGCACGTTCCGCGTGCGATGCCGAAGGATCAAAATTTCGACGCTGTTATCGCATACCTCTGTAATCGTGTTGGACGTGTAACGTGTCGGGTTGAAATAAATATTCAGCGGAATTCAATATTTCCTCTCCGAACAATTAGCACGACTAACCGCTGCTTTTGATTTATTAGAAATATGGTTCGATAAATCTGATTTTATTTGAAAAATTTTATTTGCCTTTAATCGTTAAAATATCCGCGGCTCGAATCGTAAGCGATAAACAAACGGCATAATTTTTTTTCTAATCAAATATTTGTATATTTGAGTTTCATATCGAGCTTTTCTCAACGCTAGAATAATAATGAATTTTTGTGTTAACGTGTGCTTCAATAAAAAGAAGTTCCGCGAAAAACCGCGAAAGAAAACATCAGTGACAAATAATTTTGACTCGTCCGCCAGTTCTAGTACTCACTTTCGTGTAAACTATACTCTTGAAAAGCTGTTGCGAAAAGAATGCAACGCTTTGTGTTCTTCGGAAGCCCACGGAGTTTCCTTGTTATCATGTTTTCAGTTACAATCGCATCGACTCGATAGATAAACATTGCCGGTATCTGCTCGATCGCGATTGACCGAGCTGCGTATTACATAAGAAAAGCGGGGGAAAAAAGTGGACGAACATTGTCTCACGTGCGTAGAATCGTGTTTTCGTTCTGTCCCCTTGCCAAAGAAATTATTCAGCAAAGTTTCGCCGGTGTGTTGTTTTTTTTCTTTTCAATTCACCGCGTATCGTATCTCACCTTTTTTTTTTATTGTATTTCCGTCAACGAGTTTTCCGTCACAAAACGTGCGTGCTCGGAGACTGGATCCCGTTGTTTCACAGATCACGACGGATTCGGTTTACGGTTCTGTTACGCAACGATAATCGTTTGTTGTGCGCGCAAGTTCGTTGCGTAAGGGAAAAGGGCGAAGGATACACATATGTTTTTGTTTCGTTGTCTCTGCTATCCTTCCGTGCGAAAAAAAGTCGGAGGAAAAAGCGTGAGTCAGACTCGTACTCGAACACGTTCGGACGTGGACGCAATTGAAATGTAAATAACGAGTCACGTTTTACGTAACCCCATGCAAGATTGTGCCACGTCTGCTCATAAATTGTGTTAAATTGTAACGAGTTAAGGTCACCGCTGTAACTCCGTTTGGCTTAATCCTAACGATTGCGGCCGAACGGCGCGTACGTGTATCGCAGACACAAAAAGAAATTTATTGGCCCAACTTCTCGACCAATCGCGATTCAAATCGGCCTGTCCTCTCAATTTTACGAATAACTTCGCATTACGAGAACGTCTCGAGCTCTCGACAGTGAGCGATTTAATGTCAATTTCTATATTGACATGAAAAAAGTAGCCCTACACGATCTATGACACAGCACGGACCCGAGGATTGGGCTTAGATCGAGACTTTACTGTGAGTGATGTCTCCAATGCGTCACGAGTCAATCTGACTTCTGCACAGCTAATTTATCCTCAGCTTCTCCATGGTGCTTTCGTCACGATTCGCCAGACACTCGGTTCCGGGTCTTGATCTACTTAACATTTCAGTTTAACTAAGATAATCTATGAATTACAGGAGCGATCAGGAGGAATTCTCTGGATCCTGGTGGGAGAAGGTTCTCCCTAGGCACTCCCGCAATACCTCATCGAGCCTCCGACGCCTGTCTAGATCCTGTCCACGCTGCCATACTCTTCAGGGACGCGAGAGGAGTAAGTTAAGCTGTTACTAAAACTTTAATTAGTTCCGGAGCATTGATGTTGAGGTCCTTTGGTGGATATCCCGGTGAAATATCTTTATTTTCACTGCTAACTTTAACGTCTTCATTGATCGTTCCCAGGTCTCTGGGATTCAGGTCGTGTTATTTTGTGTTACGACTTCTGGAACATTACCCTTTATTTTTCATCGAAACGAGGACTTTAAACATCTTCGATCGTTCGCATAGAGAACAATGCGAGTAGCTGAAATACGATTAGTAAAATTATGGATTAGAGACATTTTTATTTGAGATGTAAGAAGCTTTTATTCCGCGGAAAATTTCGCAGTCAAATAAGATAACGTAGTTCAGTTTTGAAAGAATAAGCATAAACCAGTCCAGCTCTCGGATAGAGATCTATTATCAATTTCTATGTTAAGGATGTCAAACCATTTGCACACTTGCTAACGTGTACTTTAATACGAGAATCTGAGAATAATTGTTCAGTAATGGTAAAATAGTGTTTCCTGAAAAGCAGTGTACCGAAAACTAATTGATAACCTAGGTCAGACCTGTTCAGCGTCTGCCCGAACGATTTTCTTTTCCTGGGCACATACACAGAACGGTGGGCACACGAACCCACGCCCCTGCGGGTGAGCCTGCATGTATTTAACACACGCATTATCACAGCTACGTGGGCCAGTTATGACTGTGTTTCAGCCTATCACCACCGCGCTAAGTCACGTAGCTTCGCCCGCAGCTGTGCCCACGGGCATCAGCGGGCTCCCTTGCCCGCTAATAGGCATGTTGAGCAGGTCTGGCCTAAGCATTCCGTTGCTAAAAGCTTGACTAAAGTATGTTGAAAAAATAGACTACTTCTATATGCATCGGTAGACTGCGGATGTTTGAGCAATTAAAAACCTTTATGAGCTACTTTGCAGAGATCGAAGCAGGATTATCCATTAAGGCTTCTATCGGGTTTCAGTAACACATGATCCGCAGTATAGTGATTATATGTAGTTGTACGCCGTTTACTCGATCAGCGGGTCAGCGACCGATGGTTGGGGGTAACCGAGATTTCGGGTTGGAATTTTTAGTGCAACATTGTGAAATCTACCCTTCAGGGGTTATATTGATCGAACAGCTCGCATATTCAAGGTTGACATTAAATAGGGAGTTCAACTCGTAGGGAGGGGGGCTCTTCAACTGCTTTCCTCGTAGCCTCAAGTTCTTGTTGCGGCTGGTTTTTTCAATTATCGCGTACTCCGGCCGAGATACGAGCGCACTATATGTACAAGACCCGGCCGATACGCATTATCTACGTAGCACATTCGCGGCGCCTTTCTTGCTTCCTTCGGGACACTCTTTGATCGGTATCGAGAAGAGTGTAACGCGGCACAGCACAAGTCGCAGCTCGCATCAGTTTGTTCGCCTCGGCACATATTCCCTCGAACGATTTACTACATATGCATAGACTGTAAATATCGATTTGTCGAAAAGCGAGACGGACAATCTGGGTCACGATGAAAGCTCGAAATATAAAGAAGGCAAGTTCACGGAGAGATGTCTGGAAGAGTAGACCACCTTTTTCTATAGTTGTTTCCTATAGTATCGCGAACTAGGTCGAGGTCACTCTTTCTCTCGCATCTCATCCTATACAGCCAGTTGACAAAGGTTCATGCTGATAAGGCTCCTTTTAATTACCTTTATTTTGCCAATTATGCGGATCGAAAGAGTTCGCCGTACCGATAGACGGTAAACCCTCTGCAGTCGATAAAACAGGGTTTCTCTCTATTATCAATGACGGGTTCCATAGGGAATCACCAACCATCGATAATGGAATGTTAAATTTCCCACGTATGGTAAGGCAGGAATTTATGATATCAATCGGGTTTCCTCAAAGCGAGCACTGCAAATTTTGTTTAATTTTTTAGCATTTTTATAACGACAATTTATAGTAAACAACGATAAAATATGAAATTTATTACAGTCTTTAATGAATAATATTCCTAATATACAAATTAATTGTGTATATAATTCTCGTTCTTATAAATATTTAAATTTGCAACCATACAGTCTTTTTGTTAAATATTACTTCTTCGTTAGTTGGGTTCAATTGATATTTTGGTAGCATAACTCCGATTGAAATAGAATTTTATTAATAAATCTTATTCTACAGTTTCCAATAATTTGTTCATACGGAATACCACTTTTGCGATTTGTGTGTATGACTAATTACGCGCGTGGTATTGAGTTTCAATCGTTTTTGAAAATCCACGAATTTATTTCCGTCACCTCGCAACCGTGCTAAACACGTGCATCGATTTACGCAATCTGCACGTGTTCGTAGAACAGATCTGATACTGACAGGAGTATAACGCCCACTTCAATTTTATGCGGATTCAAGAACGAATATGGTTTCACACATTTTGGAAGACTGAAATGGTCTCACAGATTTCATGTTTTCTAAATTCGATTTATTTATCCAGACATGATTCTTTTTCTTCTGTTTATGTTTACTGGACCAGGGATGCTGATATTAGTTATTTCAAATATTATATTCTTTCAATATTTATTTATTTGAAGTTTATCCACAGAAATAATCCTGAAAATAATATGCAACACAGGGTGTCAGTATAAACCAGAGACTCAAACCTGATATAATTTTGGAGAATAATATCACTATTACCTCGAATAATTATAAAGTTGTGAATTAATATGTCACTTGAAGTAATATTTCAAGTAATGTAACTTCGAAGGCGATCTCAGGCATGGAAGTAATTATAAAATAATATAACGTGATACTTGAAATGGTATTTCAGAAGTTGCCAGGTATGTACGGAATGTTCTTGCGGTTCCTTCTCGAGAAGAAAGCATAGAACGCGCGACCCCGGGAAAATTCTTAGATGGTTTCAGAGTAGAATGGTGAATGAAGATTTTATATTCGGTGAAATTGAATTCTTGGATCTTCGTCAAGAATGCGCAGCAGAGCGGATTGTGTAACAGGCAGTGACGTATAAGATCGCAACAAGTTAGAGAAAATATTAGTGAAAAATATGAAGTGTACACTCGTTCCACTTTGCTTTATGCATTCACAACGGACATTGAAAATTTCTTGTTTCTGCAGACAATTTGTTACCACTATTGCTTTTTACCGACCGAAAACATTTTTTCTGTACAGTCAGACTATAATAGAGAAACTTGATTAACTTCTTCTTATAAGTACTTCTCATTTCATATAATTGACACTGTCAGCAAATTGTAATGAATTCTCAGCTTTCCGAGTTAACATTTCATTACAGAATTAACCGACACGTTGAAAAAAAAAAAAATTAAATATCTCTAAAAGACATCAACCAGCAAAAATTGTCAATCTTTTTAATTCCATGTTTTACTCTCGGCTCCTCCCACTCGTATCTATACACATATTTGCAAGCTTATCAGTTCTTATCGCTCGAACAACCGCAGATGAACGACTGCAGCGGATAAAAAAAACATCGCTGCATTCTGCAATGTACCATGGGAACGCGACTAAAGGCCATCTGCCTTGTCGCGAGATTATTGCTGGTAGGACACTCCAATGTATTTTTTTTTCTTTTGGTTCCTGCGAGACTGACTGACACAATTAATCCGTTCATTCGTCGGAGATAACAAACCCGAGTGGGTCTTTCATCTTTTTGTATAATGCCACTTTTTATCGGATATTTCTCTCCGTTTCCGTGCGACGAAATAAAAAAAAAGAAAAACAAATGAAATACACTATTCGACACTTTAGAAATACTTTTTTCATTGTTTTATGAGAGCTCTATCTTTAGACCACACTTGTGAAAATGAAGCAACTACATTTCATTATAAATTATAATATCGATTGCATATCATAAAGTAAACATGTTACACATTGAAGTGCTATATCTTAATCCTACATCTACGCGTAACAGTAAATTATTTCATTACATTATTTTATGAAATCGATAAGAACGATTTACACAGATTTGTAGAATCAGTACAGAAACATATCAGTATCGAACATATGTCCAATGAAATAAATTTGTTGAATAATTCCGTATAAATGCATCTTTACAACCTCAATAATTACAAATTAAAATATTTCCTGCCGCTTTAACTGGAGCTAAAAACCTTGAACGAGTTTCCAATAAATCCTGAAATGAATATTAATTGCGAAATTATTCTCCAAAATTATATCAGGTGACCAGACTATCAGGTTCATACTGACACCCTTTGTCGCATATTATATTAAAATTATAAACTTCAAATAAAGAAATATTCGAAATTGCCAATATTGAATAAATATTATTATTATTTTCAAACAGCAGTATTGGAAATAACGGCGCGAAATAAACGGTTTCGAAAAGCTATTTCTTATTTCCATTTCTAACAAAATTTGCCCAGGTCTGGTCACGAGGGAAAGTATCGCTAATTACCGACGTGACTCGAGAATGGAATTCCCCGTTTCCTTTCTTCTCGAATCTGCCTTCTACTCGTAAAATCATGCGAACCTCGGAGGTACCGTCGAACGTGACTCATTGTCGGTCTCGATCGATTCGTGGAACGTGCTCGCCGGTCTCGTAGCTTTATCTGTTGCGCGCGTCGCGTATTCCGTGGGTTGTGTAATTCTCACGATAAAACCTGTTTCCGCGACGTTCCTTTCAGACATTTAGCCAGCCTCGGCTGCGAAACACGCGAGAGGATACCGCGAGGTAACGTTATGTAAACGCGAGCGAGAGCGTTACCTCGCGGCCCGGCGAGAGACCAGACCGGCCCGAGCGTAAAATGCGGGTGATTGTTCGCACTTCAATCACTGTACGCGGAGACAGGCAGAAACGCAGCCCGCCGATGCTTAGATAATCAATATTCGATCGTGCACGAGAATCGGGCTTTGAACGGGCCGAGCCAATCTATGCAACGACCCGCGATAAAACGTAAATGGTAATTGCCTCTTATCGTGCGTCGAAAACATCAATTTCTTTCAAATTTCCTGGTTGTTCGCTGCGGACAGCGAGTGCAGACATTTCCTCGTCGTTGTTGTTCTTAAACGTTTCTCGTTTATCCTTATCTTCTTACTATTCCGAGGTAATTAACTTCGAGTAGTCAAGTGCGAAACAAGCGCATACATCAGTGACGAGAAACCTGCGAACTGCAATGTGCCAAATGCGTAATACTTACGTAATACTACAAATGCGTAATTAGATACTTGTGAACATATCAATCAAGTAATTTTAATTTCTGACAGAACGCTTTTTTTTTTATTTGATGTATTATTTTTCATTATTAGATAATATGTTGCAGAAATATTTCCATCTAAAGTAACTCGGTAATTCAGCTAACAATAAATTACGTTAATGAAAACTTGCGTTACAATTTTTCTTATGAAATCGTATAATTTTCTTTCCGCAAATCAATGTATCTTTGTATTCTCTTTAAAAAAGTATTAACGTACTTATGTCGAAAATTGATTAGTTTAGAAGTTACGATTTTTGTTCCGAACGCCCGGGTCCCGGCGGGCCGCAAGCAGTATGATACAGGCCTAAGCGCGGCCCGCGGGCCGACGGTGGCTCATTACTAGTATACTTGACGAGAATGAATATTGGGACCGGTACTGTCTTTTTACTCAATATTTGGTTACTGTATGCTTGTAAAACAAGAATGGGGGTTAATAGTCAATCAACTGCTTCATTTACTTCGTAACAATATATTCGTTTTCGATAATTGTTCTCGTTCTTGGTTTTATACTTCACAGAAAAGCAAAAGTCGCCTTATACTAAGGTGGTGGTTCTTAATCTGGGGTGTGTGCAACCCTGGGGGTGCGAGGAAGCGTGTACAAAAAAAGTTTAATAATGTAAACAATATTTTCAATAATAATACATGAATGTTTAGTGCCACCTTACAGTCCCCATTTGAGTGCTAAGGGTTAATTGTCTGTCGACCTTCGGATCGCTCCGCGAGGAACGTGACTAGAAAAACCACCCCCAACGTTCTCCAGCTGTTGCGCTCGATTTCCTGACCGCGACGTGTCGCTATCGCGAGGTATGGATTAACAAGGCAACACACGAGTAACAACAAACCGCGAGTAGAACACAGAACTTTCTTTAGAACGTTTGTCCTCGAAGTTCCGTTTAAAACGAATGCGTTCGTCATCGCGTAAGTCACATCACGAGGAACGTGTTTGCCAACCCCGGCCAGAGAAACCACCCCACGTTCTTCCACTGTATGACCGTGACGCGCAGTGACTGAGAAGTATGAAAACTGTGACAAAAATGAAAAAGGAAATTACTTTAGAAGTGGAAAATTCTTATATAAGGTAATGGCACCAGTAGTTGACCATTTTATAGAAAAACATAAAAAATAAGGTTTTTATAAGCGCACTTATAAGTGCACTTTTGATGAAAGTGAACCCCGGATACCATGCCGTCTGTTGTTTAAACTTCAAAACAATAAGAACATTCCAAAACCGTATTTTTTATGTTTTTCTATAAAATGGTCAACTACCGGTGCCTTTACCTTAATTTGATTCGTCAACGAAAATTTTCAGAAAGTGGAATGAAATAAAATCCTATTTTTAATGGGAACAGCCTTTGTAGATCGAAAGCAAATAAAAATCGTGTTAACCCTTAGCACTCGAGTGGTGACTGTGAAGCACCAGTAGAAATTGTTGTGGCATTATTTCAAGGAAATTACAAAAAATATTACAAAATATTTGTTACATTACAAAATTTGCATTTAATTGATTACCAAATATTTCAATATTATATGTGGAAATCGGATCAGTTTCGTATGAATAAAATGAAAATATTCTAAGACGGAAGAAAAATTTAGTTTTAGAATGAAAATAGTGCCGAGTACAAAGGGTTAAATTCTCTCTTATATTATAGGATTTTTGGAACATTTCCATAAGCCATAAATGCATAAATATCCGCTGTCTAGTGATTAGGTTTACCCTACGTCAGGGTCAGCACAAGGTAATTCGGCGACATCTTTAGCAACCCTGTCAGCTCTTTCACCGTGGCAGTTGTCGCGTAAAAGGTTGATTAAACAGACGACAGAAAAATCGTTCGGGCTCGCGAGCGAAGACTCGTGTAGCACACACGTGGCTCACCCAGGGAAAAACCGAATCGAAACGAAACGGAACGAAACTCCCGTAAAATTGCATCAGCGGCGGGGTGGTCTTGGTCAAGTGTGCGTGCGTGTCGGTGCGCGTACACCCGATGCGCCGTGAATTCCGCACAACGTGTCGCCGCGAGTACCGCCGGCTCGCAAGCGGATCCAGTTCGCTACTGGCGACCGTGCTGGTGTCGTCCCCGATCATCGTGGAAGTCGTTTCCGCGTCGGAACCCCAAGCGAAGCCTCTCGTTTCGCGATAGTCCGCGAGCATAACCTCCGGGTTCCCTGGTGCACCCCTATTTTCGAACTGCTGGTGACCGCGTATCGATTCGGTGTGCCCGAGGGAGACCGGTTCAAAAATTCGATTTCCGTCACACACACTCTCTCTCTCTCTCTCTCTCTCTTTCTCTCTCTCTTTCTATTTCACCCGGGCTAGATATAGGCCCCTGACAGAGAGAACCGCGTGTCCACGATGTGACCGGTAATTCGTACAGTGATTTAGGTCAGTGCAGTTCAAGGTGAAACGTTCGGCCAAGTGCAGGAACCAGTTTCCGCCCGAGTTTCCACGCGACGACGTCGAAACTTCGTCGTCGGGATAGGTGTCCGACAGGTGACGTCGTAGAGGAGTCTTCTTCTTCGTGATTTCGACATTGTCTCTGTCGGGGGAGGCTGTTTGTGCGACGTAAATTCCTACCGACGGTCGATCGGGCCGGTCCATTTGATCTCGTAGAATCTATCCGGTACCTGACCGGTACCACGGTTCGATAACTAGCTTCGTTTTCGCCTGGTATCTGGCGAGAAAATAGTACAATTAGCGGAAAGCCTGGCAACGATTGGCAGTATGTATACACAGGGTGGTCCACCTAAGTAAGGCCACCTAAATATCTCCTCTAATTGTGGGGTTACAAACAATATTTTGTGTGCTATTTGAATGGTTTGAAAAAACCATTCTATTGCAAAAACATTTTTTTTTCTAGGGTAATTTTTTTCGGAGGTTATCGATGTTTCTTTGCGTATAATTGTATAATTTTTTTTATTGCATCGTGTGGCTGATGTAAAAATTCTTCCAGTTATGTACATTACATGACCTCGAAATAACCTTTGAGTTCAAAAATTAAACGGAAACGATAAATTGTCTATCGAAACTTTAGAGACGAAGACGTCGTTCGGGAATCTGTAAGAGTAAATAAACATAGTTACATACTATATATATAGTGACTTGGCAACGGTCAGTATCGTGTTTATGGGGCGCAGCTTGTGTCGAGAAATGTGCGAGCGTCGGAAAAATATAAATACTGTTAGGCGCGTTCTAATGAGATGTTCCCCTAATTCTGTCCTTGTAACGTTTATCGACTAGGTGTATCGATCGACTTGACAATGTTTATGGTTCGTAACGGTCGGTGTGTAGGAACTGGTATCGGAGATAAGGTCGTTTAGCTGTAAATCTAAATGCAAAGGCTTCAAGGCTAGACTCGGCGACAACTGTCGTTTATATACGTCGAGCGTGGCGCTTGGCAAGTGTAATGTCATTTTTAGGGGATACAACGGCTTATCTGCAGAAACATGTGGCCAACAGTAGTCGCGCGTCGAAAACAAATTCAATCCGGTAGCAATGAATCCTAATAAGAGGCTTTAACCGCTCGGGCCTGTTCGTCGACCCATGTGTCGCCGTTGGCGGGTGTTTAATCTCTCCCCCACCCCTCTCCTTTTTACGACTTTCGTGCATTAAGATCGCTTTGTTCTCGGAATGGCACACATTCCACCGAACGTCTACGACACTTTTGGCGCCCGATCGGACTCGTAAAATATCCAACTTTTGGAGTCCTCTGTTCGGTGAAATGACACCTGTGCGAACGGCCAATTTTCACCTTCTTCGAATTGTAAAATCTGCTTAACCTGTTGGCGACCGTCTAACTTCACTGCTGAAACTATAATGCAACGGTGTCCAAAGAACGGACATTCCGAGAAGCTTTATATTTTTCTTTTATAACGAACTCAAGAGTTAGCATCGTTTTGTAAATATCGACCCTTCGCACTCGAAGCTATTTTAACTCCAAAACGAAACATTTCTTCCGACCTAGAATATTTTCCTCCTATAGATTTTTTTTCATGTTAGACATACGAAAATGGTGCAATTTACTCGTACAACATTGAAGTTTTTAGTAATTTATTGAATACAAACAAATTTAATAATGTAAGAAATATTTTGAATAACGGTACAGCAATTTTTAGTGGCCCCTTACAGTCACCATTCGAGTGCCAAGGGTTAATCTTACGCATCGGACGGCAAGATTACCTAAATATTAAAAAACATCTTATCAGTGCTAATATACGAGCATCAACCACTCGAACACAAATATCAGTACTTTGGTCGACAAGATTAACACAGAACGTCGGTTTCAAGGGCAAATCTGACTTTCAGACTAGCTACCGGATGTCCCTTCGAAAATCAGTGAGAACTGTACCTAAAAATCATCGGGACAGTTTCGCGTTTGCAGCGAAGGAACTCCGAGCAACAGATGCTTCTATTTCTATATTTCCCGGAGGCAGGGCACGCCATTTGTTTTCATTGAATCGGACAGACGCCGGCGGAAGGAGTTGGGAACACTGTTTCCGATAAAAGTTTCTGTATTCCGGGCAAAAATGCCGCTTGACTGGGTCACGCATCCGGCGGTTGTAGCTCGCCTTTGGCTAGGTTTAGAAGCACGCGGCACACCGATATGACGACAACACGGAGAACGCGTGGCGTAGGTCAGTGTAGAATCGAATTTGCAGCAGGCGAGGGGAGAACGGTCGTTTCTCGAGACGCGGTTATGTTCCAGACCTTGCCCGGGCTCGTCACCAATGGGCACCGACGACGAACACTTGTTGCTAGAGCCGCTGCTCGGCCGACCACTCTATTGCCCCCTGACATTGCTCTCCGTTGGAATTATTGCGCCCGTGGGACTACCGCTCCTTTGTATACTGAAATACCGAGTCTGTCTTCTACGTGCTTCCCGAAATGCTTCGCGGCACGTTCCTTCTTGTCGTTTACCGTTAGATTTCGCATTTGTATACGGGATAAAAATGTTCTGCGCGAAAGCAGACATTTATTTCCCTCTTTGGTATGCAAACGCTCACATAGAGGCTGCCATTTTGATAATTCTTTAACGCCAGCTTCACGGTGCTCGGAAAATGAATGTCTAGCCAAATTTTTAGCTACTCTTTTTGTAATATATACCGAAATAAATAAATAAATCGAGCACAGTCAAACCTGCTTTTGTGCGGTAGATAGGGACCGTATAAAAGAAACCGCACAAAAAGAAATATTCAGAAACTTGATAAATAGCTATGAAAAATAATTTTTTACAACTTATTAAAGAACTGTTTTTATTTGTACTGGAAAAGGACAGCATAAAAGAAGGTCTCACTTAGAAAATATGTCAAAGATTTGCGACATGACGATAAAGTGCTTTCCAAATAAAATAAATAATTCAATTACATATGGAAACATTGAGATAAAATTAAATGTTTCATTTTAAACATGGAGAAATTTCTGTCATAAATGCTCATTCATGTTTTTCTGTCGTTGAGTATGTAGCTGCAATTATTTTGAAAAAAGTATTTAATCTTTCGCCAAATTCTGGTGAATAGTCGTTGAAATGATTGAAACCTAGTCCAGAATCAGTAATTCGGGATAACGAGACAGTTTATGGAAGCTATGTTATAATTCGATGAGTCGGTGGTTGTGCATGAATCGAACGTAGCGATTTTGGGTGTATCGGAAACGGTTGCAATTGAAAAACGCGGTTCCAGCAGTGCAAATGTTTACCAGAGCTTTTTATTTCTTTTATGTTCCCTACCTATCGTTGAAATTGATATTTCCTGTTTTGTACACATTCGACTCGCCATCAAATCTTTTTCAACGTTCTCTATATGCTGATTTTATTGCTACATATTTCAAAAGCCTATTGGTTGAGATTATTTGCATATCAAGAGAGAAAATGTTAAAAGCTGTGTTCGTACCCTTCAAGTAAATGCTGAAAGTTGCGCCAATGGTATGACAGTATCGGCCCTTGTCGTCGCAACAATGTAAACCGGTGGCTACTGTTTACTACTTACGCACGAATAAACATGCCTAAAGCTGTCGTAAAGTTGTCAAACAAAACGCGCGAATACACAGTTTCGTATAGTTTTCCTCATAAAAATAAAACTCATTTTTCAGCATTAAATCTCCGGGGTTGCGAAGTAACCGTCAACTGGTTAGCTTCTTCTGTTGTATGTACATATTCTGTGCATAATTTCTTTTAGAATTCGTGCAGATATGGAAATATTTTATTGAGAAATTTTTTAATTCAGGCACCATAAGTTCAATTTTATTACTATTAGAAAGGAATCGGCACCTTCTCTTTGAGGTCCCCTACACGATTCTCTATATTTTAATCGCTCAACTTTAGACAAGCATAACTTTTGAATCAGTGAATTCCTCCCGTTAGAACTTCGGTTTTTGGCATTTTCTCGTCAAGATCTACAGGATTATATTTAAAAAAGTTAACAATTTCTGGGTTGCGAAGATGAAGTTCAACCAAGGATTCTTTAAATATCTCAAAAGTGGTTAGGGTGGACACAGTCAGTTTTGACGCTACGGTATACAATTTCTGACTGTCATTTCTCAGGTTCATCGGGAGATAAGTGTTTGCGAAATTTTCCGTCGACGCCCGTGTTAATTGATTCCGCGCTCCCATCTTCGCGTCGACGACGGTGTTTACTCTGGCCGGTTTATAAACATTTTCCCCCGCGGATGTATATTTAGATTGTCAGTGGTGATTCTGTCGCAAGAATCATGGCGTCATCGAATAGTAGTGTTCCAATATCTGGCACATCGCAGACGCTCGCGCGGGAGACATAAATTTCGCTATTATAAGAATGTCCCGGCGACCAAAACACGGTCTGGAATTCTGCGCACGAAATATCGCGACACTGGCGATCGCGCATCATCGGACGGGAGCGGATGTTTATGTAAATTTCCCGTGTTTACTAACTGTTTTTCGAAAACGGGCGTCGAACAAAATTTCGTCGGATAAATATGCTCGTTGAACCTTGGTTTTCCCATGATTCATCTCGACGGGCTCTTGTAAAGGATTTTGGGACCCTAGGATTTGGGAAACCGAGAATTTGGGAAACCAATGATTTTGGGACCCGAGAATTTTGAGACTCTAGGATTTTGGGACCCTATTGTTTGAAAATCGATTTCTTCATGGCAGTTTATTTTTTTATTTAATGCACTGTGCTGCGTACGTAGATCTAGATGAATTGAGAAACCTTTTTTCAACGTTCACAAGTGTAAATAACCCTTGAAAAGATCGAAGGGTTTTAAAGATCGAGGGTCGAGCGAACGAAAGAATTCGTTATTGCTTTCGTTGTCATGAAATTGGAATGGCACGTCAATGATCCGAAGCTGTCACGTTCGTTAGCAATGACTCCTGTGTCGTTTACACGACCGCTGTACACGGATGGAATGTTTTGCGTGGGCGTCCCATTTAAATGAGACCAGACGTCTCCCGAGCCGCCCGTTTCAAGCATTAGACAAACGGAGAGCAGATTATTACTTGCGCGACGACCTGTTACCGGCAGATCTTTTTTCCCCTCGGCTTTCTTCGGCTTTCTTTTTTCTCGAAGAAACGCCCGCGAACTTCTCACCGTCTTCGCGACGGAGCTCAATCAGAACATAATTCGATGCTGGAAGCACCTTCTCCGGTTCAATTAATCGCTAACAATTATTCGATGAACGTAAGCTCGGCTGGAATGAATTTATTAAAATTCTTCGGCTTCGCTGCATCCAGATGTAACAGGAACAAGTGCAAGAAGTACTACCGAGAAGTTATAATTACTGAAGAATAATGATATTTCTCTTTAACACTTTACCTATCGACAGTCACCGAGTAATTCTTAAAAATCAATATTACGAAGCAATAAATTGTTCCTAGCATGAACCAATAATTCTAACAGGGGACATCCTTTTGCGAAGTGATGTCGAAAACAAATTTTGAGCACCGTAGAATTATTTAAATTTACAAAATTTGAAATTAAGAGAAGCAGCTTCAGCTTCTCGCCCCACTTTAGAAGGAAGAAGAAAGTTTAGGGGCGTGAAAGCAGAGAATCCACCCTTTAAACTGAATACACAAAATATTTTACGAGTTTTTTATGTGAAGTAGCAGAGATTCAAAGATAGTTGTTTTTTAGTACAGCTTTATCGAATTAATTTCTAAAGAATATACTATACTATACGAGCTCTTCTATTCGAATTGCATCTAATACAATTCTATGCAGTGTGAACAATACATTTTTTGGAATCGCGAAACACATTTCTGTTGAAATCTCATATATATTCGTGCACACAAAAGCGTGCGTTTGTGCAAACATTGGCGGTCTATTGGCTGACAACGGGATATTATAAGAGACAAGTATTATTGCGCTATTTCGAACTATTCTTCCGTGAAGCTGCGTTTCTCCAATTTGATCACGGCTTTGTGCTTTACGAGGCCTCGGTTCCGTTTTGTTGATTTCTCGGAGAGTCGTCGAAGGGCTGAGATATACGCGATGCTTTGTCGTTGCATGCCGCGTTATAATGGGTTTCTCGGTCGATCGAAGGGAGTAGATTTCGCGCGACCGTTCATTTGGCATTCGCGATACCTTTGTTGACTTGGAGCCTTAAAAAGAGACAAAGCAATCGATTCTAAAAATAATGTACCAGCTTCTGGCGTGTACTCAACCGCGACCGACTATCGAGCGCCGAACACGAGCCGATAAAATAGTTGTGGATTACTAGAAATATCATCGCCGTGCCTATTCACACGATCTGAAAACTCCCGGTAGATCCAACGCCTGCTTTTAACAACCTGAAGTATCAATATTAATCTTTTGCCAATTAAAATGTACTAGACTGCCGATTTGTATTGTGAAATAAAAATTCCAAGAGACCGGAGCAAAATAAAACATGTATCTTTCTTAAAGATTGAACCTTTTATTAATTTGTTTGTAAATTCGTTTAATTTAAAAACGCTGCGAACTTCCGTTCCAATCCAATAATTAAATTGGAAAAAAAATTGAACGTGCTTCGTAGTTTCCGAGTGTTACATTCCTTTACGGTCTGGATAAGTGACTTAATTAACACTCCCAACGTTGGGAGTGTTAATCTTTCTACATTACGGTTTGCAGTCGATAAAACGCGCCCGTTGCGCCGTCTATAATTCATTCTCGAAAAGCAATAACTCTATTAATAGTTGGATTATTTTGGTTGGCACGCGACGCCGAAGCTACACATCAAATTTAAACGTTCGCGGAATAATTCATTGACCATTTACATTACGCTTTGGCCATGGACTTGGCATGCTGTCGGATCATCCGTGCCGACTTTTCAGGAAGAAAACGAAACTCGAGAATTTCGTTCGATTTTTCTATTCTGTGCGAGGATTTTTCAGATTTTATATTAGTTTATTCGAATAGCGGACAAAAGCGGACGACCAAAAAGGAAAACTATGAATACAATTTTATTCGAGATATTGAAGTTCAAGGAATGTTTTATTCATAACGAAAGGATCATTAAAATTCAACGCATAGGTATCCCATAAAAAATTGTCGGAAATACCGCACCTACCGGACCATTCCTCATGGTGTAACCCTAAGGGGTTAAGATCCATTAGCGCGCGGTGTCCCATTTCAGTGATACTCTTTCGCTTCAACGTTGTCGCCATTATTTCCGAGCACCGGGGAAAATATTTCCTGCATAAAGCTCGCACCTTCTAGTTTAATCTTTAATATTAACTTTGTTACCGTTATGTACAAATATTAAAAGTATTACATTAATAGTAAGAGCAGAATTAAACCATTATTTCGAAAATTCGAATTTTATCACTTGCTTGGTTTCTAATACAATTTTTGAATTCGTGCTGCGAACTACACTGATGTAGATTAACCGATTTAGACCTGAAACTAATTCGGTCAAATTTTCGTTATGAATGTAACGAGGACCGTTTGAAAATCCCCAGAAAAATACAATCGAAACGAATAAACTCGTGCAAGAGTTGTTCGGGAACCGTCCAATATACGATACAGTAGACGCATGCATATTCAAAAGTTAGAGCGTGGCAGTTCACTTTTTTATTTAATGCACTGTGCTGCATACCCTACGGTAGATCTAGATGAATTCAGAAACCGTTTTCTTTTGATCGTTGGTACTAGCATATTTTATACGCTTGTAACAAAAATAGCGTACAAAATTATAAGTACATTAATAGAACTTAAAAGAAAAGAATTCAGAAGAAATATAACTTCTGGCTTTTTGACCGAGAAAAATTTTATTGCGCACGAAGAGTCACAGTTGAATTATGTACAATTTTATTCCAATATAAGACGACGATTTTTCCTTCGAAATAAGGAAATCCGGTTCCGAGCAATCGTCTTATAGCGAAGGAAAACTAGTGAAATATCGGTTCTACTAGATAGGTGGAACTCTTGTGGGAAAGGCGTAATATTCGTGTAGCAGTTGTGTTAACCCTTAGCACTCGAAGTTATTTAACTCGAAAACGAAACGTTTCTTCCGACCTGGAATATTTCCCTTCTATATATTTCTTTTTCATGTTGTACCTACGAAAATGGTGGAATTTACTCGCACAATACTGAGATTTTTAGTACTTTCTTAAATCCAAATAAATTTAATAATGTAAAAAGTATTTTAAATAATGATATAGCAATTTTGACTGGCGCTTTATAGTCGCCATTCGAGTGCTAAGGGTTAAACTAGAAAGACTCGTTGAGCGGGGGTGCAAGCTGTATGTAAACAGCAAGATGACCGATCGAGTGCTCCGCGATTAAACAGAATCTTGTGGTAGGCAGTAGATTCGAGGTTAGAAAACGTCCGAGGAAATTTTCCGGACACTTTGGAAAGTTACCAGGCGGTGGGAAAGCGGCTCGTGGAAATATATGTACAACGGCCGGCTCTGATGCTTGGCGCCTACCTCATCCTATCCCGCGTTCGTTTATTGTGCTTGTTACGTGGTCGCTCGTATGGCTATCCGCGGCATTACTATTCTTGGCACGGATCGAATCAGCCGCGGTCGTGTGCGTGCCACTTTGTCGATGTATGCGTCGGCACAGGTTGAAAAAAGAGGTAGAACAAGAGTGAAGCAGAAGGTGCGCGGCCGCGGGTGATTCACGGAAAGCACCGCGTTTCTTCTCTTGGTTGTCACTTGTCCAGCTTTTCGTCGTTTCATTGTTGTCTACCGTACCCACCCCCTTGCCCTGACGAGTCACGGATTGTCTGCGTATTCGAAATCGTACAAATTGGCAGCAATTTGTTATGATGATACCTCGACATTATTCATCCACGTTTATTCTCGGCGATTTTGGCAATCCTCGTATATGCGACTGCGCTTGCCTCCCAACAATATGCGCGTTATATGAAACAGTACGGGACAGATAGCGAGAACATTCTTAGGAACAATGTGTGACAAGATGATAGCACATCTTGCATTTTTTAAGACTGTTTAGTTAAAATTGGGAGCAGAAAGTTTGCTCGACCCATAAATACCTTTGGACACCCAGGGATTTTCGGACCCGAGGATTTGGGGAACCCAGGATTTGGGGATCTGAGGCTTTGGGGACCTTAGGATTTCAGGATCCGAGGATTTGGGGAACCGAGAATTTCGGAACCCAAGGATTTTGGGAACCAAGAATTTTGGGACCCTAGGATTTTGGGATCCCAGGATTTAGGGATCCGAGGGTTTCGGGACCCCAGGATTTTTGGATCCGTGGATTTGGGGACCTTAGGATTTCAGGATCCGAGGATTTGGGGACCTTAGGATTTCAGGATCCGAGGATTTTGGGACCCCAGGATTTGGGGAATCGAGAATTTCGGGACCCGCGAATTTGGGGAAACGAGGATTTTGGGACCCTAGGATTTGGGAAACCGAGAATTTCGGGACCTGAGGATTTTGAGGCCCTAGGATTTTAGGATCCTAGAATTTAGAGACCATAGGATTTTGGGACCCTAAAATATGGGGTCCGAAAATAAAAATCGCTGTTATCGGTGCAACGTTATCGATCGTCATGGTACTGTTAGAAACTCCTTTTTGTCCTCGCTGACGTAGAAAAGCAAAGCTTTGGATTTTTATGAGGACCTCCCATTGTTCTCATTTTGAAACGTTAGCCGCAAAGAGAGTCAGAAAAATAGTGGTTGAACAGGGAACCGCGTACATGGAACTCGGTCGTTGAAGGGTCACAGGTTACCCGAGAAAATTAGAAAGTCTGCGTCGTTTTTCGCGGTCTCCTGACAACGAAACAAGCAAATGCTCGGTAAGCTGGTACCGACGAAGTGAGAACAAGTCATCTGACGAAGACAAGCGGTCATTTTGCTCGTGGAGAAGGTGTCGAGCTACGTGTTAACAGCTGGCCATTGCTCGCGCGTTCCTTCTCTACGATGCAAACGCCATGCGGCCTATAACCGTTCGCCGGAACACTATGGCGCTCATTTGCATCTGTGGACGGTGTCATTCATGATACCGACAGAAGTGGCGCTCGGCTAATTAACGGTCTTCGAGAAAGCACTACAATCTTGTCTATCGCAATAACTATTTCAATTATGAACCATCAAGTCGTCCGAAGTTTAACCGTTTCTTTTAAGATTTATTATTTAGCACGTTGACTGCCGTATTACCGTGAAAACTTACAGAAAATCAAAGTACAGTAAAGTCTCCTTCTTATATCTGTACAGTAATCCTTCTATATCGGAAAAATGAAATTCAGTTTCTATAAACACGTTACGAGAAAAATTCATTTCTAATTTAATTTCTCGTTTGTAATGTATCGTTAATAGACTTCCGCTACGTAAATTGTTGTGAACACAATTTGAAGACAGACAAAGAGAAACAATTTTGGTTTCCATATTTTACCCACGAGATTCGTCCGATCTGATACGACACTTGCTGCAACCGAAGATGTTTGATATCTCACGAGAGACTGCGAGCGGACAGTGAGGATATTTTATTAGGAGAGTATGGTCGCTCGTTGGGGACATGTCCCGTGCCTCCGGAATTATTCAGACGTTGGAGGTCATTTATCACTCGAGCGAAACCGGTAACCGGGTCCCCGTTTCCCGTGAAATCAGATTTTTAAGGGAAGAAAACTCGACTTCGCCTGGCTGCTGGGTACTTTTATCTTGGCCGTTTCTCAGCTAAGTGGATTAGGCGAACCCATCGGCGGCACTTGCCCGCAAGAAACGGTAGAGCCTGGATCGTTAGGGATTTAGTTGTAAACGAGTTATCATTCGTTATCGGAAATTGTTAGGCGGTTACCGTTACAGTTCAGCCATTCCGTAAATGTAGTAGACAGATGAAAGAACTCGAGCACTTTGGTTGACGATGTAGAATCTGTGAATGGCCTTCACAACTCTCGGATCGACTTCCTTTTTCGTTCGCATCTGTAATTTCAGTTTCACTTTGGAAAATTTCAAACGCAGCAGTAAATCGGTTAGTTCGTTGTAATTATAAATAAGTAGGGGAATTTTTGAATTGCTGTTTAGAATTTCCATTTTTTATTTAGACCGACAATTACATTTTCTATTTTTCACTGATTAAATTAGAAACGGTACCCAAACTACGGACAAGTAGGTGATTTTTTACTTGATAAACAAATCGTCGCTAGAAGGTACTTATAATTCAGAGCAGTGAAAATATGAAAACAGTTTCAATGACATCAGTGTACGAGTTTCAGCTGAATATGATAATTAAAAGAAGAAAAAATTTTTATTTGGCTCTCGTGATTTCTTATCGATGAAAACATGTTTTCTTTTGCATAAAGATCCGCAGTCTAGTCGTCGCATAAATGATAATAACAATATGCTCTATTAAACTGAACGGGCCGTGTACAATGGAGGAAATATCCGGAAGTTTCCAATGACCCACCAAAAAAAAAAGGGTTCTTTGTCTAAGATTATTCCACTTCTCGGTGTCAATGGGGATCGTGCCACAAAGGAATGATTTCCTTCGGCGAACAGGGTTCTGTCTCGGCTCGTTTGTATTCAGCGCCAGTGGTCATCGACGTCCAATGCCAATGTGGCATCTCTGATACTCGAATCGGTCGTTCGTTCCTCGAAGACACACAGTGCATCCGCGAAGGCCGTGGCATCTAAATCGTTTCACAGTGATGTCGCGCAACATCTTCGTCGATCCTGATTAACACGTTCATTGCCGTAGCGTAAACACCATCGCGATAGAAACAAGTGCGAGAAATTGTGCATCAACCGAAGTGGAAAAATTCGCCACCCTCTATTGTCAATATATATTGAATCTTTCTGTAAGGTGACATTTTTATTTTCATATCGAACAGTTGCGGGTCTGAGACAAAATAAAATTTGATATCCTTCGGTAATATATACTCTACACAATAAAAAAAAAGTGTGAATAATTGTGCAGTAACCAAAATAAAAATATTCGCGTCTCTATATTGTTATTATATCTTGAATCTTTCTGCAAGGTTACATTTTTATTTTCATATCGAACAGTTGCAGGCCTGAGACAAAATAAAATTTGATATCCTTCGGTAATATATACTCTACACAATAAAAAAAAAAAGTGTGAATAATTGTGCAGTAACCAAAATAAAAATATTCGCGTCTCTATATTGTTATTATATCTTGAATCTTTCTGCAAGGTGACATTTTTATTTTCATATCGAACAGTAGCGGGCCTGAGACAAAATAAAATTTGATATCCTTCGGTAATATATACTCTACACAATAAAAAAAAAGTGTGAATAATTGTGCAGTAACCAAAATAAAAATATTCGCGTCTCTATATTGTTATTATATCTTGAATCTTTCTGCAAGGTGACATTTTTATTTTCATATCGAACAGTAGCGGGCCTGAGACAAAATAAAATTTGATATCCTTCGGTAATATATACTCTACACAATAAAAAAAAGTATGAATAATTGTGCAGTAACCAAAATAAAAATATTCGCGTCTCTATATTGTTATTATATCTTGAATCTTTCTGCAAGGTGACATTTTTATTTTCATATCGGACAGTAGCGGGTCTGAGACAAAATAAAATTTGATATCCTTCGGTAATATATACTCTACACAATAAAAAAAAGTGTGAATAATTGTGCAGTAACCAAAATAAAAATATTCGCGTCTCTATATTGTTATTATATCTTGAATCTTTCTGCAAGGTGACATTTTTATTTTCATATCGGACAGTAGCGGGCCTGAGACAAAATAAAATTTGATATCCTTCGGTAATATATACTCTACGCAATAAAAAAAGAAGTGCGAATAATTGTGCATTATTTCTATAATTGTGCGAATATTTCTGCAAAATACATTTTAATTTTCACATCGAAGAGGTGCGTGTCCGAGATAAAATTGAATTATTTTACGCAATTATATTTTATTAAAAAGAAGAGGAAGTTAGAAAAGTGTAATCTTTCTAAAGAATATGTTTAACGTGATCTGCAAAGTTGCGAGAGCTGTCGGTGGCGATTCAATGCGTATTTCGTTCAATATCGTAGACTAGGTCAGTGTTGACCTCCGGAGCAAACGTGTTAAATAGTCTGCGTTGTATGCACAACCTGCACTAGGTGCAATTAGTATCGCATACGCGACAGTAATTTAGACGGAGTTCTTTTCGTAGAGTACTTCCGCTCGCTCAGTTCGATGCGTTATTCTTCGATGGTTGCATTTTCAAGAAACGCGTTTACAAACGGTTCTTGAATTGTTGTTCGCGACCGTGACAGGAAATATATGTATGTCTCTGGTCATACTCGTGTTTTCGACATGTATCGAGTAGACGCTATTGCGCGTTTTTAGCAAATTTGCGGAGTTAGCAAAATTCCCCTTTATTTTTAATTGTACACGTCCAGCGTTTCCTAAAATGTTTTTCCAAGTTGCAGCGTGTAATATTATACGCTCGGTGTCCTCGTTAAGGTCTGGAAAATGAAATTTGTGTTCTCCGGAAGACGGAAAGTGCACGGGAAAAGAATCTCTTTGTACATTTTACGGCTCGCGTTTTGTAAATTGTGTGCAGCCGTAATATTTACACAATATTACAGTCCGAGATTCTCGTTCATTAACGTTTCCGTGGCAGGTAGTTCTCTCGCGTTTCGAAACTGGTTCCCGCCGCCCATTAGCATAGACGCCGCGAAGTTTAATTATTCAAACGAGTATGGGAATTATGGCATGTTGTTCGCAATTTTCAAAATTCTACACGCGTCTCGGACCGAGCAATTATTTCTATTAACTTGCTATAAATTCCATCAACATGTTCGAGTCACAAAGAAACGACCTGGGCGTGTTTCAGTGATCGTTATTTTCGGCTTCGGAAGATAAATAATATTAATCGTGTTTTCTAAAGATCGCAAGATCTCATAGTTGTGCCACGACTTTGTTGAACTCGTTACAATCGGCGATATTAATACTGGACAGTACTGTGAGGAATCCACGTTTTTAACGTTAAAAGCTTGACGAATTTATCAGAAAAATAAATGTTGTACGCGCTCTAATTCCGTCGGACCCAAAGAACCTATTCGACAATGTGCTTCATAAGTTGCCTGCTAATGTCGATGTTCAATTACTTCCTCGCCGAACCGGAAAGAACGTGTGCGACGATAACGGTGTGACAAGGAAACAGTTGAAACTCATCGCGAAGATTTCTCGAAATGATTCCCGAACCGTGAAGTTGAAGTCGGTTGAGTACACAAAATTCGTCGAACAAAGTGTGTTGGAGTGATGACGACCAATATGGCGGCTGGAGAACTCGTCGGAAGTTTCGGAGTACTCGATGGTTTTCGAGACTCGAGGTGTTAGAACGACTCTCTGTAATCGTGTCGAATACCGTGGTTAAGCGTTCTCCCGATCGAAGTGTAGCGAATCACAAACGCGAAAATGTTGTTCCGTCGGCAAACCAGCGAACCGACCGGAAGTGTCGCGAAGACGCCCGGCACCGCGATGGCTCACAGTACCAGCTCTTCCGGCATCCTGTCGAGCTGGTACACGAAAATAACGACGAACGTGAAGAAGAGACAACCGTTCAGCCCGAAATCTCTGTTGAAGAAGGCGTTGGTACTTATTCTGTGTTCTATTCCATGGAATAAACTCGAGGGAAACAGCAAAACCGACTTCGGGAGAGTCGTGCACTCGCAATAATTACTGAACAATTTTTCTCTTAAAGTAACATACTATAATTTTAAGAGCGGTTAAAATAAGTAAACTAACATTTTGCATTTTCTTTTCTTTCAGCTGCCTGTTGTTGATCCTTTCCTGGAGAAAGTGTCGCTCTCTGATCTCAGTAAGTGTTGCTGTTCCATCATTTCATTTTAACCGTCGGATCGACTGGTCTAGGATGTTTTCTAATAATTACAAAGTAGGCTAATATGTTACTTGAAATAATATTTCAAATAATGTTGTTTCAAAGGTGATCCGAGGCATGGAAGTAATTATATTAGGTCGTTGTCCCATAAGTTCGTGCTGTGGATGATATGTTTATATCATTCACCATTGAATGTCTTTACCAAAAACGTCAGAGGAGGTTGTGGAATGAAAGGGTGATTACATATTTTATTTTTAGAGTTTAACACGTTGACTGCCATGTCACCCATATATGCGTGACAGAATTATTTGTTCAGGCTTTAAAATTGAATTTTTACGTTAATATATTCATTCTACCAAATGCATCTGTAAAATGCAAGAAAGTTGGAGAACTACACGATATAATACATTTAATTTTTTTCAATTTCTATTTTATTAAATAACTTACTTTGATTTCATGGAATTTTTGAGCTTTCTTGTTTGGCGATCAAAGTGTTAATTGGTACAAGAGTAAACAGCACGAACTTATGGGACGACCTAATAATATAAAGTGATATTTCAAATATATAAAAATCTGTAGTCTACTTATCAGTAGGTGTAGAGTAATGAGTTTTTTAGAGACGTGTGAATGACCGAAAGAGAGGTCCCAGAAGAGTCGATCTCGCGGATTCGTAGCATAATTGTATGAACGGTGGTAATAGATAGTTATAAAACGGAACGATGTCACAATGCGCTGCGACACAAAGTGGGAACAATTTATAATACCGAGCGGAAACTAGTATAACGTTGATCTGGCAGTGCTTGCGAGCACTCCATCAAACTTCTTCGTCGGAAGGAGAGCTCTAGGTGACAATGTAAGTAACGGATTGCTCTTTCGACTTCTCCGGGAACACCTTTTCTTCGGGCGCATTAATTTCTTCGCGTCCTGTCACGTTCCATTTTCTTGCCGCGACGAACGCCTGCGAATGATGAAGCTCTCGCGAAAGCTTTCCTGGCGAAGGAGGTGTTTGCCGGTGTTAAATCGATGCAGCCTGGCAATATATTTATAAATAAGTGGCCAGTGCGTAAACGAAAGGGGTCGAAACGGTCGATTTAAACTAAACCCGGAGAGATCATCGGATTACCGTGCCGGCGGTGATCAGATCGGTTTACCAACGAGTCACTGGTTCGCTAGAAAATTAGCAATCACCGGTTTCTGCTTCGCTCTCAATTAAGTCTAACGCGGGAATGTATCCATTAAACTTGGAACATACCAATCATTTCACGAAGCTGAAGTTTACTTACGAGCACATATTCGGTCTTGTTTCAGGCCCTTAATGAAATTAATGAGTCCTCGAATTCCATTAACTCTCTATTCCACCCATATTGCATTTCAGGCCGGAACGTGATTCGAAATCGTAACGTTTAACTTCTTCCAGTTAAATCGACTTTAATGCATACCAATTCGGCATCAAATTCGATTAAAAAATCGAATGTACGTTTCGAAACATTAAACAGGTTGTATTCGATACATGTTCACTCGATATATGTCCAAAACTCGGGTCTGAACAGGGACATATATCGGCTATGGAAGATACCATTCTTTGATACACTGCCGAACGTATGTAGAAAAGGACAGCGAACCTCGAATGGCCTCGCTCGCCGAGGAGTGTAAACATAATATGGGTCGGGTGTATCGGTGTGAGACCACTACTAATACAGTAACGAAACTTCTTTATTTTTAATTATTTTTTTATGACAATTTCATCAACATATTCGTGGCAGAAAATCATACCAAATATGATATATCGTAACTAACGATAAAAATTACTTTCCACTGCAACTATATTAACGAAAAATTAATTTTTAATCAGAAAAATTCCACGTACACACTGGTGAAAGTCTCGTAAAAAATGGTGACAGTTTTGGGGCTCTTATCGGCTAGATATTTGGGACATATATCGAGGAAAGATTGTATCACGTTAAATTTTTTAATAGCATTTTCAAATTCAATCGTGAATCGAGAACAGATGATCACGTTGTTTATACATATATGCTCGCGCTGTTGAACAATATTAACAATTTACGTAACTATACAATCGACAATGCCAGGGATTTTAGTTCTGTTAGACTTCTCTTGTTCCTAATGTACGTTCATTCGAATCGGTAAAATAAATTGACGATTTTGATTCTCCGGGTCGAAACCGACCCTGCTACTGCCGTAAGAGGATTGAACATAAACATTGCGAAAGAAACAACATTCCAACATGATTGGAACACGAGTTTACGCAGTCAGCCACGCGTTCACAGGCGGACTGTGTTGAATCGCGCGTTCTAATTTGCGTTTCATTTTTGTTCGTAAACCGATAACACCGCGACTGAATATTTTCGACGTACGCGGATTAATCCGGCCGAGCAGATTTTCGGCGAGCGTCGAGTCCCGTTCCACAACAACAACAACAACAACAACGACGACGACGACGTCGAGAGCGCACGAGCGTTGAAAACGCGGAAGTCGAGCCGGAATCATAATCGTTTTTCGGGTCTCGCGAGCCCCGGAGCTTGAAATCAAACCGGAAAGCGCATCCCACGTGCTCGACGATCCGTTTATGTAGATTTCTCCTTGAAACGGTGGTACACTGGGATCTCCCGGTCCGACGGTATCCTTCCTCGGCCCTGTCGTGGGAGTACGGTGTGCCGATCGATGAATTCCCGGGAGATTGAGCTCGCCCGCGCGCACCGGAAACCAGGCGAAAGGATCCGGGAAGGCTCTGGGGATCATCGTGAATGGATCGAGACAATCTGTGATTCACGAGACACGTACTACGACCAACAATCTAGGAGAGACACGCGCGCAGTTCCGTGGGTTACTTTTTTCCTCGCGCAGGAACACTGAGAATTAGTTTAGACTGTTCTGTTGCTAGTGAACAGCCTTGAGATTTCTTTATCTAGTAATGAAACGAAACAAATAAATTACCTTGCAAGTTCCACGTTTGGAAACATAAATATACGTAAAAACTAAAAATATACTGAAATAAAATTATTTGGGTCCAGAATCAAAGGAGAATTTTGTCAAACTGACACGAGGGTCGGACGAGCGTTGACACGTTGACTGCCATGTCACCCATATATGGGTGACGGAATTATTTGTTCAGGTTTTAAAATGAATTTTTACGTTAATATATTCATTCTACCAAATTTGATTAGGATCTGTAAAATGCAAGAAAGTTGGGGAACTACACAATATCATACATTTAATATTTTTCAATTTCTATTTCATTAACCGTTTGAGTCCCAATCAGCGCGATCGCGCTGTTGAGATTTTATGTCGAGAAAACCCAGCACATTTCGAGCATTGTGGACAACTGACGGTGCGTTACCGATTTTCGAAGTCGTGCGCTCAGATTTATTGACGCAAATACATCACACAGCTCCTTTTAATGTAAATAGTATATATTACAATAGGTAGAATAATACTATAATAATGCAATAATACATTACGAAATAAAAATTCTTATTTAGAGAAAGCGCGGTTGCGCTGTTTGGGATTCTTCGACAGTGTTTTTTCAATACCCCCTGGGACTCAAACGGTTAAATAACACTTTGATTTCATGGAATTTTTGAGCTTCTTTGTTTGGCAATCATAGTGTTAAAACCGATATAGTTTCTGTGAAAATTGCGTTTATACTCGATGAATCATAGGGGTTGTTACGGATGTTAGGCACAGGGCCGTATCAGGAGCGTTAGCCTTGAATACCGGTAACCTTCGCAGTGAAACGACCATAAAACAGTCCCTCCACGTCTCGTGCAACGCTGACCTGCGCCGCGCCACCATGAGGTCGCCAGGCAATATTTGAAATGTTGTTTGCGACAAATCCCGAGAATCCGCGGACGAGTGTGAGGATTAGAGAAAAGGGAAGAGCGGACACAATAAAGTGGAACGGAGTTGAGCGGAAGAGGGTTGCAAGCTGGATGAGTAAGCTCGATTTTAACAAGGTCGACGGGATTTCATTCTGCGACGCATTTTCAGGTCTGGGTCATGGGGCGGGGTACGTTCGATAACACGGAACCCCGCTACAATGTTCCCCCTTTTCTTTGTTGCTGGTTGTCCCGTTCCTGACATCGAAAACATTCTTCCGTCGCGCGTGTAAGTCTCGTTTTATGCTTCTCTGTCCCTCGAATGAAACAAATCCGTGACTCGTTCAGCCTATGTACATTAGATATTACGAATATTACATTTCAAAAGAAGTTTAGAAGTTTACCGATAGATAAAGCACTTACTAATTTTCATATAGTTAATATCGATCCCACTTGGTGCACCATTTAGCGTGCGTTAAAGTCGTTAACACTAGGTTTACACTAGGAGCACTACGGGTGACTATCTTATTTTATAAAAATAACCAAAATATGTCCACCAAACTTTTAGCCATTTTTTCCTATAATGTATACCCAAAGAAATAAATTTGTCGAATAATCCCAATACGCGTAAATTAGAAATATTAGAGCCCGCCATTTTGACAGGTTCCGTAAACCTAGTCTTAATAAATAAAATATAATTATTGTGTGCACAGAGAGGTTCACGAATTTCTGGTAAAGAAATTTTTAACAAAATATTAATATTTTTAAAATACATTGAGCTCTCGGAAAACGAACATTTAGTCCAATTCTGTTTGCAATCATAAATATTCATACTGTGAAAATTGTACTGTGTAAACAGTTCTGTTCAGCACTGTAGGGATCTCGAATTGTAATAATTTTTCATTGATCCTCGCATTACTATTCATCGGCAATAATTATAATCATGAAACCCGGACGGGCAGATATCACTTGATTAATGTGTGCCTACTTACTGTGCGCGAGATAGTAATCTGGATTTCATATAATACCTTGCCATCATTAAATTTAAATTCGGTTTCAATGCCATATGTCGCGTACCTGTGTAATATTGCAACAATGCGCAATAGAATTGACAATATTCCCGAAAGAGAAGAGAAAGATTTCATGCTAATATTTTTTTTTCAAATTTTTTAATTTTCTCTTCCACGGAAATAATTTTTATTGGACACTCTTATACTGTAAGCTTCTAAAAACTCATTTTTATCGGTTTTGTTAGTTCAGCCGTTGTAATTTAATTGGAAAAAGGTTGACACATTATTTTACTTGTCTGTAAAAAATAACAATTTTTTCAATTTCGAAAAATCCTTTGAGATACGTTCACGTGTCGCTGGAGGCTGCAACGTGTCCGAATTTGAAAAAAATCCGAAACAGTACCGATTTCGCGTGGAATAACCCAATAGTAATAGTGTCTGGAAAAGAATGAACACTTGCAAATAAATTGTGTAGAATTGTATAAAGAAACGAGAGAAACGGGCAAAGCATTGAGTCACGCTCGTGGGATTTATCAGAGTTTAGATAACGTTAGAACCGTGGAACACATTTTCATGCTGTTTATTTTCATTACATGTGTTTTCGAAAGGGCATCGATAAGCACCTAACAGAGATAAATCGATTTTTCTGAAAACGATTTGAGAATGAATGTTACTCGACGTAATTGAAAGATAATAAAACGTGCTAGGAGAATTTGAGCGACGGGCGATTCCATGTTCTAATGATTGATCCTAGACCTCGACCTATATAGTTGCATTATAAATAAACACCCCTTACCGGCACCGCAGAAAATCATGTGGAAATGCGTTTAAACTTGTGTTGCGCCGCGAAAGCTTTGCGGATAACTTTAAATAACTTTTAAAAGTGAAGAACGATGGACTACGATTTATTTTCTTATAGCTGAAACACTTTTGCGCTAAACGTCGCCAACGAATTTGAGACGGCAATCTTTTCCTTCAATAAATCAACCGACGATATTGCTTGATAAATTATGAACGATATTACCCAACGAAAGCCTTCGATTGTGGTAGCATAAATCTCCTCTTTAAAGAATTTATTGCAGCAAGAAGTTATTTCTGCTGTTACGCAATAATAATCCGGATAACAGTTATTATCGATTAACCGTGTGTACTGTGGCAGCTGTATTTGTTACTAAACCAGAATAATCGATAACTGTAGCACCGGAAGAAATTCTGATCGAACTCCACTTGCACGATTTATGCTTCTCTATTTTTACCACTCTTCCGTTTTCCAATAACGCAAAACTCAAAATTGCATTGATTTAATTACACCTATCGTTCAAAATATTTCCAAATTGTAGATTCAATGATCGCCAATAAATTGTGAAATGATTGGCAAAATATTTCACGTCGATGAAAGGGGATTTGCGAGCTTGTTGTTTAAAATAGAAATTCTAGTCGGTCTCTAATTAAGATGTAATTGAAGAACAAGTCCGTTTAGTCGCTAAGCCGTACAGAGAAGACAATGGACGGTCGCGAATCAATATTTCCGACCCCAATTAATTCGGAGGAGCTCAATGTCGTCGAGCTTTCGCGTGCCTCTTCCATTCCTTTAATAATTTTCCCTTCTGTTGCCATTTACGAAATTACGTTCGAATTCAACAACCTGAATTCGCAGACTTTTCTTTGCTCGCGCCACATATGCTCGGAGCCTTATGGTCTTCAACCGTCAAAACGAAATGTTCACTCTTTGGCGAAACTCGTACGGTGACGTTGATAACGAACCGTTTAAAAGGAAAGCAAAAAGCGACGTTTCCTTACCGTGATTAAAATCCGTCTTCGCAATCTGCGGAAAAATATCCCGATAAAGTCCGAGATATCAGGTTTATAGCTTATTTAACTCCAGGAATAAAATATCAAGTACGACGAGTATACCGGTCGAGATTTCACGATTAAAATAATTTCTCATAGGAAAAGAGTCGATTCCAACTTTAATGAAACATAGGAAACAATTTCACGTTTTTCCTAGCTCTTGAATATAATTAGAATGAACGTAGAGATACGTGGATGCAGATTCTGTTCTTTGTTAAGAATAGTTAACACTGTCTGTCACCTTTGAGAACGTGCATTAATTAATTAGACCGTGGTGACCTTTCAATACTGTAATTACTATTCCTGTTACGTTTAAAAGAGTTGAAAATAATGTATTATTATTCCAAAATTCTGTTGCTCGTTTTTAAACTACGCATGCCCAATTCTGTCACAAGTGCATAAAATCCGCCGTCTAAGTAATTACATATATTTCCTTGGAATCCTTTACGGCATAATTAAGCGTACCAACTTATTTCGAAGATACTGCGTTTGCTATTTTTAGACCGCGATCTCGGTAAATCCGAGAAAAAGTAGTAAAATCGAGAGGGTCAGAAAATGTTGTCTCGAAGACATCGTCGAAACTCTCGTAATACTTTAATCTCCCATACCACCGTGCATTGCTCGCAAACAAGCTTTCCGCAGTCCCAGTAAATCTGAAGAAAGCAGTACAGCTGAGCGTACAATCGAATAACGTTACCTCGAGGATGACATCGGAGCTGTAATCATCATTCGATCCCCTATACCGTTAGTTCTTTTTTAAAAACAAACTTCCTTCAATCCCGGCGAGCACGAAAAAGTAGAACAATCGATAAAATGGAGTAATGCTACCTCGAAGGCGACGCGGGAACATTAATCATTGTTTCATCCTCTATACCGTCGTTCATTTGTCGAAAACAAACTTCCCTGCTGTTCCAGTAAATCGTGGAAAGTAGCACAATTCAGACAATCAAGTAATGTTATTTTCAAGACAGCATCGGAACTCTAATCGCCGTTTAATCTCCCATATTGTTTTCCACTTTTCGAACACACAAACTTCCTGCAGCCGTAAACACGCAAAAGGTGAATACTATCGAGAAAATCGAACACTGTTACCTTGAAGGCAACATAAGCGTTACATAATACCCTATAACGGAGCCATTAACTTGGGGTACAAAACCTGTGGTTGCAACAGAATGATTAATAACATCCACGAAGTGTCAACGGTTCGAGGAATCGGTCACTTTTGCGAAAACTTTTTGAATAGGGTTAAGCATTGGAAAATATGGTGATAGAAATGATAGAGAGTGCTTTGCAATACAGTGACTGCAACTAATATTCGGACGTTCTTAAAAATCGCATAACTTTGTCAACATTGAACTATACCACTTGAATTTTTTGGAGAAGTTGGAACAATTGTGTCGCTACATAATGTGAAAAAAATGTTTGATTAAAATTACAAATTTGTAGCTGGAGATATTTTCTAGTGCGCACTGCTCTCGATTTCATAAGAATGCTTGGATTCCACCACGGCATGCACATCGTCAATTTTTTGCCTACTTCTAACGCTAAATATCCGCATAATCTCGGCATCTCCTTACCAGCGCGCACTAGATTGATCCTTCCTCTTTCGAACGAGCCCTTTACCAGCGACAAAATACTCTTACATAAGGACGATAATTTGAGGTGCGTAGAACCATTTTTCGACGGTAATGTAGTCGCTCTACCTTATCCACGAAGACCGAGCCCTTGGAGTGCTAAAAGTTGAACGCGATCCAGAAGAAAAGGATAAATTTGGGGTGAAAACCTGTGGCACAGTCGTGGAGACCATCGGGCGAAGCAACCGGCGTTACCTTGAAGAAGCGACCAGCGCGCCAGTAACGTCGTAAAAGGAGGAATTGGCCAGGCGCTCTGGCCCCTAGCTGGTAGATCGCCAGCTTTGCAGGAGCGCGCCGACTGTTGCCATCATGCTTGAACCCCATTGCGACCGCAACCGTGGAATCCGCGGTGGGAACGATCCGAGAAAGTCTTCGGCCACCTGCCTTCGTTTTCCCCCTGCGAGTATCGTCGGTCGATCGACGACGATTAGGCCGAAAAACGGTGGCTCGATCAATCATGAAAACAGGGAGGAGGTGGTGCCGGTGGATTCTCGCCGTGAAACTTTTTTCTTGGCAAGATCCCTGGATTTCGTGTAGAGTTATTCTTGGCACGATCGTCCATGACGATGACGAGCAGCGTCGACGAGGTGGTGGCCGCAGACTAAACGAAGACACTAAACCAGTCCGGGACGGTTATTCGGTTCGCCAGCGACAAAGTAGAGGAACACCGTCGACTTTGCGCGTTGCGTCGGTCAAAGGTCGACGATCATCGTCGACGCGTGTCACTCCGAGAACCCCGGAACGACGATGCGGAAGGTTCGTTAATTCGTGGATCCACCCTCGGAACCGATCCGATCGAGCAACGCGTCGAATTGCGAAGAAGGTGATCGAGGATACCATCTACGGATTAAACGAGTTCATTGTCTTCGATGATCTATCGACGCTTCATGCTCTTGGAACTGGGAAGTGTAGTGGTCGGTGTGTAGAGGACACGGAAACGTGCCAATGTCCTAATCTGTTACTTTGTTGTGTTGATTGTTTACGAGCCGCGATTTCATTCGCTGTTGATACGCGTGCGTTCGTGTGTGCGTTGGTTCGTGGCATACAGGCGTGTCATGGTCATCCTCTTTGATGCTCTTCGTCAAAATATAGTGATCGCAATGCGTTGAGATTCTTTTATGAATTTCGGGGCCTTTCTTAAAAGTTTACAAAATTATGATTTGGTATTCGGTCTCCCAAAATTCTCAAATTTTACGTTTGTAGGGTACGCGAACTAAAAAATGGTGTACGTTTTGCAAGCTTTGAACGTCTAGGAAGTCGAAGCTTTTAACAGTTTCCCGAATATTTCATTAAAAAAGTTGGAGTACTTTACAAAGTTGGTACATTCTATAAACGTTCAAAAGTTTTTTGACCAAGAGATGGAAATATTTGCAAAAGAGAATTCCATAGTAGTTATGCAAAACTAGTTTTGATCGAGATGTCTTGAAGCTCGTACGCCTTCAAAAGTTAGAGAAACTGCCATACGTCAGGGCAGTGGACCAACTGTCAATTACCTGTCACGTACTCGACGATTGGCAAGAAAGATGCGTCTATTTAAATCTTATAGTACGTTGATGCACAGAGGCGATCGACGATTTCAATTTTACTACATAATAATAGAAAGTATTTGCTCAGGAGTTCAGGAGCACAGGAATCCCTTCGAGGAAGCACAACATTTGAACAGCCTGTATAATTTCGTTTAATATATATTTTACCATTCGTGGCAACTCTTGGATTTTTTGCGTGTTAACTAAAGAATCGATTATTTCGTGAATCGACGCAATTGGAACGGAGCATTGCGAATTCTATGCCACGAAAAACCACGCGTTCCGTGTCGCTAGCAAGCCAACAGGCAACTCTTTGTCAACAGGACGGTTGATTTACGGAGCTTTATAATATTGGACATTTGCCGCAATCAATTAACGTATGATTGGATTCATCCTTGGATGCGATAAACAGTCTCAAATTCAACCTTGAAATCGCCTGAAATAATATTTACGAGGTTAAAATTACTCTCGAACGAAACTTCCTTACCCCGTCACCATTCAAAAAGAAGAAAAGCAAAAAGAAATAAAAACTTACGTTCTTAGCATTGACTGATATTAAACCAATCAATTACAAATTCGTCGGGAATTAAGGGAAAACGTGTTCGCTCGATTCAATACCAAAATTAGAGTACAGGTGCAACGACAGCCTCATTATATTCGAGTAAACCTCCTCTATATCGAGTTTCAAGTGATCGTGTATGCCATTAATACGTAAATTTTGCACCGTAATAATTAGCCAGGCGCGCGCATTTTACACATTTACGAGATAATTTCAATCGTATTCAAAACTTGCAAATTCACGGGGCTATCGACATGCGAAGCTTATCGTTACTTTTTCGCGTAAAAATATTACAATAAAAAACAAAAAGGTAACACGAGCTCATGCATTCAACAACGTACGACCGCATAAAATTCTGAGAACGATCGACTAGCACACTACCAATTAGTAAATCGTTGATATTGATTTTACATTTAAATTGTTTTACGCAAATAAGTAAATACAGTACGTTAAGCGGGCGTGCTAACGTTGAACAGAGAAACGAGATTGTTTAAATGCACGCAACAGAGCAGTTCCACGAAGAGGATGCACAGAGTTGTTTTTAATGGAATTGTGATTTAAGAGGACACTCTAAAGATGAGTGGTCGGGACTGTGGGCAGAGTTGCTAGTGAGACAACAATAGAAAGTTCGAGGCGATGTCATCGTGGAAAGGATGGAGAATTTGGCCAAAAGTCCGGCTACGAGAAATGACAGTGCGAAATAATGTTGGCCCTGCACTATTATTCGAACTCTAAGGGAGTTTGCGCCACGTTGAGCCGCGTTTCAACCGCTTGGTGGAGCCAGGACGATGAGCCTATTTACTCGAAGGATCTCATCAAGGAGTTCGAAGTGGAGAATCCACCGCTTGAGGACGAACTCGCTTGGATCCTTAAGAAAGGTATTCCGAGACCAACTTTAGAAAGTAACGTCAATTTCAATGTCAAATTTCGAATTCCACGGAAACGTCTTTCCTTTAAACCCTCGTGGAACGGGTCCTTTTGACGATTTTTAATGGCTAGATTCATTCATATCCCTTCACGCAACATTCATTTTACATTACAAACCTACTTCTTCGAGATCAACGTTGATGCCCTTGGTGCACATACATAGCTAACCGACTGCTGAAAGAACAGTTTTAATCCTCGGCGTTATCCTTCGTACCTTGTGCGAGTCAGTTTCATCGAAAACTCATGTTTCCACCCACGTATTCCGTAGAAAATTTCAAACGAATTTCATGAAACAACTTTTTGCGTGTGTATTCAAAGATTGTTGTATCTCGTTCATTCTTTTGAATCCAGATATAATTAGACTGTGGATTTTTATGCAAAAGAAGAATTAAGACATTCAGTTAAATTCTTTTGGCTGAACTTCACTTTCTAGGACCAAAAACCTTCTTCATATAATCCTGTAGATCTTGACGAGAAAATGCCAAAAATCGAGCGTGCTTGTGCTTGCATCTTGTCTGTCAAAAACGCTTAAAATTTTTAAACGCGCATTACTTTCGAACCGGTCAATTCCTCGCATTAAAACTTCGATTTTTCGTGTTTTTTCGTCAAGATCTACGGGATTAACTTAAAAAAAAAAAAACTAAAAAATTTTGGTCCCAGAAGGTGAAGTTTAATCAAATTCTTAGTTAGGTTTTACCGTTTTACATTAGTTCTACTCAGTTTTGCTATAAATGCGTAATACTGCCAAAGTTTTCTCAATCAATTGCCGCGATCTTAATCGAATTGAATGCCACGGTGCTTATACTGACACGCGGAGCTTATTTGTTTGAGAATACCGAGTTTGTAAACAAAATGAAGGCCAGCAGCCACAGAGAATATGAACAGAGCATAGGTCAGAGCTTTCTATGAGCAATCCGCAGAATTTCTCTGAATGACCTAATAACATGAAAATCGTTACCAGGAAAATCCTGAAGAACAAGCCCCCAATCCTCTAATTGCGTCATCGGTGGCTTGTACTGGCAACGGGAAGGCACAATGTCGTTCTATTAGAACGGAATGGGGTTCTGTCTAAATCACGTCAATTTGAAACATGCTTCGGAATTATAGTAATTTCCTGGACGGGACAGGAGTCGCCGGTAACAACCTCGACGCAGTCGGCCGTTCCTACTCCGATGTCCCCGGGTTGTTATATTTATATAATTCCAACAAAACGAACAAAAAGTCTGGACGTCGCGTCGAACCGAGTTCGTCGAACGTGTGACCCCTGCGGCTCCATTTTAAGAACAATATGCAATTGAGATTCAGGGTCATCGATTCACGCTCTCTCGTGTACGTGCACGTCGCGTACGGGTCAACGTACGCTCAGCCTACTCTAGTATACTGATCAATCGGTGCGCACGACTAACGATAACAATCGAAATTGAAAGCGAGCAAGACTAGATTGGACGCAAATCATCGTAATTGAAATGCTAGAACTTTCATTGTTTACCGAATATTTTTTTTTGTTATAATCATTCTGCAATTGGTTAAGGGTAACGATTGAAGTTTGCAAAATCTTTTTCAAAGACGACCGTCATCTCTTCAACAATATCGAGATAAATATATTTGATTCTATGTAAGCAATTTTAAACAGAGATTTATGAGAGAAATGAGTGCTGGAAACATGATATAATGGAGATCTTATCCGGTTTCTGCTTTTTTTACAATTAATAGAGAAAATATTGATTCGAAATGTATACTTTGCAACGTACACCCAATGAAACATGCACTCAACAAGCCAATAATAGCTGGCCATCGAGGACACTGCTTTTTGCTATACTATTCTTCTCGATGCCCACTCATGGTACTCAAACAAGCGTGTACCAGCTCATCAAAGAGGAAAATGGTTTTCTTATATCGTTGTGACCTAGTACCAGACCTAAGAAAATTTTATTTGTTATTTACAAATTTTATTTTCATTTGATGTTCAATTCAAACAATATCTTTATTCAAATAATTCTTCATTTCAAAATTCGCCTGAACAAGGCTACTGCACTAAATCATTAAATTTAGACACGCTACGTCATTTAACCATTAGAGTTCAGCTCCAATCGATTTAAAAACTGTTATTAAAATCTAACGATGTCGACACAAATAGAATTTTGAAGAGTGCGAACTATTTGACCGAATGAAAGATAAAACGAAGACTTATTTAATTTCGAATTGAAACAAACTGTATGACTGTAAACGAACACGTGATTATTTCAAATGACGTGTGCATAGCCAAGCAAGATAATATACTATGTTTGAAACAGTTTATTTCGATAATGCCTAAACGCGATACCCAAACAAAGCGTGACCCGCTGGAAACCAATAAGAACCAGCTAGAAAGGACGCCGCTTTTTATGTCATTGTCCTTATAAGTGGTTAGGCATGGTGGCCGCGGCGCAAACCGCGTAGCAGCCAGCCAAAGAGGACAACGTGCTTAGGCGTGTCTAAACGGTTCACCGCCATCGTCGACGCCAGTATATTTGCACCGCGTTCCTCGTCCGTGCAACCGAACGGGACGCTCGGCCGTGCCGCACAATCTCTTCGGGCAGTCAGTAGCTTGATGATCCCAGCACGGTGAGCTGGCTGCGAACGTTCTTGCTGGCTGGCTTTCATGTATGCGGTTCGGCGAGTCAACGTCGGTCGCCTAATCGCGAAACTTGTCCGGGAGTTCCGCGTAGCCGGAAGGTGAAAACCTCGTCGCGAGATTCGTCGCAAAATTCGTCGCAAGATTCATCGTGAGGCACGCGTTGGTACCAAGTGAAAATCGTACAACGAACGCCGACCGTTCGTTGTTCAACAAAACCGTTCCGCGAACAGTGTTCTCTCGGCCGCGGGAAATGTCGCATCGCTTAGCTTGTTACACCTGACACACTCTTCCCGCATGGGACGAACGAATCAACCTTTTCATCAACTCGATTCGAGTTGCTACGTCGTGTACGTTCTATTGCACCGGGCGAAAGTGGAACTCTCTGCCACTCCGTGTCCGCGTTTCCGCTAGGTAATTGGACAGGATTCTGGTACCCAGGATCTGGAATCCAAGATCTGGGATCCAGGATTCTCCCCCGGGGGGATAAACAAAACCTGGAGAACCTTCTTCTTGAGATCGTCTCTCCTGAGAAAGGAGACGGTTCTTCCCGTGCCCCGAAGTTACCGGTCTTCTGGTGTTTTTCGAGTACCCTAAGTCGGCATCACGTGTTCGTCCTCACCGAGTCGAGATTGATGTTCCATCGGGGACTCGATGCAATCGTACACCGTACACTCATAACGCTCTGAGATCGAATTTCAGTTTCCGGTCATTGTAGTTCTCAATTGAAATCCTGGAGAGGTAACGGAAAATGTTGGGTCCACAGGGAGACACGAACATGCCCGTTGCAAGTAGATTTCTCAACGATTTTATCGTTGCTCGATTCACTGAGACTAATGGAGCTGCTAGTAGTAACGTCAGGGTTTTTAATACTTGAACCACTCCGTTCTCCAGAGGGAATACTTTTCGAACGTTCCGCCATTTATTCTTCCCTTGGGGCCTATTCGTTAACCGAATCCCGATTAGCTCTGTGTTGTGTTGATTACCAAGTGCTTAAAGCGACGTTACTCAACTGTACCTCCTCGTGAATTATATAATTGCAATCGGGTTTGATCGACCTGTTGGTCGCTTTTAGATTTGCTAGCCGACTGATCTTTGCTCTTTATCTTGAATTCCACGACGAGCTTATGGCCCTGATAACGATCCTCGAGCACGCGTTTCTTCTGAAATTTTGTACAGTTAATACTTCATATTATTTGCTTTACGTTATGCGCGAGAATTGTAATTATTTATTCCATCCGGAAATCTACCATCGGTTTACGAATCGATTCACGCAGGATAAGGGACCCAATTATTGTGGGGGTATCAGTTACTCTACCTATATATTAATTATATTTATTTTTAAAGCATAATCAATAATAAAAAAGATATATAACATATATATTAAGTTAGTAGCCAGGCACAGTAATTGGGTCCCTTACCCTATACGAAAATTGCCAAATACTGTGGAAATTGATGTTTGCCCTTTGCGTCTGCAAACTTCAGACGCGAACGTTATTTCAATTATTCCTGTGTACAGCTATACAATTGTTAGGACACGTAGGATGGTAGACTATGTTGTGCGGCGTTTCATAAAAGCAGACGTAATAACGAAGAAATTTTCATTAACCATATGGGTCGGTAATAGCTGACATATTTTGCGAAATATTCAGCGTTCAAGGACAACGATATGAGACGTTCTCCATCTCTGGTTTGACTTTGTTTCCACGTCTCTTGAACATTTTCTTCTGTCTGTCTTCAAGATCACAGCACGGTGTTAAACATTTCAAGTAATTGCTTCTGCATCTGTAATTAGACGTTGCGATCATCTTTCTAAGTACTGCATGAGTAACTCGTTCCTGAGATACCGACTACATGCAGTGAGTAGGCATACCACTAGAAAACACATATGCTCATTTATCTACAGAAAATATCTGCATTGTTAATGGGCTGCGGATCACTATGCAATCGATTCGCTGGCATTCCCATTCTACAGGAAACATACTGGAAAAACATCTTTTGCTAATTCCAATTCGTGTAAAATGACTTGTACCATTGTAACCCGCAGAAAAATCCGCAATATTCAAAAATTGTTACGAGTTAAATTGCACCTCAGTGATGACAAGAAGCTTGATTTAAACGTATAATCTTTTCTATGTTTACTTGTAGAAAGAATAATTGTATCGAGGTATACAATAATTGTAATTTTGAGAGAATTGTTGTAAATTAGTTTGCTCTTCAAAAAAGAAAACATATTACGCACTTTATTTGTTTTTCAAAATTTCACGCGTTTATAAACGATATACCGTGCATATATAATAATTTATAGTGAAACCACTGAAATAGTACTTTTTATTTCATTCTCTAAAATACTACAGTAAAGTCTCGATCTAAGCCGAACGGAGCTACACGATCTTAGTCAGTCACGAACCCGAGAATTGGGCTTAGATGAAGAATTTACTGTACTGTTGTTTATATCATCACAATTCCACAGTAGATATAACAGGGTTTTGGTATGCTTATCCGTGTAACAAACACATTACTTGATAAAAGGAGTGTTTCTCATTTAAGCAGGTTATAACGCGATCATCATCACCATCCTGCCTAATCAATCACCTAATTGAGCTCATTTTAACGTTGCATAACATCGCCACCCCTCGTGCGATCGTTTGATTAGGCACTCGTAGCTCACATAAACTTGTAGCTCAAGTTCTCAGGTCACGAAGAGTGTGATAACAGGGCCGTGAAATATTGTTCGATCATTTTTCCAAACAATTGTTTATTATAAAACGAATGATATGCTGTGTGCATATGTAGGCCGATCGTCGAACGATAGGTTACATTTTATTTTAGAAATCGTGATTCTTTACCCTTTTGCTCGCTGCCCCTGTCGCAAGAATTTAAATATTCCGCCAAAATATGCGATTCGGCGCCAGATATTGCACCAGCATAACCTATCGCAATGTCAGCCGAAACCCGGCATGCGAATCAATGAATCGGTGACACGAAAATGTTCCGATTAACATTGTAGAACAGAAAGGTGTTTCATTAACGGGGGGCTACAAAGTGGAAGGTTTTGATAAAAGAAAATAGAACCGTTAATCGTCATTTTTTCGGGATGCGAACAATTTACACTAACTACGTGTCGTAAGAACATTGTGACATCGTTAAGAGACAATAACGAAAGAAACAAAACATGCTTCGACGAAACCAGAAAGCTCTACTCTACTGTGAACTGTTTGGGCTTTCAGAGGAGGACGAATCACAGATCTTTGTGAAGTTTTTCAAATTTCACAAATGTTACGACCTAATACCGACCAGTGCCAAGCTGGTCGTTTTCGACACGCATCTCCTCGTCAAGAAGGCCTTCTTCGCTCTTGTCTACAATGGTCAGTGACAAACATCATCTGCATAATAATTAAGCATTTTTAGTAAATATTCAGATGTTCCTTCTGTATTGACTAATCTTTTGCATAGGTGTGAGAGCCGCGCCACTATGGGACAGTTCAAGACAAGAATTTGTGGGGATGTTAACTATAACAGATTTTATAAAAATTCTGCAAATGTATTACACCAGCCCATCTGTAACAATGGATGAATTGGAAGAACATGAATTAGATACATGGAGAAGTAATTATCTTTCTCTTGTAGATGTTTATTGACATAAGATTATAATAGTTGCTATTGACACAATATTTTGTACATGTTGCTACTTTAGAAGTTTTGAAGGATCAGGTTCATCCATTAGTAAGCATCGGCCCAGATGCATCTTTGTATGAGGCCATTAAAACTCTTGTACAAAACAGAATTCATCGTTTGCCTGTGATAGACCCAGATACTGGAAATGTTCTCTATATCTTGACACATAAACGAATACTGAGGTTCCTCTTCCTTTATGTAAGTATACAGCAAGATACTAATGATTGGACTGCGAATCTTTATGCAAAATGGAAATTATGTGCGTCGATTTCAAGAAACAGAAGCTGCACAGATATTTATTTTTTCTTTCAGTAATTGTAATAAGTAGACTCCAGATCTTTATGCAAAAGAAAAAGTTTGTGCATCAATTGTAAGACAAATCATTTTAGTATAATCAAAACACATAAAGACCGCAGTCTACTAATGTCAAACAACATTTATCAGAATATGAAATTCATTTTAACGATTCAATCCAACAGATTCACGAGTTACCAAAACCATCATTTACAAATAAAACACTGAGGGAGTTAAGGATAGGTACATTTGATAATATTGAAACTGCAACCGAAGAAACTAGCATAATTTTAGCACTCAAGAAATTTGTAGAGAGGAGAGTGTCAGCATTGCCGATCATCGATACTGAAGGAAAATTGGTCAACATTTATTCGAAGTTTGATGTTATTGTAAGAATATTACTATGATTTTTCAAGTTCCAGAATCTCAAATTTGTAATTTATAATACATAAATAATCATATTCGAATCTTTCAGAACTTAGCTGCAGAGAAAACATATAACAATCTAGATGTTTCATTAAGAGAAGCAAATGAGCATCGTAATGACTGGTTTGAGGGAGTTCAAAGTTGTAAATTAGATGAAACGTTGTTTACCGTTATGGAAAGAATTGTTAGGGCAGAGGTTTATTATTTTCCATTGTTTCCTTTATAAAGGGTAAAGTAACCATATAAATTTTATTAAATCGAGAAATATTTATGTTTTTTAGGTCCATAGGCTAGTAGTGGTTGATGATGATGATAAAGTGATTGGTATAATTTCTCTATCAGACCTACTCTTCTACCTCGTTCTTAGGCCTTGCGGTAAAAATACTTTCTACAGTTTCACATAAAATTATTACCATATGAACACGTTGACTGTCGTGTTGTTGATCACTACTGACCGCCACTGAACTTTTCACAAAACCAACAAAATACGCTCGACAGTCAACGCGTTAACAATATTGAAAGAACAATAGCTATAACAACCGATAATAATTTGCAGGTGAGGATGGCAGTAGCAATAAAAATAGTTCTATATCGTTAAGAGCACAGGACTCTCTATCAAAGACTCCGAGTTCCGCGCAGTTTGAAGCTTCTCTTCCCGATGGTGAACAAGAAGCTGAACCAGATGCAGCTGAAGTAAACCAATCCGAAGGAGCACCCGCGACACCTAGTCCACCGCTGAGTCCAGCAGCGTCAGATATGTCTGAACCTCAATCTAATTTAGTAAATCAGTCTCAAGAACCTGCATGGAGGGAAGTAACTGTGTCAGGGGGAGAATGAGGCAACACAAGTCTATCGTGCCATTGAGCATGATATTGTGACCGGTTTATCACTGTGAAATTAAGATTAAGTTTACAGTGGAGCAGCGGTAAGCAGCGAATGAACAAGCGTGTATTTTTCATCCGTTTTTAATACTCGCGATTGCACTTGTCTTAAAAATTCATGAAAAACACACGAAACGATTATTTTGTGCTCATCGAACCAGTTAGAGACGAGAATTGTTACACCACGCGTTATTATATACCATGTTGAGCGCGAATGTTTGTGAACGAATTTTACTGGACGCGACAAACAATAATGAAACGCGCGACGCTGCGTAATGTATAAGGTTGAGTAAGCTTAATTTTTTATGGTACAAATGCTACTCAGCATAGACGTTCGAGCTTCTTGCCAGGAACGATCGCTACGCCATTAATTGCTCAGGGTATGAATTCTCCACGCCCTTTCTTCTATCGTACACTGGGAATGTTTCAAAAAGAATTTCGCGAGAAGGAATAACTGTTTCGTCCTTTATATTTATAATTCTACTGTGCTTTTTCACATTGAAACCTTTATATTTTATTTCCGGTTAAAGATTTAAATATAACGTACAGTGAATTCTCGTCATAAGTCAGTTGCGCAGTTCTAGTGACTGACAATTAGACGAAATCTGAGGTTCTCGCCGAACATTGCATTTGAAATACACAGTGAACGCTGGAAACCCAAGAGTCACTATATGTCTCTAAGTTATTAACCTATGACTACCGACGGATAGTGAGAAGAAGGCTGAGAAAATGTCTTTCTCCGATGCAATGTTGCACGTAGAAACGAACAGCGAAATTCGAGAGCGGGGTATACCCCGTGGTGGTGTGGGTAGTTGCAATGACTCCCAACCGCGAAGCTTGCACTGACTTGTAACGGGAATTCACTGTACTTTGTTTAATAGACGTGTACACAAAATATGAAAGAAATAGTAGCTGTATACAAAAAGGATTTGGCGGCTGGGATAAATGAGAGAGGAGGAAAAAGATAATGAGCGTTTATCCGTATAGGGAATAAATATGGACCCCATTTTTACAAAGGCCTTCCATGCAATACCCTTAATAAAACGAATACTATAGTTTTAATGAAAAGTCTCTAAACATCCGATTCGATTGTTTATGATTTATAGTTCCTTTGTCCAAGAATGTTTCACATTGGACGCTTAAGATTTAATTAGAAATTGGAATGCATAGTACCACAGTCCAGTCTTACAAATTTACTTAATGGCACAGCATGATACACATTTCACAAGAAAGAAACCAATTTGGTGCTTCTGATTTTACGTTATTAATCGACTATGATATAATTATCGAATGAATTTATTGAAATATGAATAATAATTACGGTATGAACTATTGTTTTGATACAGCTATACACCTTCAAAAAAGATTTGTCTACAGGAGGGAAATGCTTGTATGTATTTAAGCTGCAATCTTTCATTAGATTTTTATGTCATTATTTTGTGTATGTCACAAAATACATTTACAAGAGCTATCACTAAATAGTAAGTGTCAGGCCTACAAAGCATTGGTATATGAAATCTTTTCTTACCTTGAGCATGCGCTGCCACCAATCTTTTAATCAATGCTTTAAATATTTAGAGGTATCCGCTGTACTTTACTCAAGTTACTTACAAAACAGTTTGATTGTGAAAATATTCATTTTACACGTATTTTAGATTTGTGTGTACATGTATAATAATTTAACTTAATTTTACATCTTTGAACACTTATATTCCGTTTGTATCTGCTTTACGTGAAGAATAACGTATCACAAGGTTTTTATGTGATCTCTGACCAAAATTCTGTATAATTGTATAACAAAGAATGAAATTGTAATCGGCGTAACATGAATTGTGAAATGAAAGTCTTACATTCACATATTATCTCATTGTGATTTCGCAAAGTGTAATTAATGATTATTTAAGACAAATTTTTTCTGGATGAATACAAATAATTTCACAACAAATTGACGTCATGTTGATCCTTATATTTGTTTTTGTATAATGTATAAGTATGCTATATAATGGTTGAGAATGTACCGAAACTGGATTCTATTTAAAAAAAAAGGAGAAAAATTATGTATACATAATCTCGACAAAATAAGTGGTAGAAAGCATTCATATGCGAACATGATCAACCGAAGAAACTATGATAGTTTCGTCACGAAATATTTCTTTATTCTATGCTTACTGCACGAAGAAAAATGGAACGCGGAGATCTGTGTGTTACATCTATATGTGAAAATTTGTATATAAAATGGCCTCTGTGCCCAAGGAACGTGGTTTCCTATTCGGCGCAAAGCTCCATTTTGCTCTGTAGAAGTATGAGTAACAAAAGAAACCATCTACTCGATCTTGAAGGAGACAGAGAGTGCCTGTAATTTAGTGAATTTATTCCTAGGTACGTTTACGAGGATAAGAGTTAAAAAAAGAAAAGAAAGCTATTCCATTTCAGATATAAGCCCAGTCAGGATAAAAGCAAGTTTGCGTTAGTATTATGGGGAGGCGTAGTGGACAATGATTTTTGTACAGCTGAAAAGAAATTATAGCCGAATAAGATTTAGTGTGCTGTAGTTGCGAAACGTTATTTCCTTTTAGTACAAAATGCGTTTCAACTTTGCGAGTTGTCACGTTCACTTTTTTCTAGTTTCTAGACATAAAAAAAAATTTACGAGTAGCCTACGTCCTGCAGCGGACCCGACTTCAATATATTATCAACCGCGTTGAAAAGCACAATTTACGAAGATCCCGAGAGAAAACGGGATTGCGGTAAGTGTTTTCACACTCGAGAAAATCATTGAACTCGGCGTACGCTGCATTTGCGAACCAAAACTATATATAGACAAGGTATTAAGAAATAAATTGTACAATAAAAAAAATTAATCGAATAAAATTAGGCAGTACACTTCAGTCGCGTCTCAGTGCCGTATATCCAAGACGGAAAGAAAAAACAATTAGCGTATTCATGTCCCTCGTACATACGTGTAAGTTACAAATGGAAAAAAAGCAAATTGCTGAGTGATAAAATACATCATAACAGAAACATTTTATTTTAACGTTTTTAATCATTTCTCTACACCTTATTATGTACTCGGATTTTTATCCTTGTTGTATTTCAAGTTTATGTTTCCATGCATCTTAACAGATTACTTATCTATAATCGTGAGCCAGCAAGTGAGTCCTAACAAACAATCTAATAATTTCTTTTAAAATTATTATACAAAATAAGATTTTTAAGCTGATTTTGATATAATAATAAAATCATTGAGAATTCTAGTAAATAATAGGTACATACATATTTACACACATACACATAATACAGTATTTAGTATAAATACATACATCATTTTTTTTTAAATGACAAAGCAATTGATTAAACAATAATAACTGGTTTTATTGATAATTTGTGAGTTTCTACTCACGTATATTACTAATGTCCTTATAATTATTCACACTTGCTAAGAATAATTAGGTTTTCTTTTTTTGGATTCGTGTATTCTTGAAATAGCTTTAGACACAAGCTATACATAAAACAATACAATTAAAATTGTATTATTTTCTTGAACATTAATTCTAATATTTATATTAAATTACTTACCTTTTCATTATCTAAACTAATAACTTTTTTTCTTTTGACCAATTTCTTATCTGATCTATTATTGATTACTTGCATATTTTCGAATAACATATCGTACTCTGAATCACTATCTACAGCTGTTTTTCCATTCTCTTTATTTGTGCTATTATTGTGTTCACTGTTAATATCATTATGCATTCGTTTACCATTTTCGGTAATTTGACTTTCCTCTGGTAATGAAAAACCTGAACGCAACAACATACATGACATCTTTGAAGTCAAATAAATCTGAAACATACAATAAAAAAAGAATTTGTAAATGCAGTCCCACTTTATAAATAGGTGATCTGCTTATTCGTATTGAATTTCAGAATAAATTACCTTTTTTAATAATTTCTTTGTATTCATATGGTGTACTCGTAAGTATCTATCTAAACTAACACTAACGATGTAAGGTTCAGTTGTACTGCAAGTTATACCAGTCACAGCACCAGCAAAACCTTTGTATGTATTTAACACGTTAGCTGGTTTTCTCAAGTCCACAAGGTTCATTTTACCTTTGCCAGATCCTACTATAATTTGGCTACAATTAAAAAAAAAAAACATTACATATTATCTCTTTGCATTTGTAATTACTACAGTTTGGTTTTCATCTTCATTTAAATTTAATCAATATTCTCAATTATAAAAATGAATTTTCACTTCGAATTTGTTCTTAAAATTCACGATCTAATTGTTTCTTTTACACACTTTTCTCTTGATGTAACAGCTAAAGTTGTAAGTGCTTCATGTTTGACTTCCAAATTTATAACAGGCCGTCTCTGTGTTTTTGGGTCATACAATTGTACCTTCAATAAACAGACGAAACTTTTATAAGTTTGAATGCAATAATAGAAGTATTTTATAAATTGCGAATTTCGTACATGTCCATATCTGCTGACTGTGACAACTTGTTCTGTGCCAGGAAGGAAATCAATATCAGAAATCCAAGTACCCACTGGCAAATTTAACCAATCATTGGATAGACGTTTAGCTACAAATATTTGTGCTTGTCTGTCTAAATCGAATAATCTTAGCATGTTCTCTTTACCCCCAGTAGCTATTATTTTTTTATTTATTTTAGAATGGCGCATTCTTTCTAAATCTCCACCAGCATGTATTGATATTCCATCCTCATCTTTGAATCGCCATAGCTTTACTTGTCCAGATTGAACTGCAGTCAGAATTGCTCTAAAATATCCATTATCGTAACCATTATAGTAAAGCATTTTACGCAGAGGGCATTTACTTTTTCAAAAAATAATTACTTACTCATCATATCGCGATATGCCATTTATTTTTCCTGTGCCAACATTGCAGAAAAATGAACATGTAAATGTTGAACATTCCGTATCATAAACCTTTACACTGGAAACCAAAAGGAGTTGAAATATTTATTGGTATAGTTGGAAAGCTTAACCACTATGTGATTGGTAAGTTACTTAATATACATATATAACCTCCTAATTTCTTTCGTTCCACAGGCAATCAAAATTTCTTTTTCTTCGTTATCACCCCATGAAATTGTTGTCACACTGTCGTTGTCAGTTATAGATACTAAACTTTGTATATTTTGTGTGACACATTGTTCTTTCTCTATTTTTATACCTGTAAATAAGGGTTGAAAGCTCAGTTAACAGATTCTCTATTTAGTTATTTCTTTCAAGTTTGGATTAACATGTTAGTGTTAAATAATTTTTTGATCGTGATACTTTGCGACATCCAGCAAAATTATAATATATTTACATGAAGGTGATAAATAGATTCGAAAGTTAACTGATACTAGTAATATAGTACTGAAAAATCACTAGTAAGCGGTATAATAAATTAATTTTAATGAAACTAAAGACATATAAATAAATTTTTTGAGTTAATCAGTCAATGTATGTATTGTTTACAAGTAGTAAATTGCAATTAAGACTTATAATTACCTTTGAAGACGCCTGATTTACAGCCTGTGTAAATATCATAATTGTCTCTCGAACACATTTTCGAAAAGTATAAACTGTAAATAATATGCAAAACTTAGAAACAATGTAAGATTAACCATGTGGTTGCTCAATACTGTTTACCACAAAACACCACAAAACATTTCACATGAAGGTGTTCCTAATCTGTGGATGAACAATCGATAAATCGTTCTATATACACTTCACGTAATTCACTTTTAAATTTGAATTTAATAATGAATATATGATTGATACTTCTACAGTAGAAAAGAAAAGAAATTTTATTACAAACTTAGTTGTTATATTTAGTGACAAGTTTAGTTGAACCAGTGAACTTTACGTTGAATATAATTCTTCCGAAGGTATAAAACGAGTCTGAAGTTGGAAGAACTTCATAAAAACAAACTTCGGTTAAGTGGTCGAACATAACCTAACCGCTTTCGCTTATGTATATATATATATTTAGTCATGTATGTATGTATATACAAGTAACAGCACGGACGATACTCCGTCTGTGATATTATATATATAGTGTCTATTTATGTTCCCTATAGTTGATAATGAAATAATTATACTTTCTATAAATCTTCGCGAACAATCATGTATAAACAAATAACCAAAAGTAAAACTTCATCGTTACAAGCTATTAATTCGATTCTTTCTATGGATGATACAATATTAAACAATATTGGAATAGAAAAAGGAGATAATGAAATATCATTTATCAACCCTGGTGTACATGAAAAAACTTTAAATAATTTTGAGCACGAATGGAGTGTTTGTGATATAGTTGAAATAAATGATGTATCTGAAAGTTTACCAGATTGTGACATTAATGATTCGGAAGCAAGAATTCATGAGAAAAGTTTCTTAAATACCTCTTGTAAAATTGGCAAAGAAACTAATCAATGGCAAGATGAAACATTTTTTAGTGCATCATTTACACAATTGATTGCTTCTAACGAGAAAAATGATACCTCGGATCACATTAGTCAGGTTACATATTTCTCTATCGGCAGACTAATTTATCTTTACCTTTATTCATTTTAATCACATTTTATTATCTATTTTTGTTATGATAGGTTCATACTCCAAAATTTGAAAATCTTATTGAAGAAAAAGTTTCCATATGTGGGTCTAGTAATAAGAGCAAAGGTATAAATATATTCAAGAGACACAGCACTGGCAATGACAATAATACTCCAAATAAAATACACTGTTCAGAAAGTGAGAAAATAAACAAACAATATTCGAACACTATTAATGCAAATTCAAAAGAAGGTTGTACATTTTATGGTTTACCAGATGCTGTAAAAGACCTTATCTTAAAAACTAGGGGTATTGATAAAATCTATAGTAAGTACACTGTTTTTCATAGGTTACATTATTGAATGTATTCATAATTACTATTTAATCTTTATAGAATGGCAGGATGAGTGTTTAAGTTCAGATGCATTAAAAACAAGAAAGAATTTAATTTATGCTCTTCCAACAAGTGGTGGTAAAACTTTAGTTGCAGAAATATTAATGTTGAAAGAAATCATATGTAACAAAAAAAATGCAATATTTATACTACCATTTGTTGCTATAGTACAAGAAAAGGTAGGTATTGATTTGTTCAATACAATGATATAGATTACCGTACTATTTATTTGTAATTTATAGGTCGAAGCAATGGCACCGTTTGCATTGGAATTAAATTTTTTAATCGAAGAATATGCAGCAGCGAAAGGCCATTATCCACCAAAAAAACGTCGGAAAAAAAATAGTATATATATATGCACTATAGAGAAGGCATTGGGTTTAATCAACAGTTTAATTGAAGAAAATCGTTTGAATGAAGTAAGTAATAGTATCCTAAAAGAAAGTGGCAAGGTGTGGTATATATGACATTGCTTAAAAAACATTCTAGATTGGGCTCATGGTTGTGGACGAGTTGCATTTACTTGGTGAAAATGGAAGAGGAGCTACATTAGAAGTTCTCTTAACAACGGCATTATATGTTAATGGTAACAAGGAAAAAATAAAACATATTACATAAATTGTAGCTCGTGAAAAAAATCGATATTGACCATTCATCTGTCATACGTATGTTCGTTTTTATAATAAGTAGAAATGCTAAGTCAAATATTAGCATTTTAACTAGGATATAAAAAAAGCAAGAACTTTTATAATGAATTATCTACTTATTTTTTCATGTAAATTTTCGCAGTTTGTAACTGTTGTCATCAGTTTGGAGACATCCTGTTTGATCTAATCTAATATATGTTTCAGAATGCATTCAAATTATCGGAATGAGTGCAACAATAGGCAACTTGAAAGAAATTTCCGAATTTTTAAATGCAGATTTATATACCGGAAATTTTAGGCCCATTGAAATAAAAGAGTATGTCAAGTGTGATGACGAAATTTGGCTGGTTGACTTGAAATCTGAAGATCTTTTAACAGATCCAAAAAAAATTAATTATCGCGTACGTTTATTTACTTCAATGTATTGAATAATGGCAAAACATTTAATAACTAGTTTTTAATCGCATTTTTGTTTAACAAGTATTCAAATAATGCAGCAGTCATAGATCCAGATAGAATTGGAGGTTTAGTGATGGATGTAATTCCACAAGAATCTTGTCTCATATTCTGTTCTAGTCGTAAGAATTGTGAAAATGTTGCCGTGTTGTTAACCAAAATTTTATTCAGGTATTATATATTTTTCTGAAATTGAACTTCGAAATTGTCAATTGCAATGTGTCGATATCAGTGCATTTATATTTTACGTAATCAAATATGATGTAAAAATAAAAAAAAATAAATAAATAAATATGATGAATAAATTTTAGATCGTTGGAAGAGCATAAGAAAGATGAGAAACAAAATTTATTGACAGCACTTCAAACCGAGGAAGGTCTTTGTCCTATTTTACGTCGAACTATAAAATTTGGTGTGGCTTATCATCACTCTGGTCTTACAGCCGAAGAAAGACGGTTATTGGAGGACGCTTTTAGAGCAGGAATCCTCTGCGTCATATGTTGCACCTCAACGTTAGCTGCTGGAGTAAATTTACCAGCGAGAAGGGTACTTTATTATGTCATTTTCTCTTTATCATTAAAAATGACTTGCGGCTTCTGAATTTGATAAATATTGCAGGTAATACTAAGAAGCCCATACGTAGGCAATCAATTTTTGAATTTAAGTAGATACAAACAAATGATTGGAAGAGCTGGTCGTGCTGGTATGGGAAATATTGGAGAAAGTATACTAATATGTAAAAACCATGAATTATCAAAAGTAATAATATTATGTCTTCTAGTACAATGCATTGAATTACCTTGACCTCATCGATATCTTGAGATCATCGACAATGTTTTTATCGACACCGAGTTTTGTCGACAATGTCAACATTCACGTCAGACAGTCGACTTCTAGTGCGTATAACGAACAATATTCGTTCTACCCTTATACGAAAATTATATTCAGGAACATTGTCGATGATATCGGCGATTTAAACGTGTCGATGAGTAGATACTGTCGGCGAAATTCGGTATTGATGAAATCGTATCGGTGAAATGCTTGTCGGCGAGTACAGGGTAATCTCAATGTATTATATAAGTTTAATCATTATTTAACTTTCTTATTGCTCTTTGTTACACAGGTGAAAGAACTTTTAACGTCTAACATGGATGAGTCTTTAAGTAAATTACATGTAAACAGAGATAGAGGCATTAATAATTTAATTTTAAATGCTACATTGTTTTCTATAGCAAAAACTAGATCCGATTTACATAAACTGACAAGAAAGACTTTACTCAATATTCAACAAGAACGTTTAAATGTTAATGCAAAACAGATTGCAGACCAAGCAATAACAGAATTTCTAAAAAGTGGTGTTATGAAAGTGAAAAAGAATCAAAGTAGTTGTGTAGGGTTCAAACCGAATGTAAGTGTTATCATTCCATCGCAAAATGAAGACTGTACTGATAAAATTACAGAAATAAATAACAAGAAAAAGAAAGTTGTTATGTTACTGAGTGAAACTGAATTAGAACTTTGTAATCTGGGTCGAGCATCTATGAAAGGTATACTTAACAGTATGTTCTTATAATAAACACTGTACTAAAATGTTTTGTAGTTCTCCTTGTCTTAAATTTAGTTTCATGTTGCAGGTAATATAGATATAGAGACTTCATATACATTATATGCTGATTTACAAAAAGCACAAGAACATTTAATTATTCTCGATTATTTGCATCTTTTATATCTTGTCACTCCGTACGATATTGTATCTCAAATAAAACCTAATGGATCCATTTATTATGATGTGGTAATCTATCCTCTTTTTATATGATATAACGTCTACTTTTATGTATATTGTTTAAAGTTTTTATCATATATTTTTAGGTCACTAATTTATCAGAGACTCAAATGAAAACAGCAAGACTTCTTGGAGTTAATGAGACATCTATAATGAAAATACGCGATGGTATAATGCCTAAGGTAATGCATTAGTTTTAATACTATTAAATAGTTTATGTAAATCGTTTCATATCTAACAGACTGTACAACCAAGAGTAATTCAACGATTTTATGTGACATTAATATTGTACGACTTGTGGACACAACATGCAGTTTATAGAGTAGCAGAAAAATATCAAGTAGATCGGGGTATTATACAAAACCTTTTAACTGCAGTGTCTTCGTTTGCTTCGTCTGTAGTTCGATTTTGTCAGGTAAATTACTGGACTAGTTGTATCTATAAAATTATCTTTTGTAAAAGCTGATCAACCATTTTAGGAGTTGGATGAATTTTGGGCATTTAGAGATCTGTTAGAAACGTTTAGTAAACGGTTATCTTATTGCTGTCCATTGGAGTTGGAGGTATTATTGGAGTTACCACTGGTTAAAATTGTAAGTTAATTGACAACATATTTCATACAACGGCCATCAATGTATTTTTTTTACATAGGGAACAAGATATTTTTACAAGATATTTTTTTACATAGGGAAGAGCACGTCAATTGTACAATGCAGGCTATAAAACGTTACAGTGCATAGCTAAAGTAAAAGCAGCAGATCTACAAGAAAGGATTCCATATTTAAGTAAAAAGGCATCAATACGAATTGTCGAAGCTGCTAAAGTAATCATTTTTCATGTTAAACACATCTGTAGTTAATGTTTCCAAATCAATACGTTAACATCAATCTCTTTTATCTTACAGTTATTAATATTGAAAAAAATAGAAGACCTTCAGGATGAAACGGAAGACATTCTAGATGGTATAGACATGAATACTTTAAACATAAATTGCTAATTTTTTTATTACAAGCTATTGTACAACGTGAGAATTTACATAAATATATGAACTGAAGGTTCACAGAAAGTTAATTTTTGTACATACATAGTTAATTTATTTTTTACTTGTGACAATAAACTACAGAATTTTGATTTTTATGCAAAAATGGTTAAAATATTTCATGTTAGCAAAAATACAGCAACACAGCGTTTAATGTTTGCTGTGTTTCATGCAGAGAATGTTTCATTTCGTGTATATGTATTAGTTGCATATTGTGCCAAACAGATCAATGTGCTTCAAGAACAACACATTGTTTAAGCAGGCACATATATTAAAAATCCAAAATGTGATTGATATTGCATTAAGGATATGTGATATCGAGCCATTGTGGTACAAATATTATATTTATAATCTAATTATAGTTATTTTGTAAAATGTAACAAACATAAAAATAACAACTTTATGAAAACAAACACTTCATAAATTTAGTATTTAATGACATTCAGCAATACTTGTCCGTGTTTTTTAAACTTTAACGTTTTTTATATAAACATGGTTTCAAAGTAATAGGGAATAATTTGGATTTTTTACCACCTATGTCTTTTTCCTTTTTGAAATCTAAGAAGTAGAACAAATTATGGGACAAATCTTTTAAAGTATTTTTAAAACCATATCCACTTAATACTTTTATAAAATCTTCTACTCCGTCAAATCGACTCTCAACTTCAGCTATTTTCAAAATACCGCTGGAAGTACATTTTATATAAATTTCAATTGAATTCAAACTATAATATTCAATATTTATATTAATTATTGTGTATACTCACTCTTTTTTAAGAATCCTATTTGCTTCTATAATGTAATCTTTTAGATTAGTTCCCATAAGCGACAAACAGAACACAACCACGTGTACACCATTAGTCAATAAAGGAGTATGTGCTACATCACATACAGTTACATTTTTGTTCAAAGAAATAAAATCAAAAGAATGTACTTTTTGGGTAACAGAAGCAGCGAGTCTTGCTTCGCCACAACCGAAGTCTGCAATAACATAATCCTTTGGCCTGCAATATTAATGTTAGAAGAATAAAGTCTAAATTTATAGATTAAAACTTAATTTATATAATTTTTCTGGATTGTTCACTAACATTTTCTTAATAGATGATATTATAACATCAAGAGGATTCAATGGCCATTGTGAAACTTGCTGTTTGTATCCCTCATGGTATGCTTTAAACGCATCTGGATCATCTTTAAAGTACTTTTTTGATTCAGAACTTTCACTGCCATACATTGTTTCATTCAAATACCTAAATCTGGATGCTTTTAATTTAGACATCATTCTTTCTCTTAAAGGTTTTGTTGTTAAGTTTTCTTTCTTTGTCTTTATCTGTGTTTGTTTAGCAGTAAGCATTTCTTCTAATTTTTTGACATCCAAATTGTAGTGTTTTACTGTTATATTAGAGTTTTTACTCTTTTTTGAGGAAGGGACTGAAGGTTTCTTTTCCTTTTCTTCTCTTTTCTTCCATGCTAATGAATTCACTTTTGCTACTTTGTCATTACTTACAATTTGCTTTTGTCTCTTTGTCTTCTTGTGCTTGCCATTGTTTATTTCCTTTGCATTTAGCAACAGGGAGTCTTTTGCTTGCTTCACAAGTGCTCTGACATTTTTGGTCTTTTTATTAGTTTGTTTGACAGACTGCTTTTCACTACGTTTTGACTTTTTGATCTTTCCAGCTTTCTGAACGTTTCCTTGTTTTCTTTCAATTTTATTTTGACTCTTGGTTTCATGGCCCTTAATCTTCTTTTTTATAGTGGTTACGTTTGCAACATTAGAATTAAAAAAACTAAAAGATGAATGGGTTCCATCATTTTTCTGTAACTTTTTAAATTTTTTTTTAAGGTTCTGTGTGCTCTTCTTATGTTTGCTTTTAAATTTTACATTTTGATCCTTGACCTTAGCAGGTTTACTATTCTTTTGATGTTTAACTACTTGGTTTTTTTTCTAAAAAAAAATTAACCATGTATAATGACTGTAACATAAATACATTTAGTTTTCACTCGGTAATGTTTTGTAATTTGTAATTGTTCCTTTGAGCGATATAAAAATTCATAAAATACCCAATACTTTACCTTAGAAATATTTTCTTCATCGAGGTTTTTAACCATTTTCTTTTTGTTAGAAGTATACTTTTTTAGTTTCTTTCCCATTTTCTTCGCGTGCACAACAAGCTTTTAGTCAGAAAGTGTATTAATTCTTATTTCGTAAAATTTAGGAAACAATCGCATATCTAACCTAACGGATTCATAAACAAATTGTTCACCTATGTATATAGGAATGCACAATAGAGTGGTACCAGCACCAGCACAGACGAGGAATAGGAGTAGACCAATCACCATATGAGATTTTTTGTCTCACACAAAAACAACTCGTTTACTTGCGCATCTACGCTGACAAACAATAAATGTTAGAACTAGATCCACACGAAGCTTAAACCATATACCTATCATAAACGGAGGGATCTCCGATCGATTTGCATATATTCGTCTTAATGTCATATATTAATATCTTACATCACAACGCCCTATCGTTTCTATACTTTTGATTAGTACATAAGATACTTTCGAAAAAATTAAATATATCTCGAAAGTAGAGACCCAAAATTTATGTATTTGGTCTCAAAACATTCCTAATAATTCTGCATACCGAATCTATATCTCAGAATTCCATAAATTTGGAAAATTATGGTTTTTTGAAAAATAGCCCGTCTACGGGCACTGAAACGGTATAGACATCTAGCGGTGAACGCCCGAACTAAAAACACATTATAGGCACGCGTTAACTGGACTAGTCTTCCTAAAATAATTAATAATTAATTAATTTGCCACGAATTCCGTTAGAAAATATTATGTGGGTGTGTGTAAGGGTTCAGAGTGTCTCTATAAATTATATAAACGCACTTATCAAATGCAGAATATTTTTTTAAAATTATTTATTAGAAGGCCGGCCTGGCGATTGCAGTGCGATGGTGGCGCCATCTATGGTGGCGGATTTTGGAACTAATTTCCCTATCCCTGTAATGAGTAAGACAAGGACAGAGATAGTGTGCGACAAGGACGGCAGATGTCTCGCTCGTGCCACCTCCTTTTCTACCCGCGGCTACTCCCCTGATATGTACCAGGAGTACACGCCGAGCAAGGAGGTATCCGACAAGGACAGACTTATGCAGTTAATGGAGAGAGAGAAGGACAGACATAGAAATTCGGCATAACCTGACAACTTGAGGGATGATTAACTAATATCTTATTTATTATGGAAGATTCATAAATATTTACAATTCGAAAATACAGAATACACCTCCGCTACTTTCACATACAATTTTGTCCCGAATTGAATAGTTATTAACAATTCTTCAAACACTTGTCCGAAAATAAATTCAGTTAATTTGACAGGTCCCCCATAAATAATTAATTATATAACTTTCCAGACATATTTTGTACACTTTAGGGATTAAAGAATCTAGAATGAAGTCTTGGCTACATTCCCCTTGAGGTTTTGTGTCGCTGTAATGGTTAATTAATAAGTTATTAACAATTTCTGGAGAGGAGGTATCTCCGGTGTCTCTGTCCTTGTCGCACACTCTGTCTCTCCTTGTCTTACTCATTACGGGTGTACAGGAAGGACGTAACGACAACAAAAATCGTTAATAACTAATTAATCAGGAATAATTCGTCAATATTTACATTCGAAGAACATAGAATAGACCTTTGACAACATTCATGTATAGTTTTTTAACAGAATTTGTTTCGGAATAAATAGTTATTAACGATTATTCAAAACCTTGTTCTATTATAACCTCAAATAGTTTGACAGGTCTCCCGTAAATAATTAATTTTCATACTTTAGAGGCACAATTAGTACTCTTTTATGATTAAAGAAACCAGAGTGTACCTCTAGCAACATTCCTATAACAATTGTTGACCGGTTTAAATTGTCGTGAATAAGTTATTAACAATTTTTCGGCGGCTTGTTTCTTTACCCAATGCCTGCAATGTGTAAGACAAGGAGAGACAGAGTGTGCGAGAAGGACAGATACACACGAGATACCTCCTCTCCAGAAATTGTTAATAACTTATTAATTAAGCATTACAGCGACACAAAACCTCAAGAGGAATGTAGCCAAGACTTCATTCTAGATTCTTTAATCCCTAAAGTGTACAAAATATGTCTGGAAAGTTATATAATTAATTATTTACGGGGGACCTGTCAAATTAACTGAATTTATTTTCAGACACGTGTTCGAAGAATTGTTAATAATTATTCAATTCGGGACAAAAATCTATGAAAAATTGTATGTGAAAGTAGGGGAAGGTGTATTCTATATTTCCCTATTGTAAATATTTATACATTTTCAATAATAAAGAAGATATTAGTTAATTTTCCCTGAAATTAGTTGTTTATGCCGAAACTCATATGTCTGTCCTTCTCTCTCTCCGTAAACTGCATAAGTCTGTCCTTGTCGGATACCTCCTTGCTCGGCGTGTACTCCTGGTACATATCAGGGGAGTAGCAGTGGGGTAGAAAAGGAGGTGGCACGAGCGAGACATCTGCTGTCCTTGTCGCACACTATCTCTGTCCTTGTCTTACTCATTACAGGGATAGGGAAATTAGTTCCAAAATCCGCCACCATAGATGGCGCCACCGTCCCGCTGCAATCGCCAGGCCGGCCTTCTAATAAATAATTTTTTAAAAATATTCTGCATTTGATAGACGCGCTTAAATAATTTAGAAAGACACTCTGAACCCTTACACACACCCACATAATATTTTCGAACGGAATTCGTGGCAAATTAATTAATTATTAATTACTTTCTGATAACTTGTCCAGTTAACGCGTGCCTGTAATGTGCTTTTAGTTCGGGCGTTCACCGCTAGATGTCTATAACGTTTCAGCGCCCGTAGACGGGCTATTTTTCAAAAAACCATAATTTCCAAATTTATGGAATTCTAGAGAGATATAGATTCGGTATGCAGAATTATTAGGAATGTTTTGAGACTAAATTTATAAATTTTGGGTCTCTACTTTCGAGATATATTTAATTTTTTCGAAAGTACATCTTCTATCAAAGATGTTGACTCAATCTTATGAACTAGTCAAAAGTATAGAAACGTAAGGGCGTTGTGATCTAATGATATTAATATATAACATTAAGACGAATATATGCAAATCGATCGGAGGTCCCTCCGTCACCGACGAGATATACCTCGTCGGTGGTTCTGATCCATGATAATATCGGACGAAGCATTCGTTGAAGCTAGTTCCGATTTATGCCGCAGTTTTAGTAAAGGTTCTGTTTCAGGCTAAACGTGGCCTCACAGTCTCTCCAGTACATATCTCGTCGGCGCCGAAGCTAAAATTGAGTGTTCGCGCGAAATAATGCAGGCACGCGTTACGAGTTAGATCGATGCAACAGAAGGGTTTCAGCCTCGCGTAGTAGCCTATCGATGGCGTTAGGTGGTTCGGAAGTTAACGCTACCGATGTCCACGATCCTTCGTTTCCGTCTCGAACCGATTTGTCCGTTTGATAGTTTCAAAAAGTTGCAGGCAACATATCGATATTCTTGAACCGTTCTAAATTTCAACCATTCGTTTTTTATCGTAAACGCTTAAAATCCATAGTCTGGTAATCGTGGGTCAAAGCGCTGGGATCGAATACCGCTACTCGAGAGTTCAGCGTGATCATCGTTTGCGCTTTTCTCGAGGAGCAACGAATCCGATTCGACTTCTCGAGTCGCAAACTGTTTTTACGAAGAATGGTCTGTCTGTATTTATTCCGGTCTTGCTGTTTTCGCTTTGTTCAAAAACTACAAACATCTTCAAGAAACTTTCTGCGTTTGTTTCGTATTTCGTATACGTATAATACCTTTTGAAAGGTGCTTCAATTTCGTTTCCACAATGGATCGAATTGGAGTCGCTAGGCGCGAAAGTCGCCGTATTCGAAAGATCGGGCACGAGTACCACGGCGAAGGGAAAATGCACGAGGAATGGAATCGATATGCGACAAAGCCGGGGGACGCGTCGTTTTCGAAAAGCGACGAGTACAAATCGAACGATTATGCGAGAGCCGTGACACGTCGTTCGCCGGGATGCTTTACTCTCTCGGAAAACGCGATTGGATTGATTCCGGTGATAAATCGTTCGGGCCTGGATGCGCGACGGAGTCCAAATTCAAGCGAACCAATCTCGTTACCGCGATTCTTCGCGCTCGATAGGTAATTGCGTTTACATCCTCGTAAATAAATGGACAAGCGAACGGTGAGCGGTGGTCTCTTTTCATTTTTCTGTATTTATCGGCCCGTCCGTTTCGTAAACACGAAATTTTTTAGTCGGCCATCCGAACGAATCTCGCCAAACGAACGCGTCGGATGACGCGAATCGCGGATAACGGATCGTTTCGAAACGTCCGATTACGTTTCTTCGACCAATGAAATCGCGCCGACGGATCTCTGTTTCTAGGAGGCAACGATACGATTCTCTCGTTTCTCAAAAAATTTCGATTCTTTATTCTACATATTCGACTATATTCGAATTATATTCTTTTTCTCTTACGATCACGGGAATGTAGATTCTATGGATAACTCGAGGAAAAGAACATAATATTTTTGGAAAAGGCTACCAGTCGCTTTTCGATCTTTTAAATCTCGCTCAGCCGCGTCTGCAACGAGACACAAGGACACTTTTAGAATTGAAACACCGACGAAACGTGTTCACGTTACGTTATTATTTGGTGATCGCAATAACGCTGTACGGTTGTTGCTCGATCAATACTTACAGGTGCTGCACGAGCGATCGTACACTTGAATCGAACATTTGACAATATTTTGCGACAGAACTTTTGCTACGCGTGTTTACTCGAATTCGACGAAATCCTTTTTACCAATTGAACGGACCTGCTGGATTTCGGGAGTTTAGACGGCGTAGTTAAAATTTGCGAATGATGCGCTGGAAGTTGGCAAGAAAACGATCGAAAAGGTCGAGGAAATATGTGTACGCGAGCGCGCGCGCGCGCGAGTACGAGTGTGTTGCGAGCACGTAGCGACTCCATGGTTTCGTCGTTCCATGTATCGAGAGTAGTCGGCGAGAGTGGTTATCACGAGGCAGCGATTGGTACTGCCCTCTGACCCCTTCGAAGCCATAGCTCCGCCTCTCGCTTACGCGCCGCGACCTACGTACTGCGCGCGTTCGAAAATCTTTTCCCATTCTTCTCTTTCCTTTTCTTCGGGGTTTCTCGCGGTGCGACGCGGGTGGTCGGTTGGTTTCTTGGTCTGCCAGTGTCTGTTGGTGTCTGCCGGTTTCTTGGTCAACTAGCCGCGAAGGGGTTCAATGGATTCTTTTCGTCCCGACCGACACAACTTTTCGACTCCTAGATAATACTCGAAGATTTCGCGGTAAATCGGAAGATCGACCGCGAAGAAGACTGTTGCTGTCGCGTCGCGTCTCGTCGACGGAAGCTCGAGCGGAAGAACAAAGTCGTTGCGATGTATGCGTGGGTCGCAAATACCAATTGAACAACAACGAACGCGCATTACTTCATCAAGGAACGGAAGGCTCCGGAGGTTTACCGGGGCGCGTTCCCTTTGATCGTCGGAAACGGGCTCGGGCGCGGGCATAACCGTATCATCGGAGCAGTTCGAACGCATCGATCATGGGAGATTCCTTACTACAGGCCTGCAAACGTAGATAAATTACGCGGTCATTCGTTTCTCGTTTTCTTGGAAACGATTTTCAAATACTGCGAAAGTAAACTGATTTTGGTTTTCTCTCGTATGATTTTACTGTTCCGATGGACAATATATCAAACGATGGAAGCCACCTGCAACCGATCTCACGTTTACAGAAACTTTCGTGACCGCCGCAGACCTTCGCCGTGAACGGCGGTCAAGTACGAGTCTTTTGTAAGCGTAGATTAAACGGAACGACGAGATACGGTGGAATTGGGATCGGAATAGGGATACGTGAATTGAAAGCGGCCGATATCGGGACCCAAGACCCGCGCGACCGTATCTTTTCGACGGGAACGATAAAGCGGAGAAACACGGGGATTCGAGAGAAGCAAGTTGCGGCGAAGGGAGGGCGCAACTGGACCCGCTCCAAAATCCCCCCTCCCCGATCGCGTCGCCTTTGCCGTTTTCCAGCGGGTCGAGCGGGGCCGCGATCGCAAACTTTCCATGCCGGAAATGGCCCTCGGCTCGCTGGTCGGTGACACGTGAGCCCACCGATAACGTTTCCGCGCGACGAATCGTCCAACTCCCGGGAGCTCTTTCCGACTCGTTTTCGAGGCGTTCCGAGCCCGATTCGTACCCGATCGGTGAAACGCGAACCGTTGGTCCGCGTCCGGTTCGGACAGCCGTCGTTTACCGCGTCCGAGAAAAGAAGCGGAATGTTTGAACGCCGGCCAAATCACGCATCGAGAGACCGAAAAAAAACTCTTTCTTCTCTTCGCTTCGGGTCTCTCTCTCGCGCTTTCTCCCTTGCCTCGTTTCGCCTGCCAAGCTAGATTTATCGAAATTCTAAGCATCCGGCTCTGGCCCGAGTACGCGAGACGTCTCCGCTCTCGCCGCCCATGCCCGGTTGCATCGCTCGCGATCTTGCGCGACCCTCTCCGACCCCCCTCCATCCCCATTTCCTTCGGTTTTTGTCTTTCCGTGCGCGCCAGCTCGGTATCGCTCTCCATCTCTCCCTCTTCCCCTCTGTCCGTCTTTCTGCCCGTGATTTATCCGCGATTTATGCGCATCTCGCGGCGACTAGCAACGCTGTTCACCGCAAACAACCAACGACCGCGACGAACCGATCCGACGGTGCAGAAGCTTCGACAAATATCTCGATCCGTTGCCGTTAGAGCCGTTACCCGTTGTCCACCGGGCCGTTGACGACCATCATGGTCCGAGAAACGTGTTGACGATGTTACGCGCTCGGTACACGCGGCCACTTCGCAGCGGAACGCGTCGAATTCACTCTGAATGCTCTACTTTAACGCTAGGTTTACGGAGCACTAAAAATTACTGTTTCGCATTACTTTAGAACAATAACGCGAAGGTATCTATCGAAATTTGTGGCCATTATTTTAACCCTTGACGGGCGTAAGTCACCTTGTAAGCGACAACGGTACTTCGTTAACGATACACACCCAAAGAAATCGATTTGTTAAATAATTCCTCGTGGACGCAACTTTAAAAGTATTCGTGAATTAACCCTTAGCGCTCGAGTGGTGACTCTGAAGCACCCCTAGAAATTGTTGTGGCATTATTTCAACGAAATAACAAAATATTTGTTACATTACACAATTTGTATTCAATAGATTACTAAACTATAAAGAAAGTAAAAATATTCTAAGACGGAGGAAAAATTTAGTTTTAGAATGAAAATATAGGGTAAATCTAGCGTTAACATATACAGTGGCGTGCGAAAGTTCCCGGCCAGATCTACGTCCATGCCTCGTCGCTGTGCTGCTGTTATTGCTGCAAAAGGCATGGCTACGTTAAATAATGTACTGCAAAATTCTTACACAATGAAAAACAAGCATAATTTTTTCGTTAAACACACTGGCCGGAAATTTTTTAACATGTTAATTTACTTATTCTGCAAATAAACAAGTAAGAAAAATAATTAGCGTTGATTTTTTTTTGTATTATCTTTTCATGTAATACGCACTTTTGTATGATTCTAATAAACATTTCTTAACGCTTTTTTTTGGAAGAAAAATAGCAAAAACCATCTGGCCGGGAACTTTTGCACGCCACTGTATGTATATATAACTAGAGACGTATGCAAAATAAGGTTTCTATACATCAATTGCAATCTATAGGCGCTAAGTAAACATTTATTTTCCTAATTAATCATTTTTATATGTTAAAAATGGTATATCGACATTATTGAATTCTTATCTTTGTCCTGTTTTGACACTTACTCATTTTTTTCAAGAATGCATAAAATCCGCAGTCTAGTTATAGCAATCTCTTCTACGTCAGCTCTGATCAATGTTCCTTGCTATAACCAAAAACATTGTCATATTCGATAAACGAGTAAGTTTGCTTTCCAGTTTCGGTTACCAGAGTTGGGCGTTATTCGAATGAAATTTCATGACATCGCGTCATCGACATCGCACGCGGCACGCACGCCACGCACCAACGACGTGTATGTGTATGAATAAATGTGTGAGTGCAGACTAGAAGAGAGTGAAGCGAAGAATCGTGGCAACAAATGTGTGTGTAAAGATAACGAAGGTCCCAGTCCCGAACCTAGGATCGGTCACTGTTAGTTATCTGTTGTATATGTCATCAATCGTCAACCTAGATTTCGTCTCGAAAAGCCTCGAGCCTCGGTCCTCGGCCTCGAGTCACTCGAGTGTTGGGTTCCTACCCGTAACCATAAAGACTGCGCTTATTCGAAGCATTTATTCTCGTCATTTAGAATAACGAATAACGAATGAAAGTCCCGGGATTTATTCGAGAATAACGAATAACGATTTATTCGTTATTCGCAAGCTACGAATAATTCTCGGCGAATGATATCCTTATTCGTTATTCTCGAATAAATCCAGGGACTTTATTCGTTATTCCTTATTCGTTATTCGAAATAAAATTTGCCCAACTCTGTCGGTTACCCAGTATAATCAACAAGCAGGTCCGGTCGATCTAGCTGATGGTAGATAACGGACTCTTATCGTTGGACTCGCGAAAAACGGAAGATTAGGCGAACAGACTGGTGGTGGAGGGGCGCGGCCAGTCTCAAAGAGGAGGAGAAAATCGAAAGAAGAAACGACGAGTCGCGTTCCTCGCGGAGGGTGGAGGGTGGAGGGTGGAGGGTAGTAGAAACGAGGTAGCGAGGGCACGCGGGGTCGCGCTCGCAGACGCAGCCGTCGCCCGACGGCCGTCGTCGTCGCGTCGAGTCGCTACGGCCAGAAATCACTGTCGCGTGTCGGGAAAATTCGCTCGGCGATTGTTTATGTTGAAACACGCTCCTGTAGGCATCCCCCCAAACTCTTTCAAGCGAGCACGGTACGGGAGAATTCTCTTTCTCTCTATTCGGGCGACTCCACGTATAGACGGTTCGTTTTAAAAATGCAGCAAGTTCACTTCTTATTGATAACTAGGTGTACTTGCCCGGATGGTTATGTAGACTTAAGAGCGCAGCGTGATATGCCTTCCGCAATGAAAAATCCGATTGGTGTTCTAACACTCAATCAGTAAACGCATACTAACTTCAAGCTTTCACCGTCAATGTTGAGGCGAAAAATCGGAAAGAACTTCCAAATTGTCTTATGAGTTTTTAACACGAAAGTGTTTTAGAGATGGGGGTGATTTGAGAAAAGATGTAACGAAATATGGAACGGAAATACGGGACGGAAATGCGTCACGCGACGATAATCGTCCCAGGTCAAATTCCCTAACCCTAGTAATCCGTTACCTGGTACTGATGATCGACAGAGTCATAAAGCGAGTAGAGAAAAAAAAAAGGTGAACATAAAGGTAAAGGTAAACGGACGGGCAAAAAGTAGAAAAATCTTTCGAGAAGGGACTCCTCGTTCGAGAGAGAGAGAGAGAGAACATTAACATTTTATGTTCTATTTATCGTTTTTCTTCTTTATTTACATAATGACTTGTCCGATTTTCGATTTTATTTTTTTAAAACCTTCTCGGAGGACACATGCATATGTGTGCAAAATTTCATTGAAATCGGTCGAGCGGTTTAGGAGGAGAAGAATCTCCACGAAATGTAAGAGTAGCGTAAAGAAGAGCTTCGCTCGTTCACTTCGTTCACTCGCTGCGCTCTTAAAAACAACAAAAATTATGTGATCTCATTTCTTCAAGAAAGTCGATTTACACCACTTTCGAAATGAACTCTCCATATATTCCGGGAATTAACCCTTTGCACTTGAAAGTATTTTGACACTAGAACTACCGGAAGAGTCTGAATATCTTGCTCCTAATTTTTCCCTTTTAGAAATATTGAAATTATAAATCTGTTTCCGTGCGAAAATCTTTTAATAGATTTCTCTATCAAAGTAGATATTCAAACAGAACTGGTACGAAATCTAAACAAATGCAATTGTGTCGTTATTATAAGGCAATGTATGTTAGTCGCGTTTAGTGCACGGTTCTTGTGTTAACACTAAAACGAAACATTTCTTTCGACCTAGAGCATTTCTCTTCTATATATATTTGTTTTTCATGTACAAACATGGTGCAACTTACTCGTACAACACTGAAGTGTTTAGTAATCTATCGAATACAAACAAATTTAATAACGTGAAAGATATTTTGAATAATGATACAGCAATTTTTAGTGGCGCCTTACAGTCGCCATTCGAGTGCTAAGGGTTAATCAAACACAAGCAAAGTTCAATGTTCTTTCACTGAATTTGGTAACAGAAACACGGTCGCTCGCTAGCGAAAAAATATATCTTCGAGTCGAATCGACATTTTCGAAGAACGAGAGAGTCCTGCCAGATTCTTTCTGCGCGTACTTACCGGAAACTGTTTGCTCCTTGCGATTCTGCGTTTCCTGTTCTCGGCAATTCCTCCGGCACCGTTTCCGCGTTCGTACCTACGTGTATTCTAATTGTGTGTACTTGTTCTTAGAGTTATCATAGTCGTATTTATATTTGTATTTATATATATAATATATGTATATATTAATTATGTACACGTTTTATACAAAAATGGTTTCGCACCTTTATACATAACTTTTTATAGATATCTTTTTTCGGCCTACGTACATCCAACGATAACACGATTCGCGCTCCATATAATACAATTGTTCGGTACGAGGAGCGATCGTCGTCTCGGTCGCGAAATTCGTTCGACTTCCTGTTTTCCGTCCTGTCCTGTCCTGTCCTGTCGAGAGGACCGGATTGGCTCGGATCGGATCGGATCGAATCGGATCGATGTCCCGCTCCTCGCAATGATACGCGACGCAGTCTCTTCTCGCAAACGATCGCTGCTTAAAAATATTAGAAATATCCCATATACCCCTAAGTGGTTCTCTAAGTAACTAGCTCGACATTGCCACATTTATCGTAACGTAGTATTCAAACGCAGTGTTCTCTTGCACGACACCCTCGGTGGTCGTTCTTTTTCCTCGTACAACGCTATACAACGCACCGTCTTTAGAGGTATATTGTACAGTATTTATATATATAGTAAAAAAAGCACCGTCTCGAAAAACCGAATCCTAGTTTTCGCGGCCAAAGCGCGCCCGTACGCCTGCGCGCTATATATTTCTATATCACATTGCGTTTCGCCGATTCCGCGATTACGCTGTTATCGCCGAACAGACTCCTCTCTCCCGGAGACCGAGCGACGAGCGACGAGCGACCAGTCGCTTCCTACAAGTTTAGATACAAACCTACGCTCCCGAAAGAAAAATATATGTTTACCCGCGCGTCGTCCCCGCCGTCTCCGCGAGAGCTCCGCGCGCCTAGACCTGTATATATATTTATATATTTTTTTTTTCATAACGTTTCCAAGAAAATGTCCAAAAACTTTCTCGCGAACGAAGGAACGATCCAACAACCACGGGGATCGGGCGTCTCGTCGGCGAAGACCACGTTTTCCACGCTGTTCGTTCGAAAATCGACGATCCTCTCGAGCGCGGTGAAACAAAACGATTCTCTGATAAATAACGCGACTCCGCTCGGCTCTTTCTCTTGGCCATTTTACGCATTCGCTCGCGCAATCGGGAATCGTGAACGGTTTCCTACGAACTTGAACTTTTCCGGTATGCTATTTCGATTCCGTGGATGGATACATACACGATGGAGATTATTTTCTACAGAGTCAATGGTCGTCTTCTCGGTTCCCGATAGCGCTCGCATAATCGTCCACGCGAGTCGAACGAACGGAGGGGAAGAAACACAGAGAGAGAAGGCTCGTTCGAATAGCTTCTAATAATACGAAACGAAGTAACAACGAAGAAAGCAGCGTCGGTTCGCGGACGACAACGAAATCTGACGAATTGCGGCGCGACGAAAGATATCGTTAAATGACAAATAATGAACAGCTCGAGTATCGGGAGAGAACGCCGATCGACTCTCGCCGATAACGAAGTGAGACGAACGAGAGAGGACGAGAGACAGATACGGGAACACAGTTTCTTCGAAAACGACGCATCGCGTTAAAGTCGGCGACCGATTCGAAACAGCTTCGGCACTCGGAATAGGAAGAACGAGGAGAGGGACAGGGAAATGGGAGAGGGGAGAGAGAAAGAGAGAAACAGAAATTCTTGAGAACGCGGGCACGCACGGAGAACGAGACGTCGAAACGAATGACTAAGAGTTTCGGCATGACTCGACTAGCGGCAATTACACGACGCCGGAGATCGATGCGAGATTACCGACCCGAAAGATCTTCCAGATCCTCGGCCGTCGATTACAAATGCTAATTTATGATTTCTTCGCGCGGCGACCTTCCGTTGTCCTTTCTTTCGGTCTCGTTCTCGATCTTGTTCTTTTGTTCCTGTTCTTCTGCTGTGTTCGTCTGCTCGCGTAATCGACGAGAAAATGCACCGGCGCTGTCGCCTCGCAAAAATCGCGGGCCATCGAGAGAGCACGCGCGATCGGTTCGCTGGTAAGAGATCGAGCGGCGGTCGATTTTCGGACCCGAAATGCCGGCGCCAGTTCGAATCGGTCCGGGTTTGGTTCGAGCGAGCGAGCGACGTCTTTATCGCGCATCTTCCCGTTCCGTTCCGTTCCGTTCCGTTCCGTTCACTCCGCCCTTTTTTTCTTTCGAACCCGTTTCTCCGTCACGCGTCTCGTCTCTCCTCCGCCCACTTTTCGCTCGACCATCTCTCGCGCGCACCTTTTACCGTGTGGTTTCAACGACACCGCTCGATTCCCTTCGACCCTTTACCACGCGTCCGGTTGCCCGCCGATTCGCGAGATCGGAGTACAGCTTCCGAACGCGTCGAAAAAATAGTCGCGGTCGGCTCGTCGGGTTTCGAGATTCGTCCGTTCGATTTCTTCTACGCGAACAACAGCGAACGAACCGTTTCTTTCTCGTTTCGCCGATTTCGCCGGGCGGCGAACGGCGAATAAGCTCGCGCGCCGATCGATCTCGGCTCCGAACTCGCTTGCGGATCGCTCGACGGTCGCAGCTCGATCGGGCCGCGGAACGAGACGGAGAGCGACAGTATTACGCGGAAGCTAGCTGTCGCCAGACAGAATGTCACATCGTGGACATGTACGGCCAGTTGAAACTGCTGCCGCTCAACAGCATGTCCCTGATCAGCGTCTCGATCGGCGTCTTCCCGACCAACCGGACGAAGAACAGCTGCTCGATCACTTGCGACGACACCGTCCTCAGCGACGGCAACCGCAGCAACAGCTTGCCGAACCTCGTCGGCTGGTTCGGATACTGTGTCCTGCAGTACTCCTCCAGGGCGCACTGCGACTTCTCTTGAAGGGACTCGATGTGCGCCACGTCCGACAATCCGCACGCGTCTGAAACAGAACGGGAAAAATCTTTTAGAACGCTTGTGTTACAACATGCTGAAAAACGACGTCGTTGACAAGTCGTCGTTTTCCCTACAAAATTGGGTTCCCGTTGAATAAACTTGACCGTTTGAGTCCCAAGCAACGCGATCGCGCTATTGAAATTTGACGTCGAGAAAACCCAGCACGTTTCGAGCGTTGTGGACAAACTGACGTTGGTGATTTACTGACGCAAGTACATCACACAACTCCTTTCAATGTAAATGGTACATTTTACGATAGGTAGAATAATACTATAATAATGCAATGATACATTACAAAATAAATATTCTCGTTTAGAGAAAACGCGGTTTTAATTTTACGTAAAAATTATATTTCATATTTTTCTATCGGAATTACTAGTATAAATATTTCCGTATAATATAAGAACAGTGTGGTTCTTTGCTGTGGTGGCTGAGAGTACACTACCGGCCATAAGTGTTTACCCACCCACATATTTTTTAACATTGTAGTCCACGGTTCTACGGTTCAGCTTCAATAACTTTGCTATTTCTCTGTTACTTTTTCCGATGCTATGATGGGACACTATTAGAGCGCGCGTTTCAATCGACAATTCTTTTCTGCCTGACATTATTTGAAATTTTCGCAAAATTCTTTAGGCACGTGAAAATCAACTGTTTACTGTACGAAAGCTTAATGCAGTATAAAATGCAGTATGAAATTTGAGAAGACTAAGATACCTGTATTACCTGCGTTCATATTCCCTACTGACCGTAATAAAAAAATTCAGAAAAATGGGTTTCTTTACCTGAACTCCAAAATTGTCGTTTTTCATAAAAAGCTGTAAACTCATTTACAGTACCTGATTGTGTATGTACAGAGTATTTTGGATGTTTTTTATTAGCCTTATAATTAGGATTTAATGCTACGGACATTTTCATAACAATAAAATACCTATTATTTGAATAGTAACGAAATTTGAAGGTGGGTAAACACTTATGGCCGGTAGTGTATACATACGAGCGCAGAGGGTTAATTTATGAAAAGTATCGAAAGAGAAATTTCTCTCGCGATCGAAGCGGGAAGTTTTTATTCTGTGAGTGAACGTACCAGGTGGATGGGTCTCTCGAAAATTACATTCCGGAATATTGAAAACTCTGCTCCGCGCCGAAATATCCTTCGGACGCGACGCGCGACGTTCGCGTTAATGGTTAAAAGCACGCGTTGCGGTTAAAAAGTTTGTAATCAAGGTTCGCGCGAGAACGGCTGTCGGAAGAGGAGCATTTTAAGGGACGACCGACCGGGGTTGCCGCGAAAATCGCCCTCGGGCAACCAGACACGCAGTCGAATGAGACTAGGAGTCGACTCTGCTCCGCTCTGCTCTGCTCTGCTCTGCTCTGCTCCGCTCTGCTCGGCACGGCTCGGCTCGGGGAGCCGTTGGAATGCGTGCCAACTGGAGGAGACGTTGCCCGTGCAAATGTCGGACTAATCATACGGGGTATCCCTTGATTTCACCCCACCGGCGCACCGGCACCGCGCGAAACCTTCCGCCTTCCTTCGCTTTGCTCCTCGCCATTGTTTTGCCACCCACGCGCCGGATAATACGCCGTCGCCTCTCTCTCTCTCTCTCTCCTCTCTCTCTCTCGTCATCGACGCGGCCCGAACCCTCCCAGGACACTGTGCGCGCAATCTAACCCCCAGATTATGCGGTTTTCGAGCCTACTCTCTCGGCAACACTCGATCGACACGCGACACACCGATCGTCGAATACGCACGATATTGTCGAGCAATTAAAATCAGATTTCCTACAGGCGATCTCCAATGTCGCGCGCGATCATAGGTTTGTTCCACAATACCAAACGCACGCTTAACCCCCTGCGCTACGATTTATTTTACGGTCTCAGCGATTGGATCTTTGTTGTAATTCGTGATTTCCTAAAAAGAGGGAGAAATTTATATTTATTGTATGCCCATACATTCTTCAATAGCTGTACATTGACAACACCAAAATAGAGTTTTATTTCGGTTTGAAGGAAATTAATTGAGAAATATATTTATCAGACTCTGCTCAGAATCTTCGTCACGACTCGATATTGTAGGACAAGGGATTAATCCCTTGCAGTACTATTTACATTGTGATTATAATGGTTAGAAGTTCTTCGTCCTTGAGAATTTCATAGAAAAGAAAGATAGTTTACATTTGTTGTATGCCTATGTTTTCTACAAAGGATATACAGTCGAGTCGGAAAGTAAGTTAACATTTGGTGATATGTAGGCAATGAATATGATGAATAAAATCAAGTTATTGTATTGTTTTTATTTAGGAGGTGTAAGAAAATAAACAAATATTTATTAGTAAAACATATATTATCATTATTAAAGATTAAAGACATGTCATATTCATTTGCCTGCATATACCAGTCGTTAACTTACTTTCCGACTCGACTGTATGTGCCCATAATTATGGAAGTGGTCTGTCAAAATTTTCTTTCACTTTTTTTACATTGAATAAATTTAGTTTCAAATCATGTCGTGTGAAATAAGTGATAAATTCATTTTTTTTTTTTTTATTTTGACTTGGACCACTTTCATAATTATGGGCACATATATCAACTACAACAAAATAGAATCTTATTTCGGTTTGAGGGGGATTAATAACGTACACATTCATTAGACTCTGTTCAGAGTTTTCGTCACGACTCGATATTGTAGGACAAGGGGTTAAGGGTCGAAACACACAAGACGGGCAGACTCAAGAACAGTATAGGAATTCTGTTAGCTGAAATTCTATACTTTGTTCTTGAATCTAGCGGGCATACGCCTTCGGCGGTCTTCATACGCTTTCCTTCTTGTTTGTTTCGACCCTGATCGAGCTCGCTCGAGGCGCGCGAGGCCACGTATTTTGCATAGATTATTTCAGTTTTAACCATCGCACAGTTTTCGCGATAGTTGCGAAAACGCGTTGCACCGCGTTGCTGTAGTCGTCGATCTTCCCCCTCCCCTTGTTCCTACGGGTTGCTAGCCCTTCGTGGACAGCACGAGGTCCCTTCTAGGAATGCAAATCGCGTTATTCCCATGCGTACGCGTAATGGGCTATTACGCGCACGTGGCGGTCCCGAAGGAATTCGACGATAGCTTCTATCGCCTCGGTCCTGAAGCGAAGCGACCAGACGAGTCGAGACGAGACGAGACGATACGAGACAATACAAAGAGACTAGGAGACTGTGGTCAGGTCACGGCGCGGAGGACCTTTGTCCGTCCGACACGGGGATTTTTCATCGACGGGCTCGGTTCGATGGCTCGCAAGAAGAGAATACACATTAGTTTCGTTTACGATCGACGAGAGGGTTCAATTAAAGCAAACCGCAAGGAATCCGCCAACGCGCGACCAATAAACAAACCGTCGGATTGGCTCTCCGATGTCGTCAGCGCCAATTCACCGCATCAATTCGAATAATGCCGTTGAGTGGCGTTTCTCCTCTCCTCGACCCCTTTCCCCTTCGCCACTCGATCACGATTTCTCTCCTACCCCCGTCGCGCGTCCCGTCTCGTTTCATCTCGTTTCGTCTCGCCCCGTCCCGTCCCGTCCCGTCCCAGACAGGCTTGCTCCGTTCCGCAAGCGTCAACCGGCTAAATGCCCTGGCGCCTCGTTGACCATCGTCACCGTAAATTGACCGATTTTAAACCGCGCGGACTCCCTTCTGGCTTCGCGTTCTCTGTCTCCTATTCTTCCAAGCGGCAAATCGTCGCGACGCAGTCGTCGTCGAATCGACGTCGATCCAAACGCGCATTCTCGCGAACGAACGATGCGCGAATTTCACGTCTGGACCGCGTATCGACGATGCACGCGTTTATCGACGAGGCTGTGTTTCTCGTTTATGCCCCTTGTTGTCTTAGTTATACAGTGATATGTATATATACATACATACGCAACGATTAACCCTTAGCACTCGAATGGCGACTCAGATTTTTTACATTATTAAATTTGTTTGTATTTAATAAATCGCTAAACATTTCGGTATTGTACGAGTAGATTGCACCATATTCGCATGCATAATATGAAAAGAAAATATATAGAAGGGAAACATTCTAGGTGGGAAGAAATCTTTCGTTTTGGAGTTGAAATAGCTTCGAGTGCAAAGCACTGTGCACGCGATATCGTAACTTTCCATTGCATTAACACTAAACGCACTGTAAGGGATTCGAGGGATTGCGGCCCATGAGGCCCGCAGCCGAGTATCGCGGACCAGCCACAGGCGCAGTTTATGATTACGGTGCGGACGTGACTTTAGGCTATTTTTGAGATTTAGCGGAACTTTCCGTTTTGTGATAATTTATTAGAGATGTATTTCAGCTAAAGGTCTCAATAGCCGTGACGTACCGTAAGACATCTGCAAACCAAACGCGGACCGTTAAGGGTCCTACGTAGGCGACGAAGAGGGTGCAATAAAAGTTGCGAGTTACCCTTACCTTGCCGCCTCCTCGAGGGCGTACATGAGGCCCAAAGCCAAATTGTGATTGGTCACTAAAAGCGACCGCCCACGTCAGAGAAATATATATATATATATATATATATAACGAGCAGAAGTAGGGAGGTAGTAGGTTGTTGTCAGAATAGCGCGAACGACTTAAGACATTCTGCGTGTTAATAAATATACTTAAGCAAAACATTGTTTTAGTTTATCCGGCATATCCTTACAGCACCGAGCTGTAAAAGTAACAGGTTGCCTTAGAAAAATGACAAGGTTTAATTCATTTAGACTTTGCACGGTTCTTATTGTAACGTGTGCGCTACTAAAGATACAGTGAGTAACGAAAGTATTCGAACGCCCTTTAAATCAGTATAACTTTTTTTTTAAAGTGAATCAAACGACCTGACTTTTTTGAGGAGTTAGAAGAATTGGGTTTCCAAATGATGTATAAAAAAGATTTTGAAAAAATTGCAATTGGTAAGAATTACATGAGAAAATAAAAATGGCACTTTTCACAACTTTTTTATTTGAACCTGTAGTGAAAATTAAAAATATGCGTTTTGTAGATATATGTTAGTTATATACATACTGAAAATTTCATTGAAATCGGTTAACGTTGTCATGAGATACAAACGTTTAAAGATGATTACATAAGGGCGAAATTCCCTGGCAAGATCAAAAATCTGCGACTTTTTCACCCTTAAACTCTCATTTTGAAACGTTTGTAGTTCATTGCAACGTTGACCGATTTCGATAAAATTTTCAGTACGTGTATAACTAACAGAGATCTACAAAACGCATATTTTAAATTTTCATTACAGGCTCAAATAAAAAAGTTGTGAAAAGTGCCATTTTTATTTTCTCATGTAATTCTTACCAATTGTAATCTTTTCAAAATCTTTTTAACACATCATTTGGAAAACCAATTCTTCTAACTCCTCAAAAAAAGTCAGGTCGTTTGATTCACTTAAAAAAAAAAGTTATACTGATTTAAAGGGCGTTCGAATACTTTCGTTACTCACTGTATTTATTGAATCATTGCTTACGAAAGCATCTTTATAATTTCAATAAAATCTAGAACCGGTCATTTTTGACCGATGGTGGCACGTTTAGCGTTGGATAGCGAGTCTCGTTCTTCCGTTCTGTTTCGACCGAGCGGATACGGCGCGGACCGCAAGGGGTATACGAAGCAGATTCGTGCGTTCGATGTTCCGTCGGTCGCGTTCGTTCGGTTAAAAGTTTCCGCGCGGTAAGGGAACGAAGGCGAAGACGGTGCCCGCGCGAGAGAAGAGGGTAGTTCGGTGTCCTCGCGGCGGTGGAACGGAGCGAACCGAGCGGAAAGGCGAAGCGAGGCGACGAACGAAGGCGAGGAGCGAAGAGAAAGACGGTGGCGGGGATTCTTTCATGCCCTTCGGAAACGTCATATAGCTGTCGGGTGCCGCGGAGGCAATATTTCACGCCGGTAGGTCTGCCCGCCCTCCTGCCCCTCCCGCCTCCGCCCCCGCCCTCTCCGCTCCCGTCTCCCGCCACCGTCTCCACAGTCTCCACCGCCACGGCTCCATCCCAGACTCTTCCTTCCAACACTTTTCAAGGAGTTTTTACGGAGTCTCTCGATCTTTAATCACAGCTCGACCTTCCATTGTCGGTGACGTCACCTCCGACTCCGAAAGGGTGTTCGGGGGATGCTTTGTGTCGAGCACCGTCGTGATCCCTCTCCGTGTCGCTCCTCTCCTTTCCTCTCCCCTCCCCTCTCCGCAGCCCGTTCCTTTCTGCACGCCTTATTTGTACGCGCGAGCACCGAAACTCGGCTCGCTCGGCTCGCTCGCGAGACATCGCTTTTTCCCTTCGCCTCGTCGATTCCTAAAACCGTCCCGGATTATCGCGAAAGAACGCAAGGTAAGCCGATCCGATCCGAGCCGAGCCGAGCCGAGTCGCGTCAAGCCGGGAGAACGAATCGATCACCGTCTTTCGAGACGAATTCGCAATACTCTGAGCAATATTCTGGGTATCGGTCGTCGACGAGTCGAATCGGTAAATTTTCACGGAAATTGTTCATTCGGTTTCGCGATTAACCTCTTAAGCCCTGTGCGCCACTATAGTGGCTTTCCGTGGAAAGCATCAGTTCGAACAACACGAACCACTGTAGTGGCTTTATAGTGGCTTCTAGTCCCTGGGAGGCAGAGAGTTGCGGACAAACGCGCCGTGCTTGAGAGGTTAATGTGCGCGCGACGCGAGATCGGAGCGGGCCTACTTTTCGAGTAAATTCAAAATTACGTGTAATTTGCTTGAAAAGTAATCTAAAAGATGCAGTTATGAAATGTCAGAAAGAAAACAAAACGCAACGTTAACAGAAGTCAATCGAACAAAACATAACGCCAGGTGTTAGCGAAAACCGAAATTACTCTCTTGCCAATCCAATAATAAAAGCTCGAATTTACTAGAAAGTTTGTTTTAGATTTCAGAATAATTGATTACTTATGGGTGACCCTAATAATAGAAGACGAGGGACATCTCGCTCGTGGTAACGAGCGGATTATAGAGAAAAACTTTCGAGCTAACGGTCCGAGAGCCAGCTGCGAGTTCGCGTAATTACCGGATCTACCCAGGATTCCCGGCCGTATGTCCGCGGAATCGCCCTCGCGACGGTAATCAACGGTTTGATGTACTCGTCGGCGCCTCCGATTTCCGCTCGCGAGGAAACGGACGAGCACAGCGGGTCCGAAGACGTCCTAATGTCGCGCGAGCAGCCGTCGCTCGCCTTCTTCGGAGAAATAGAGAAGACGATAGAGATTCGCGCGATTATGGTAACAAAGCTGGTGTTTGGGGATGAGTAACGCCTCGCGCCCCTATCGTTGCTACGCATCGAAACAACGCGACGCGCGTGCCTCGCACCAGCAGCACGCAGCTGCTACCTACAGCACCGGCAACACCTATAAGCGGCCGTTTAGAACCTGTATTGTCGCGTCAACGACGACAATGCCAATCCCATTAAGGTATTCGGGCTAAACGTCGAGCCTTCGGGTCCGACAACCGGCTACTAGCCCAAACTCGGGTCCAGGACCCGAACCCTTCCCTGCCCTTCCCCTTTCGCCTTTTTGCCTATTCTGCTCGAAAGAAGCGAGACGATCGCGTATAGCCTATTTTGTCTTCTCTTTGAGACAATTTGTTTGACAAGTTCAAACAATTAGTTTCCGTTCTAATGACGCTATACGTTCCTAGAATCGATACTCTTCGGACATGTACAATTCTGGAAAGATCGTAATTGCCGCGATAAAGGCGCAGAGTTTAAGAGACGGAACAGAGCACAGAAAAGCTTTATCTCGGCAAACTATCGTCGCAGCACGGTTGTGTGTATGTACACGTCTCCTAGCGTTTAACAATTTGAAATAACTCGAAAGATCGAGGCGTTGGCCGTGCGCGACCCACGCGGCACGAAACGTTCGATACCGAACCGATTATTCCGAATGCAGGAGACATAACGAGCAACAACGATCTGCTGTAGCAACGATCGTGAAAAGATGGCGGAGGTTGACGTCGCGTCGACGCGAGTCTCGATACCGATCCTCGAGGAGAGTCGTGCGGCAAGAGTGGCCGCGCGAACCCTCTCGGACGGATTATGACGCGCGGAAAGTGCACGACCTTTTGTCTGGCGTTACCCTCTCGACGACGCGAGGCGCGTCCGAAGCGGTGTTGCGCGGCGTTGTGCGGCGAGGCCAGAGACCGGGGGTAATCCTCTAACCGGGCCGTTACGCCGTTGTTGACATTTAGCCCCCGAGGCTGTTCTCGAAACCGGTCCACGGTGTTACGCGCGCCAGGCCGCGCCGCAGAGAAGGTGCGACGATCCTGAAGAAGGATCGACCCGGTCCCTGGCGAGGGAAGGAAAGAGACAAGCCGAAACGAGTCCGCCTATTCTTCCGTTTCGCTGGAACTGTCACGGAAGACTAAACGGTCGAGAGAAAGAGTGAGAGAGAGCAACCAGGAACTGGCGACTGGAACAAGAAACCTGAACAGGAACAGGAACAGGAACAGGAGTAGCGCGAGAAGAAGGGGAGCCTTCGGGGCCAGGAACTTGACCTTCGCTGTACCTGCGGATCCTCGATCTACCTGCGATCGCGAGATGCGAATTTTTATAGGTGCCGACCGGTGTCGGATCGGCGAAAGCTAAATCCCGACTGCAAGATCACTGATCTAGGACAGAGAGCATTCAAATCTCGGACATTTAAGAGAGACACCCGAGTGCTTTTAACCCTTAGCACTCGAGTGGTGAGTCTGAAGCACCACTAGAAATTGTTGTGTCATTATTTCAAAGAAATTACAAAAGATATTACAAAATATTTGTTCCATTAGAAAATTTGTATTTAATAGATTACTAAACATTTAAATATTATCTGTGGAAATAGAGTCAGTTTCGTATGAATAAAATGAAAATATTCTAAGATGGAAGAAAAATTTAGTTTTGGAATGAAAATAGCGCCGAGTGCTACGGGTTAAATGTCTAGACTATAGATGTGCAGTAAATTCTCGTTACGAGTCAGTTGAGCCGTTCTGGTGAATGATTCTTAGAAATCAGAGGTTGCGGTTCGATTGATTCCGTAAAAAGTTGGTTATCGTGTGACGATAACGAACACCAGTGACGGTGACCGCGTTTTCAGCAGCATTCTCGAAAAAGTACGACACGATCGATCCTCCAATCCAAAATCCGCACGAAACAGTGACTCGTGGTGGATGTATGGAAAGCTGTTGAATCATTTGTGGCTTTTTCCAATTACCAAAATCCGCGCGGGACTTTTCGTACCGTCTCTGCAAAGTTTTCACTATTTTCCTAGTGAATTTTCACAATTTCTATGCGTTGCTCGATCGTGTGATTCTCAATGATTAAACCTCTATACTTCCTGATGCCAGTTGCCATTGTACTCTATGTTCACCACAAAAAAGTTAGATCCGAAACTAAATTCTCTCGAATTTTATATTATAGCATTTTCTGCAACTTTCCACAAGCCACAAATGCGTAAAGATACGTTTACCATGATCGAACGCCGGATGCGAACTATCGATAAGCCCGCGACCTTTGCTGCGTTCCTCCTTGCGAACCGCTCCCAAAGTTTCGACCTTTTGGCAGGCTCGCAAAGCCGTGACCGAACGCCCGGTAATCCGCGCGTTTATGGCATTTATTCTCCGTCACGGGATTATCAGGTATGCGCTGCGTCGCGTCGCATACGTTTTCCCTCTGCACCGGATAAGCGTCATTCCCGCTGCTTTCGTCACATCATTGCAACGTCACCTAAATTTTCGAACGCTTCACGGTCCGCGCGCGTAAGGAAAAATCGGTCGAGACGATCATACCAGAAAGTCAAAATCGAGAAGCAGACTTTCGTACAAGATCGGAAGAACTGAGGAAACAAACAGTGGATCGAACGTCAAATGACCGGTTGTATATTTTCCAATTATTGAAATTGTAACAATTCATTTGTGGAAAACAGTGGATTACATTTCCTTGTCCAAGCAATCGTTATATTGAAAATTACGGACAATCTCAATAAATTGGCATTTTTATACGGCAACATTTACCAGATACTGTTAATGCTTGCTTAGTGTTAAAATCGGACTTCCGATGGATAGCGTTTTCTATTCGATAAATTGCATTTTTTCTTTCAGGAGTGTTCCAATGTTCCTTCTCAATATTTTTGTGTTCGCTTTTGTTTTTTACAGTAAAGGGCGTTCTCTATCTATTCTTCACCGTTCTATGCACTGTGCGCCATGCCCCGTTTTGGCACGTTATGGCGCGCTATGGCACGCCGCGTTTCGGTCGGGGTCCCTCGATAAATTTGCTGGTTACCGTAAACAATGCGACAACAATGTCTATTACGAGGGGCGGCGCTCTCGATCGGCACCCTCGGCAAATTAATTGAACAGGAGGACGCGCGCGCGCGCGGCTTTGCGTGCCAATTAATTGCCGAAATCGTTGCAACGCGATGCAACGCAATGGTTTTTCGTCGCTCGAAACAACCTATGGATAAAATTCTTTTCTTGTCCCGTCGATCCTGCGTGCGAACAGCGTTTCGATGGTCGGTCACGGAGAAAGGGGAAGAAAGAGAGGGAGAGATAGAGAGAGGGAAGAGTGGGAAGGGAGAGAGAGAGAAGGATAAACGAAAGACGGAGAGGCGAGAGAAGGAAAGGTGAGAGACGATAGACGACACGGTGCGCGCGCGTTGGATCGCGTGGGCGCGTAATATATTCTTGGGATAGACAATGTGCCGAGCACGTGGGCTATAGAAGCCAAGTCGACCGGACCCGGGGCCCCATAATGAAGCGTTGACGCGAGCATAAAACGAGCGCCGCTCGAGACAATGGAGTGATTGAGCGCGGGTAACGCCAAAGGGTTGCCCGCCGTCAACCCCGGGGTGAAAATGTCAGTAACCAAATGTCAGGCCTCGCCTGCAGCGCGCTCTACAACCATTCTCGTTCCCGCGCTTCCTCTCTTCCTCCCTCTCTCCCTTTCTCTCTCTCTCTCTCTCTCCTACCCTCTCCGCCTATCCATCTTCTCCCGGTTTTCTTCCGGCTCTGCTCGCGTCGAGCCGAGTCGAATCGAGTCCCTTTCATCTTCTTTTCGTTTCTTCCGAGTTTCGAGAGGTTTTTGAAAGATAGGGTGGTCTCGGGATAGGGTTCTGTCCGAAAGGTTCGAGAGTTAGGCGAGCGGGTCCGATGATCGAGAGACGCCCGGAACTCGTATCTTCTTTGGCTGTCTGGCGAAATCGAGTTTATGCGCCCGGGCGGCGCGAACGCCAATTTTAAAGGCTCCCTCGGTCTCTTCCGGGCGATTGTCAAAGCGGGAACGCGAGAACGTAAACGTCGCGAAGATACTTTGCCGCGGCGACAAAGGGTTGTCCACCCCCTCGGTGTCTCGCGCGCGTCTTTCTACACCCTCGACCGGGAAGATAACTCGCCGAGAAAATAACGCGCATACTTTATAGCCAGGAAGTATCTTCTCTTCGCGCCGCTGCGATCCAGAAATTGCTTCCCCCCCCCCGCGCACGGTGAAAGCAAGAGCGAGAAGAAGAGCAACACGCCATTTTCGGCACGACTCGACGGCGACGGATCCACGGAAAAGAGAACCAGGACGGAAACGGGAATGGGAACGAGAACGGGAACGGGAACGTTTCGTTCTCGAGAGCGGTTCTTTGACGGTCCGCGCAACGGGCCAACTCCTTTGCCCTAAAACGACTCCGAAATGTCGCGGGTTTTTGCTGCTATACTTGATTACGATAGCTATACTGATGCAATACACGGTTCTTGACACCAGGTTTACGGGACCCGTCGTTTTGACGGGTTCTAATATTTTAGAACAATAACTATCTATTATTAAATCTAATTAATCTAATCTATTAATAAATCTAATATTTTAGAACAAATAATTCCGTCACCCATATATGGGTGATATGGCAGTCAACGTGTTAATATGTGATGTTCAGGTAAGCCGAATTTTATTGGGATCTTTCGAATTCAAGAGGGTTAAGACAAAGTCCCCTATAAGGAGACTTATCCCCGGTGGATTTTCATTATTAGATTGCGTTTATTACACAGATAGATTGAATTCAGAACAGTAAAAATTCTATAAATACTGTTTGTAGTATTTTCGATCGATTCGAATGTATACGAAACGAAATTAATGTCTACGGAGTCTCTGTGTCTGGTAATTCGTGCAGACGATTCTTATTTTGCATAATAATCTGCAGTATACTTGATCGGAGACAACCTGGGACAAGAATAACAAGGAAATATCGTGGGATCGAGAATAAATGAAACGCATGCGCCAACAATGCAAACGCGTTAAAAACGAGAATCACTGGTAACATAACCGTGTCCGATAGCGTTTCCGACGCGATGACTTCTGGACGGGGGTGTACATCGGCGGCGCGATGAAAGAAGCGCGATATCGCAGGTGACGCGAAACAGATGGTAGCCGGGGAAGAAAGGTCTTCGTCGTGGATCGAAATCGTCGAAAGGTGCACGATCATTCTCGTTAACTAGCCGCGAGCGTACGAAATTGTACGCGGAGAATCGCGACCGGTTCACCTCGCGCACGCGCGAAAAACGTCTTGTCGTCGAAGAAGAAGATTGCCGAAAATCCGCGGAAAGCCACCGGATTCAGCGTTATTTATTTGTTCGACGGTGGTTATTATCTCTGCCCGTAAAACCACGGAACGAGCAAAGTGGCGAGGGTGAGCGGAGGGTGTATCGGAGCACGGGGGCGACATCCCTTATGCCGCTAGGTTGCGACCCCTGCTGTTGCGGCTGTTGCGGCTGCTGTCGCTTCCTGGGGGAGCCGCGACCCCTCGTACTTGGAAAATAATTCTATTAGGTTATATCGCGGTCTGCGCGAATGACGCGAGCGCTCGCGCGTTCGCATTCGCACTCGTACAATCGTGTGCGAGAGCGCACGCACACTACGCGCTCCGAGAGGCCGGTCAGGGTGTCTGCGGTTTGTTACGAGCAACCAGGCCCTAGTCGTGGAACGAATCCGCCTCGGGCGGCAAGCCGCTTCCTCCTAGATTGCCAGCGAATTTTATTAAGCCCCTAATTACGTCCAATCTATCGCGTTACCAGGCGTCCGTGGAAACTTGCTCCCTCGCTCTAGCTCTCTCTAGCTCTCGAGAGCTTCCGCCCTATGTCTTCTGGAAGACTTCCGAATCGAACTAACTACGATCAGGAACACGAGACAATAAACAATTGCAGTCAATGCGATTCCATCCTTCCGAGGACGGCTTGCTGATCAACGAAACACTGCTACCTACTGCCAACCCTTTGAAAGGTAATTATTATTTTTTAAGTCCTAAGAATGGTATCAAATTTATTTGTAATTATTATTTTTTAAATCCTAAGAATGTTATTAAATCTCCGGGTACTGTTTTGGTCACTAGTCACTGGACGTGCGAATAAGGTGTTTAATAGTTTAATAAATAGCCCTTATATTATTAGTAGTATAGTGGTATACCATTAATAGCCGTGCTGTCCCTATTGATGGATTACTCCGAGATCGCGTTGCAGTCGATACACGACACTGACAAGATCCGTGTCGTTAACAAATATCGAGAATTCACTGTCGTTTAGGAACGCTCTCGCCTGAAAGTTTTTTCGTTGCTACCGACAATAATTTGTGTGGATAAATTCGTGTAACTGTTATGTTCGATAACATTGAATTAACAATATTAATTTAATTTAATTTCAATAATTGCATTCAGTTGCATTGGCTGTTCGATGCATCGATGCAGGACGGATAGCGGGTTTTTCTTTCTGGTGGGGTGAGGTGCGCGCGCGCGCACGCGCTCTCGTCTTTCAACCCTCGGCGGAGGTATCTCTCCTTACGTATTTCGGGTGTCCTTGGTGCGCAGGGTAGTGGGTGGGTGCGTATGCTGGGTGCTCGGCAGTATATCTCGGCCGCGTATAAATCACCGATGGGCGGAACCGACATCGAGAGACACCGTAGAGGTTGGAAGGAAACCCGTCTCTCGAAGCAACGCCTGGTTCGATTTATCGCAGGCTGAACGCAGAGATTCTCTCTCTTTCTCTCTCTCTCTTCTGCCTCGAATCTTTTCCGGCAAAGTCGCGGTTCACCACCGGTAATCGCACTCGTTTCCTACCCGCCTACTCGCTGTTCCGCATCTTCCTATCGACGCGATTCCGATCGGGACACCATCGTTCTCGACCATCGTCCTAGATCATCGTCCGAATCCACTGGATCTGCCAGGTCCTCCTACCGAGCCTCATACTCTACGTTTATCTACGTTTATCGGATCAACCTTCGAGACGCATCCTCGTCCTTCATCAAACATTTTCATCGTCCTCTTGTTACGCAAACTTTCCAAAATTTCCCACGACGACGAGACACCTTTTTCGTGAACGATGCCAATTGTACTGTGTTCACGGCAACCATCTCTGTATCGGTTTCTTTCCCATCCGTCATTTTTCAATGAATTTGGAAAAGGTGGACAGCTCGACAAATTGCGAAACGTTTCGAAACGGGGTATTTTTGCGCCACGCGATAAAACGCTTCCGATTAAGCGCGCTGGAATGCGAGATTCGCGCGGATCAGCTTCCCGGATCTAATTGGAAAAGCTTCACGGTTGAATCTCGCGGTGTATGTACCGATATTAGGCGAACGCGAGCACGCGCGATCTTTCGGTCGAGTTTCGGTCGCGGATAGTTTGCGGCTGACCGAGATGCAACCAGCCGACACGGTTCGCTTCGCGTACACTAGCCTCTCGCGAACGGAAGAAAAGGAGAGTGACCGAGAGAAGGAGAAAGAAAGAAAGAAAGAGAGAGAGAGGAGAGAGAGATCCCGGCGCGAGAGAAGCAATCTCTTCGCCTTTTCTCTTCTTCTTTCTTGCTCTCTTGGTAGCAGAGGTCGTCGAAGCGGAGTCTCGAGGCGGAAGACCGACTAGGCGAGCGAGCAGGCTTCGAGCAGCCGGCGAGCAACCGAGCAGCCGTGTAGGCAGGCCGATGTACGGCGCAACTTATACAACCACGGATTCCCTCGAATATATCGAGAGACGAACGAAGACGGAGAAAGACGAAGGTAGAAAAGAAAGACGAGAAGAAGAAAGAGAGATAGACAGCGACTCCTCGTTCTCGCGCACGAACCTTGACGCTAATGGCATGCATTACCGCTAATAATAGTTAGAGAAGGACAGGGGGAGAGCCGAGAAAAGGAGAGGGATAGAATCGGAGATAAACGCGAACGAGTCGATGGAACGAGAAAAGAAAAGAGAAGACAGAGAGGAGAGAGAGAGAGAGAGAGAGAGAGAAAAAGAGAAAGGAGACACGACGAGCGGCGCGAGCCATCGGAAAAATTGACGCGTAATTACGGCCGGCTCGATAGGAGCGACTGCTCGATCTCGCTTCCTGCTCTTCCCCCCTCGAGATTCGTCCTCGTCGTTCGAGGTGGATTGCGAGCAGAATTCCGAAGTGTTTCGCGAATCTCTCCGGGATCGAGACCGAATTTCCCGCATTCGAAATTCTCTCGAACGGAAACTCTGTTGTGCGAACGCGAGCGAAGAAAAGATTTCCTCGGAGTAAACACGATATAATCCGTATCGTTCCCCCTACCGTGTCGCCGAGTCCTCCCGTGTCTTCCCGAGTCTTCCCGTGTCTCGCGGAGATAACACCGTTCGCGCGGAACGTGTACGCCGAGCGATAATCGAGATTACCTGGAGAGTTCTACGAGCGAGAAAAGTCAGAGGAGAGCCGCTACCCATTGGCACAGCCAATATCCAATAGCCAATACCGTTACCATTACCGTGTGCAGCGCGAATATCGCTGTTGCACCGTCGCGCATCGCCGCGATGACCCTCGCCGCTCTTTCGCGCCGATAGTTGAGTTTATCCGCGCGAAAGCGGTTTTTCGGAGAGGAACGCTTGAGAAGCATCGACGGTACAACATGGACGAGTAGCGCGGAACGTTCTTTGCTAAGGGCCCGGGATAATCGCGTGACTTTTTAATTAATAATTTCCATTCACAGTCTTCAGACACAGACTTAGTCTTGGCCTTGATCCGACGGGTCCTAACTCTGTGACTAAACTTGTCACATTTTTTGTATTGTGGATATTATTTTTCGCAGACAATCAAAATATAGCTCCTAGAGTTGCAACAGAATGAAATAACGTACACACATGTTATTAACAGAATGTTAATAACATTCACAAAGTGTCCACGGTTGGAGGAATCAGTCAAAATATTGCACAAAACTTTTGCGAAAAATTTTTTAATAGGGTTAGCCATTGGAAAATATGCTGGCAGAAATGATCGAGAGTGCTTTGCCCGACAGTATTACTTCGCTTTTGAGTAATCTACAAGACGAATACAGTGGTTGCAACTAATATATTCGGACGCTTTGAAAAATAGCATACCTTTGTCAATATTGGACTATAATACTTGAATTTTGTTGAGAAGTTAAAACAATTGCATCGCTACATTAAAATTGCAAATTAGTTGCTGGAGATATTTTCTAGTGCGCGCTGCTCTCGATTTCGTTCAGAAAACTCAATGGCATAAAAATGCTTGGATTCCACGGCAATTTTTGGCCTAATTCTAACGCTTGTATTACCAAATATCTGCATAACCTCGGCAGCTCCTGACCAGCACGCGCTAGCTTGAACCTTCCTCTTTAGAATGAGCCCCCTTTATCAGCGATAAAATATTCTTATATAGGGATGAAAACTTGAGGCACGTGAAAGCATTTTTTGACGGTAATGTAGTTACTCTACCTTATCGCGAATCTACGAAGACCTAACGCTGTAAATATTCTCGTTGCTCGGAAAATGTTCGGAGTCTTATTCGTTCGTAGGTGTATCCGAAATTTCTGCATCTCGAAATTCCATCCGTTCATCGAGCGTTAACTTGTCCGCATAAGCGGGAGACGCGGATTAAACGACATTATCCGGTGTAATCGCGACGATCTCTCGGAACTTTTCGTCCACGATCGGGAGATTCCTCGAACAGAGGCAGAGGGGAGAAAGGAGCGAGAAGATAACGGAAATAAGTTTTTCTCGCCGGGGCGAACAAGCGAGCGCGTTGCGCACAGGCTTGGTAATGATCGTTCGCTCGTCCGAGGATCCTGCGCGAGCGAGCCGGAGAATCACGGAGCGGGAAAATTTATCGCGCGACGAGTCTGCCCGATGGGCCGGGCGGGCGCGTGCTCGGAAAAAAGCTTGCTGGGATGCGTCGCGACGCTATGCACCCGTTTCCCGTTTCGAGCGGAAAAGATCGCGGCGAGCAGAAAACGGGGGAGCTCCGTGGCCATATTCCGTGGCCGCGTCGTTAAGCAGCAAAAAATAATAATAAATCACCGGGATTTTTCGCTCGGCTCGAGGAGAGATAAATTTAATAACTTAACTACCGCGAATCGTTCCGCTGGAGAGAGTTGTACCGGCGACGAAAAGAGCACCGCGCCGCCCATTATTATTTCGGGGGTGGTCACGGGGAAGAAGAGTTACGGATAAGCGAGGGTTGTGGAAAAAACTTGCGCCCTTCTCCCCGCGACTGGACCGCAGATATCCGGTCGCGTCTGCGATCTCAGAAACACAACGGTTGCTTCGCGACGATCTTCCAATTCGAAACGTTTCTGCTCGACCAGGTGTGAACAAAGTTCGTGGAATCATTTTTTCTACTGTCGCATCGACGACGCCGCGACGGTGCCGCGTTCCCCGATCAAGTTTCAAGGTTCTACAACAAATCGTTCGCGCACGACGACGGTTTTAATTGAACGCGATTGCTCGTTGTTAAGGAGAATGCAGAAATAGGTGTCCGCGTACGCAGTTGCGTATAACGATTGAAGGAATACATAACGCGCAACAGCGACTAATTTCCTCGAAAAACTGTTCGACCTTGTCGGTACGATTAAATTTCAGTTGTTGTGTAAGACTGCGGATCTTTATGCAAAAGAAAAATATTCTAAAGATTCATTTCATCCCTTAATAGTCTTTATACATACATGGACAATACCAATATTCTTAGATTTTTCGAATCTCTTACCGTTTTATATTTCACCTTGAAAATTTCTTCGAAAAAGAATAAAAATCTTTTTATTTTAAACAACACATAATTGCAACATTGATATTTCAAAACAAATTTTATCATTTTTATCCTTGCTTTAGCGATACGAGTATGCGGCAACCAGCTTCAGAATTTTATTATTTTCGCTGGTATTAGAAACGGAAAAAATTTGCCGGTCGCGAATGCGTTAATCAAATTTGATCCACGAGAGTTTTTCTATTCGCAGAGATGTCACGGTCGAATATGGGCGAAAATTAACACGAAACGTACCGAGCTGTAAATGTAACAGGTACACGTTACCTTATAAAAGTGACAAGATTTAATTTATTTAGACTTTGCGCGGTTCTTATTGCAATGCGTGCTAAGATTGCTCGCGAAAGCATCTTCATAATTTCGAGAATTGTCAAAAAATCTAGAACCGGTCATTCGAACGGCGATGGTGCGTTTTATCGTTAAAGCAAGTAATCCGTGCCATATGTGAACGGTTTTTTTTATAAAGTTTATGTCCGGTGCGGGCATTTGGAACGTTCGACGGGTCGACCGGCAGCGTAATGAAGCATTTCACGGCAGAAAATCGAGCCGAGCCGAGCCGAGCGGAGCCGTTTCTTCCAGGGAAACTTATTGCATATAGGTACTCGATTCGCAATCGGTCAGCCGCGTGGAACGCTGGTCGGCTCGCGCGTTGCGATCGCGATTTCTATCTGGCTCGGTGCGGAGCGTGCGATAAATCGCTCGGCAATAAAAAAGCAACCGCTCGGCGCATACTTTATTTCGATTATTATTGGTCGCTTCGCTTCGTTTCGTTTCGCGTGGCAATACGTGGCACGGCAGTATACAAGCGTGTAGCGTGGCACGACGCGGCGCCCGGTTGTTCGACGAGAAACATTAGCTCGGGATACGTATGCATTGTCGTGCGTTCGAAATATACGGGAGGGGGGCTGGTGGCCGAGGCGAAGCTAAAAATCGAGGAACAACTCTGGGAGAAATATCGAGCGCTATATCGTCGCGTTCTCTGGTGGCCCGATCGACCGAGCGACCCGACTGCGAGCGTAAAGGTGACTCTCATCTCTCTCTCTCTCTCTCTCTCTCTCTCTCTCTCTCTCTCGGAGAGAGAAGCGTTTGGCGGACGCGGGTCGTCGGTTGGCCCCTGTGCCGGTCCGGTTCCTCTTTCTTTCGTTTCGCTTCTTCCTTCCCGGCTGAGATACGACCTCGATTCCATATGGCTCGTGAATCGCGCGGGAATGGAACAGCCTCCCTTTTTGCCTCGTCTTGGCCGAGGGCACGGGATGGCAAAGTATGGCAGAGGAGGGCGGGGGAGGGACACCTAAATCGGTGGGTAAACGCGGCGGCGGCGACGGTGGCCCGACGCGACGCTTTAACTTTAAACGGGTTGCGGGTTGCGGGTTGCGGCGAGCTGGCTGGCGGCTACTTACCGGCCGTGAAATATGAAATTAAATTCATTAGGCTTCTCGCGGTTATAATAAATCGAACGATTGTACGGGAATGGAAGACGTACCGGGCTTATAACTCAGACGGTCTGAATGGAAAATGATGAGAAATGTCTCTCATTGAACGCTGGGGGGTCCGGGAACCCTGTGTTGTCCTCTCTCCTTCCCTCTCTCTCTCTCTCTCTCTCTCTTTCGGTTGCCTCGCTAACACCGAACCAGGTTGCTATCTCGCGCTCAGCTCGACGCTCCTCGGCGTTCTCCCGATACGAAATCCTGGTTCGTCGAACCGACGCGAGACGCTCGAGATACATACAACGATAACGTGCAACAACGGTTTCCATCTTGAGACTCGACTGCGACCGTTTCGATCGAGACGTATAGTTCGCGAACGAAACGATGGAATGCACCTTTTGGTTTGTTGTCGATCGATTCGACGATCCAGCGACTCGTCTACCCTGCGAAAGACAACTGTCGCGGCGGATCGTTTTCGCGAAACTGGAAGAATGCCTCGGGAAACGTGTCAACAAATGTTTATTTGTCAATTAACTGTTTGTCGACGGTCTCCATACGCGACACTCGTGGACCACGTTTTTTCTCCTTCATTAATTTACCCGACGGTCGCTTCGCCGTGTAAATCACTCGATGCAAAGGGCAGCTCGCCGGCTGATTTATATCGGCGCGTTTAAATGGAACAGAGTATGTAACCGGTCTTCGTACAACCTATACGCGGCTTCGATTCCCGGCGATCGAGGGATTCGTGCGATACCGATCGATCGCTTTCGAATTATACGTCCGACGATGTCTACGACGAATTTCGTGAAACCTTCCGCAGCTTTTGTTCTTTCTCGCCGGTTTTTCCGCGTGCCGTGATCCGCGGCGCGAAGCAAATGGCGGAATCAGTCTCCTTTCGGTGTTGGACGAGGCGTGTCAACCGTGGAAACGTTTCACGGGAAATCGCATTATTCGCCGCGATCCAATTTTCCGATGCCAGTTTGCGGAATGTCGCGCGATCGCGATCCGAACGAATACCTTCGCAACCGGAATCTCATTGATCGCCGCGAGAAAAACCCGATTCAATTTCCATCGAGTCGAAATTAATTTCGCCGCTGTTCCCGCACTTCCACGCGTTCCATTATCGTTACCGAGATACGCTATCTGTTCTGCACGGATTGATACGGCCCGGGCGACGACAAAGGATTGCGCGATTGGGGAGCGAATGGAAAAGAGAGAGAGAGAGAAAGCTGCGATGCGACAATAAATGTTGTAGAGTACTTACTCTGTACATGTCCCGAGTACCTAATCGATAAAAGTCTCGGAATTATCAGAAGTATACTCCGTGAGGAGCCAAGAAGAGACCTCGGTCGGAGTGCAAGGTCACGTGGATCGGAGTATACCATCTCCTGGCCGATACGTTTCCGTGCTAGACCCGTGGTTCGGACATGTATCGTGTCTTTCGGAAAATTGAGCCACGCGGAGCAAGTTTCGGTTTTCCAAGTACCGTCGACCCTCTTCGAGAGACCAAGTTGGAGAGAACAAAAAAGCGAGAAGGAGAGAGAGAGAGAGAAAGAGAGAGTAAGGGAGAGATGTCCGCGTGAAAATTTATGGCCGGGCTTCGCGTCCATAGTGTCCATAGCGTCGTTAAACGAGCGCAGTCCTGAATGGAGTAAATGGGCTGTGATTTGTACATTGACAGGCACGTAATGCCACAACATCGGAGGCATCGGTATTTTTCGTTCGAGGAGGAGCCTTTGAACGCGCGCCACGAAGAATGCCCCGTGTTTTGCCCGAATCGTCCACTTTTCGCGCACCATGAAAGAGATAACGACCTCTCTCTCTCTCTCTCTCTCTCTCTCTCTCTCTCGTTCTCGAGTGCCTCGGCCAAATATCCATTCTACGCTGTTTTCCTCTTTTAAAACCGGAGAGTCCCCGTAGGCGTGTCGATTTCTGCCAGCTGCGCGTCACGTCCCGTTCACCGAAATCGCTCGACCGAGCCCCGCTAGTTTTTCTCTTTATCCTCTCGCTCCTTCTTCCCAAACCCAAACACCAGCCTAAACGCCAAATCGCTTCTATGATCGCAACAAACTATTATACTGCATTGCCTACGTTCACCAGCTTCAAACTTCCGTGGAAGTTCCCGGCTTACCAGAAGCCAGTTTTTAAACCTACCGAGCCTTAACCCTTTGCACTACGATTTATATTACGATTACAGTGATTCGAACCTTTTTGTATAGCTTGTGACTTCCCAAAAAAGTAGAAAATTTATATCTACTGTATACCCATATGTTCCACAATAGCTGAAAAATTAATAACACCAAAATTGAATTTTAAAATGAAATTTATTAAATTTTGAAATTAATATTAAAAAAGCAATAATGTAACATATATTATACATACAATATATATAATTACACATATACAGGGTAGCCCACATAACAGCTCAATATCTCGAAAACTATGACATCGATTTTGAAGATCTTGGTCTTAAATTGCATGGATCTGAAGGGCTTTTCTAATTACATAAGCGTGAAGTGGCGCCCCCCTTTCCCTTTATAAAGGGGGCCGGGGTACCTTTATAATTTTAAATAGAACCCCCTATGAAACGTTACGTTAATATTATACAAATAATGTAAGCAATGTACCATACACCTTAACTGATTTTAACGAAACAAATGTACTACCTCTTTTTTAATATTCATTATGCTTTAAAAATAAGTGTAGTTAACACTAGAACTACCGAACCAGTCAAAATGACTGGTGGACGATTTCTTCTGTCACGATTACTGAAACTATGAAAACGTTCTCACGAGAAGTTAATATATCTCTTTTTTGGAGTACACGTTACCATAAAAATCGTATGAAACCTGAGCAAATTCAATCTTGCTGTTATCATAAAGGGATAAGTCTAAGTCACGTTTAAGGCTCGGTAGTTAATATAGGCAGATTGGTAGCCCCGCAGTAATTGGGTCCCTTACCCCATTTCGCAAACTTTTACTTTCAGTCCTCGTCTTTACTGGCGAGCACGATCGAGCACGATTGAAACAAATGAATCGAGGAGAAATTGTTATCTGATCCTCGGCCGTGGAGACAGATTCGCCGACGGATTCGTCGAACGGCTTATCCCGCGGCTTATCCGACGGAGTATCGAATAGACATCGAGAGCAGGTACCGAGAAACGATAGAGCAATGCAAACATCCGGCGCAACCGTTATCCCGATAACCTTTACCGGTGAATCGATACGCGGGATTATTAGCACGCGGGGGTGCGGGTCCACGATTTTCCGTGACGCGATCCGATCCGATCCGATCTGCGAAAACCGAGGATCGAGCGGCGATCGTGCGGATCGAGGGTATTTAGCCTTAAAAGCGCTATAACATCGATTTCGGCTTTGGAAACATTAATGAAGAACTTTTACTCGGTTCCCATATTGGCAACCTCGGTTCTATAACCGTTATGTTCTCGGCACTCGATTCTGAAACGGTCCCGGAATGAATTCTTTGGTATCGGTAATTATAAGGTAATTATAAGGTAATTATAGGTAAGTGTAGCTTTGTAGAAAAACATTATGGAATCGGAACGTTTATTAACACTAAACGTACCGAGCTATAAACACGTGGCCTTCTAAAAATGACAAGATTTAATTTATTTAGAGCGCGCTCTACTAAAGATATTTATTAAATCATCAAAAGCATCTTCAGAATTTTAAAAATTGTCAAATAAAAAATCTAGAACCGGTCATTCGACCGGTGGTGGTACGTTTAGTGTTAATCCTTCAGACTCGAAGTGGCGACTCTGAAACGCCACTAAAAATTACTATGTGAAAATATTTTTTGCATCAGTTTCGTATGCATTAAATGAAAACAAAATTATCTAGTCACGTAGAAACGTTTTCGAGTTAAAATAGTTGCGAGCGCAAAGGGTTGAGACAACTCTGTATATACTTTTCCGTTAAATTCATAAAAATATTCTAATTATAATTATAAATATTGTAGGCCGGAAGAAATCTTTCGTTTTGGAGTTAAAACAGCTTCGAGTGCAAAGGGGTAACAGGCTAAAAATAATGTAGTAGCATTTTAAGATTTTTCTAACGTTTTTATCGTTTTAAGAAACGCCTACCCATTGTTGTTATAAATGCACAAAATCCGTAGTCCAGTCATTACCGAAGAAAACGATCGCGCGTGTGTACGCACATTCAAACCGAGCAACTAATACGCGAAACAATTTGAAACAGATTTTCGGGACCGTTTCGAGTCGCGCGTTCCAACGAATCTCGAATGACCATCGAATCGCGGTAGATCGAATCGCGCGATTCGACGCGCGCCGACACGCTCTAACGCCGGGACTCGAGCGAGACAGCTGCGTGACCTTTTTCCCGTTTCCTTGGACGACCGGCTGCGCGTCGGACGCACTTCGTCCAGCGAGCTTTTTCCTGCTTCCTTGGACTTTGGATAAAGATCGCTCTCGAGTCGCGTTGTCCGGCTCGATGAGGCGAGATCGGCCATTCGACAGGGTCCGGCAGAATATAAACGGTTTGTTGTCGATTGTGTGTACACTCGTCGGTTAATTGGGCTCATTGTGGCCGATTCGGGCGTGCACGCACGGGCCCGGTGCCGAATCCAACAACGACGAGGAGACGGGAGGTCCCGCGCGGCTCCTTTTCCGCTTCGACGACGAACGAGTGGCTGTGAGACGGGCCCGGGCCCGGGCCAGGACCCGATGCCTTTGGCTGCGATGGGGTAGGCATGCGGCTGGCAACTTAGGCGACCGACCACCCTTCTCTCCTTCTCTCGCTCTCGCTTTTTTCCGTCCCTTTTCCCTTTCTTCTGAAAGCGACCCGACCGAACCTCGAAAAGTGCTCTCTCGCAGGCTCCATTGTCGCACGAACGCGTCTTCGAGAGAAGAGCAAACACGCTTAACCTCCCGACCTATTGTCGCGAGGGATTATCCGATTTGCCGTGCGCCGCGCTGCACCGTGCGACGCGTCGCGACGCGCCCGTCGGAATGCCCGTTACCAGCTCTGCACAGGTTACTCTCTCGGTGCGATCGTCTTCATCGCTCTCTCTCTCTCTTGTCTTTTTTCGCGTGTCCTCTACACTTTGCTCCGCGAACTCGCCCTTCGAGATCGACCAAGGATCCGCGGTGTTTATCGGCGCGAGCGCGTGCGAACGTATTATGCACTAATGGCAACGGTAACGCGTCTCGCCTTTCGTTTACCTTAATATCTCGTTGTTACGAAACTGCCCGCGAACCGGTCGAACTTTCCATAACCGGTTGTCGTCGGCCGCCGCCGGTAATCCACCTCGTTATTCCCAAACCGAAGATTTTCTATACCGGAAAGAGAGCACGGTTTTTCATTTGCCGATAATTAATATTCTCCCCCGAATTCGTTGTAACGACGCAAACTCTCTCGGTCGGATGCCCGAAAGTTTCTGCGATCAAGCTAAATACTTTTGTAGCCGAGGCACAAGTTCAGGATGAAATAAAGTTGCGTTCGAGCACGGTTTAACACTAGGTTCACGGGACCCGTGAAAATTGACGGGTTCTAATATTTTTCATATACAATTATTAACCCTTAGCGCTCGAATGGCGACTGTAAGGCGGCACTAAAAATTGTTGTATCAATATTCATTTTTCACACTATTAAATTGGTTTGTACGCAATAAATTACTAGAAACTTCAGTACTGTACGAGTAAATTGCACCATTTTCTTAAATATAACATGAAAAATATATATATAGGAAGGCAATATTCTAGGTGGGAAGAAATGTCTCGTTTTGGAGTTAAAATTGCTTCGAGTGCAAAGGGTTAAGATTGTAGAGATACAATCATGAGGAATTATTCAACAAATTTATTTCTTTGGGTATATGTTATTGGAAAAGAAATGGCTAAAAATTTGGGCAGCACCCATTTTCTTTTTCTTTTTTTTTTCCAACCACTTTATCCATTATCAGAATATTTTCATAAAAAAGAAAAGTTTGGTGATGAAGGCCTTCTTTTCATATTTCCTTGTCAGATGCAGATGGGTTAAATATCACGAGTTAGTATCGCAGATTGCCGAACACTACTGTACGGCGTGACATCGTGGGACATTTCCGGAAAAGTCGAAAACCGACTTGCATATTCGATTGAAAGGAAGCGGCCAGTCATCCCGGGTATCGGCGTTGGGTTTTCGATCCGGGGGCGAAAAACGGGAGACGAGAGGTTTTCCGGGATCTCTGATTCAGAAAAACGCAGGACCCGGGTGTCCGAGGGGGTCGGTGGACGAGGGTTACGAGTTATTGGATTACGCGGTCCGCATTGTCCCCGTAACGGGCAGCTGTTCCCGGTGTCCCGAAGGCGACGCAAGATGCGCGGCCGAATATGAAAATAATATTTCCTTTTGGCATCGGTATGATCGATATTTATTCAAGCGTCCGACCGGCATTGTATCGCGGCTCGGCGATCTCGTTCGAGTAGTATTGTGCCCGAAAGACGCTTTTCTCTCTCCGGTCTCCAGAGATTGCCGAGCCCGACAATAGATCGTCGCGATCGATCGGCGAAACTTCGAGTCGTCGCGAGCATCTCCTGCCCGACCGGTGTCGTCTTACTTCGCCGAAGAATGGCGCCGAACCATGGCTCTATCTCTATCTGGATCCGTCGATTTCAGAATCGGATTCTAGAGCGGCTTTTTAAACGAAAATTCGAGATCGACGGAAAGAAGCGAACGCGACAATTCGTATCGTTGCGTTTCGTTCCGTCTCGTCTCGTCTCGTCTCGTCTCGACTCGGTGGAACGATAACATTGTGTCGAGGATAACCGGTATCTGCTCGCGTTGTCGCCGATGAACTTTGAACCGCTTGAGGTCGCGCCGTGAAACGCAATGTGAAACGCGCCGCGCCGAGGTTGCGCAACAAGCGCCACCGCCGAGAAACATCTCGCAATTGCCAGACCTTTGTCGAAGTCGGTCGGACACGCCGATCCCCCAATGCCAAACAATTCGTATTCGAGCGGTCGCGATTTTGCCGGAGCGGAGAGAAGCGTAGACTCTCCTCCGCGTCCGAGTCGGCGAAACTTCGATCCCGCGAAATTGGATTCGCGTCGCGGCTGAGTTTTAAACTTCGTTTTCAGGCGAACACAAACGACGCCGACGTCGAAGCCGACGCGACACGACGCACCCGTAACTTTCCGATTCTTTGCAAAGAAAGGGGTGCCCGGCCAGCCGCTGCTCGGCTAAGTGACAAGTTTTACCGCGGTTTCCTTATTTCCGTTCCCGTCCCCCCCCCCACACCGACCCCTTTCCCGTCGCGGCAAAGGGTTGTTCGGCGTGTTCGCGGCAACGAAAAATTACGTTTCACCGAGTCTGATAATGCAAACTGCGACTTACGTTTGTTCTACGGTTACCGGGAGACGAGCAAAAGTCGGCTTACCTGAAACAAGAGAGAGAAAGAGAGAGAGTTAGGTTGGGTTATTTTCGCTCGTCGGTATTTTAAATTATCGAGACCGTTAACATCTTGGTATATAGTAACGCTGACCGTTTCTTTCAATTTTCAATCGAACTAACAATTCTATTTTCTTATTCACGACGTTCAATACGTTCACTGCCACGTCACTCACGTATAACTGACAATGATCTTTGAGTGGGTTTAGAAATTCACTTTTATTATATTTACCAAGTTAACTGACAGTAATTATTTGACTGGGTTTAGAATTTCGCTTTTATTATAAGATATCCAGACAAAACTGAATTTTATTGGAGTCTTTCGAATTCAAAAGGGTTAAGACAGCATTCCCTGTAATACATTTTAAATTTCTAGTTGTGGTTTCGTTGACTAAATTACTCTTATTTTGTAAGAGTCCATGGGGTTGATGATTTGGCACTTAACGTGTTAAGTTTCTAATTTGTTGACACTTTAAAGCAATTCATTTATGCTTAACATTCTGTATCCCAAGCAAATGTCCATGTCGAGGACTTTCCATTGAAGCGTTGAACGTTTTCTCGATGAAACGTTTATTTACAACCAACGCGTTACGCAAAATGAAATACCGTTTCACCAATTTTTTCTACGTTTATTCTGTGGAATTAATCGATCCGGCAAGCGAGTGACTCAAACGTAAACATGCTCTTCCTACCAGGAAAGTATCAAGGGGACAAAAAGCGTGAAAATTGCTAAGGTCACCGGAGGTATAAATGTCGTGGCCCGCACACGCGCTCTAACCTTTAGTTCCCTTCGAGATCGGGGAGTTTTGATCGTACGATACACCCAACAAGGATGCCGCGGGAAAATAACGACGTCGTGCTCGATCCTTCCTCGACATCGACCGACTAATTTCCTTCCTCTCTCGAATTTTTCGTTCCCCGTCACGTTCATCCCCTAATTTTTTTCTATTGGGGTACAAATCTAGTGATTGGGATGGTTATTTCATAATTTTTAATTAATTATTAACACTATGCCGTCCGATGACACCACGATGGTGCCCTGTGAAAATAATCAGCCAAATGCTGGTGGCACCACGTTGGTGTCGTGTGCAGAGGCTATCGCATGAACGGTAGTATCGCTCGTGCTCTGTTCAAGTAACAAGAACTTACGGGCTACAATACGATCATATTAGAAAGTTTTGTGTTTTTATAAAGAATTGTGCCCTTTGATAATGGCAAACGAAGGAAAAAATACGTTTCAAGATACGTTTCGGCGAAATGATGCGAACGAGTCCTACCGGCGCCAAACAAAAGAATCCTGATTACGCGTGCGGACGGCATAGTGTTAAGTTGAAGTTGTAATTACGTTCGGCAAACGAATGATCGGAGCATAGCCGCATTCAGGCTTTGTTCTCGCGCGGAAAAATCGCGCGTATTCGCACGCTCGTTCGACCAGGATGCGACTGGTTCGACGCGGAGTTTGCGTGGAAATTGCACGCCGAACGAGAATATCGCAAAGAGTAGAACACGTCCGAGCGACGTATGCGAGAGCGTATCGAGAGCTCTCTTTGCCGTTCTTCTAACTCCAGCGTTTGGATGCACCGGTCGGTCCGGCTGCGTTCGCGCTTCTCTATCGGCCTGTTCGCTCCCCGTGTTCTTTCCGCGTGTATTTCGCTTCGACTCAGCTCGTCTCGGCTCGGCTCGGCTCGACCCGTTTCGCTCTGTCTCGTCCGCTCGGACGGCCGATAGATAATTGGCGTTGCGTGCTTCGAGATAAACGGCCGTGATTGGCGAAAATAACGATTAATAATTATCCACTCGCGGGATCCGAGGCGGTCTGCCCTCTCATCTCGGATCTCTCGGCAGATTCGAACCAACCATGGAGGAACGAGACGAGGAGTAAGAAGATGAAGAAGAAGAAGAAGAAGGAGAAGAAGAAGAAGGAAAGACGAAGAAATAGAGAAGCCACGATATTCGATGCCTGGACCCGCTTTCCGTCTTCCGCTCCCTCTCTTTCTCTCTCCGCCGTTCCTCTCTCTGCCTCCTTTATTCGTGACCGCCCTTCGTATCTCTTGCCGGACCGGTGCCCGGTGGTTTACCTGTACGAACCGTACAGGTCGTACGGGGATCGAAGCGAGCCGAGGCGAGGCAGAGTCGCGCGATGAATCTTCGTTCCGGCAGCTTTCGCTTTGGCCAGCGCGTCGCCTATTCGCAGAGATCGCTGGGATCGCGATCGATCCCGGATCTCGCGTGATTAGCCCACCACCTCGGTGTCCATTTTTTTGCACGAGGGTACGTTCACGTCGAAGCTGCGATAGAAGCGTTAGGAACAACGGTGGTACCCGTTGCATTGCATCGGTTATCCTGTACAGTGAATTCTCGTTATATATCAGCAACACGGGTCTTTCGTCATTTATCCTCCAAGAGATACTATCCTGAACGAAAGAAAAGGACAGCAACGCTCCGAGGAGTGTAAAAAACATACTCGTCCTATGCTCTACATGTCAAAGTCACAGCGACAAATGTCAACCAAGAGATCCTACTATTCTTCGATACAGTGCCGAACGTGGAAAAGGACAGCGATGCTCCGAGGAATGTAAAAACGTATACGTCCTATACTTTACATGTCAAAGGCATAGCGACAAATGCCAATCAATAGATCCTACTATTTTTCGATGCAGTGCCGAACGTAGAAAAGGACAGCGACGCTCCGAGGAGTGTAAAAAACATACTCGTCCTATACACTACATGTCAAAGTCACAGCGACAAATGTCAACCAAGAGATCCTACTATTCTTCGATGCAGTGCCGAACATAGAAGAGGACAGCGTTCAGTAATGGGCAGAATTCCGCGACATTTATCAGCCAAGCCTCGACGACATATACAGAGGAATTCCTTCATTCCTCACTACTTGGATGTGAACACGTTTATGTCGCTAGTGGACTTTGTTCTATAGTATTTCCTGAAACGGTAAAAAAAAACTGTGTCTCCACGCTACGCTGTGATCGTCGATCGCAGTTCCGACACAGGCGTGCCGAAATTCTGGGGGAATCGTGGGAACGAGCGGATCGAGAAGAAACGTCGCCGGAACTCGACAAACGAGGAGCAGAGCGACGCGTGGCACGCGATCCGATTAGCAGTGATTCGCGCTTCGCCTTTGACTCTCGCGCTTCCATTCGGATCCACCTACGTGCAGGCACGCTCGCTCTCCTCTCGCTCCTCTCCTCTCTTTCTCTTCCACCCTCCGTCTCTCGTTTCGTCTCGGTCACGATCCCGCGAGAGTTCGCCGGACGACCGGGATTTCTTTCGACGATCGTCGTAGCTACGCGATACACGCGACTTTTTACTTTCCGGTCTATCGATTTCTACCCTGCCGTTCCGAAGTTTAACCCTTAACGGTCCAGAAGTGTTTCGAGTTTACCTTCCGAGCAAGTGCAAGCAGTTTTTCATACCAAGAGAAACTGTGGACTTGACATTTTTATAAATGTCATTTTTATAAATTAAGGGTTAACAATCTTATCCAACCATTTCCATCTCGGAAGCCATTATCTCAGTACCGAAACAATACGCACCTATATCGTTCCATCGGCGAGCGTAATTTAACAAAATATTCAACTAAAACTAAATTTTCCTTCCGTCTTAGAATATTTTCATTTCATTCGTACGAAACTGATTTCCACATATAATATTGAAATGTTTAGTGATCCATTAAATACAAATTTTCTAACGTAACAAATATTTTGTAATATTTCTTGCATTTTCTTTGAAATAATGTCACAATAATTTCTAGTGGCGCTTAATACGTACAGCTTTTATTATTTTTCGTGACTCTTGTCCAACGATGCAATATACAGATGAAATAAAATGTGGCCGGACGGAAAGATTTGTCAAACGAAGCGTGGATAAAATTTTCAACAAAAACTTTCGTAATCAGAGATTTAAGACTTTCACGGCCCGGCATGATACAGTTATGTCTGTTAAGGCTTCCTGGTGTAAGCGGTGTCCTACAGGAAGAAATTTCCCAAGGTATCGGTGTGTCTTCTGACCCCCTAGCTGCGATGCTTGCGAAACGTTGGGAAATTTCTTCCTTCAGGACACGACTTACACTCGAAAGCCTAAACAGACATAACCGTGTAAAAACTTTCGCAGATTTATCAATCTCGTGGAATCGGAAAAATCGATCGGACCGAGAAGGAACCGTTTGCCGTTTACGATGGTCTCGGTGTTTCGTTTGGTTACGCGAGGGATCAGGATCGGCAGCGGTTAGGGGAGCAAAAAGCACATTCCCGACCGATAATTGAAGCCTTCTCTGTGCGCGACGACTGCGGTTGCGAGTTGCGGATTGCGGCTGCGGTCGCGGTCGCGGTTGTAACGTCGGCTCCGTGACGCGATACGATTTGATAAGTTGTGTCAACTGCTCGTTAGTTAATTGTCGGTGCGCGACACTCTCACCGGTGGCTGGGCTGATGTACGCAGTCGCAACGAACCTCCGGCTAACTTTGTCACCCTTTTCAGCACCCTCCCGCATGGACACGGGCACGGATACCCACCCGGGCATCGCTGCCGCCAATGTACCGTCCACCGTCCAATGAATGCCCTTCATTTCCATACTTCGTTCGACGGTCAGTGAGACCAGCTAATCAGATTATTTAACCCTCGTTCGACCTGCCCGTTCTCTCTCGTCGCCCCGTAGCCTGCCGCTCTCTCGCTCTCCGACTGTGTTCACTCTGTTCCCGGTTCGCTCTCCGATTTCTGCATCGCAAGCCCCTCCCTCCTGTGTGTCACGGTTGTCGACGATCACTTTTTTAGACGCTGTTAACCCTACGAAAGATCGAGGTCTCGACAGCGTTTCAGGCTTGTACGCTGTCGACGGAAAGACGGGAAAGAAACGACGGTAGATAACTGGCACTGGACTATGGGAAAGTTGACACTCGTCCTATACTCTACGTGTCAAAGGCACAGCGACAAACGCCGTCCAGGAGATCCTACTATTCTTTAACACATTCACTGGCAAATTAGAAACCTCAAAAATTCCATATAATTAAGGTAAGTTATTGAATGAAATAAAAATTGAAAAAAATTAAATGTATGATATTGGAGAGTCTTCCCACTTCCACTTCAGAACTAGCTTGGTTTTCGAGAAATTCCCCAAAAATTCTTACAAAATCAGAGTAGTTTAATTCCCCGGAAATTCTTACAAAATCAGAGTACTTTAATTCCCCAGAAATACTCACAAAATCAGAGTAGTTTAATTCCCCAGAGATTCTTACAAAATCATAGTTTCAACTCCCAGAAATTCTTACAAAATCAGAGTACTCTTGAATTAACGAAACCAAAGCTAGAAATTTAAAATGATTCTAGGGGACGTTGTCTCAACCCTTTCGAATTCGAAGGACTTCAATAAAATTCGGTTTATCTCACATAACAAAAATGAATTTCTAAGTCCAGTCAAAAATCACTGTCAATGATATGTGACTGACGTGGTAGTCAACGTGGAAGAAATTCGTATTTTGACGCGAAACAGAAAATTTGCCCGGGTTGTTCGATCGTGAAACCTATGGTCTGCTGCGAGAAGGGAGCCCGCTGTCTGCTCGTTGGGTCGGGTTTCGATTTCTACGAATCTGCCTCGCAAAACAGATTTCGTGATACCGGGATGCGATAACAGGGATCCCTCGGAACTCGCGAGTCGGAAGGAGAGAGGGGGGCGGGGGGACTTGGACAGTTAAGAGGGTACAGGACTGGATAACTAAAATCAATGGTCCGACCAACGTGCCCATACCTTCCACAGTTAATCGTGAACATATTAACTCGAAGGAAAAAATATTAGTACAACGTTAAAAGTTACCGGAACGACGGTGGAATTCCGTGTCTTCGGTTAAAATTTCAAACGCGAATATAATGATGTAGGATTTCAATTGCCATTGGACATAGGTTGTTTAATAGCTGATCCTAATATTAATGCATGCGTATATATGATAGCCTTTCTATGTACATGTAACCTACGTGCCTAAGAATCTTCGTTTCTTTTTATATCGTTACTAACGTTCTCGCTATACCGTACAATGTACTTTGTAATACTCTGTACTAAGCATTATGTTATAATAAATCTCATAAGTAGACTGCGGATCATTATGCAAAATAAAAATTTGGTAATTATTTACGTTAGGGGCTTCCTCACAGATTTTGATGATCTTGAAATATGTTGTCAAGGTCATCATTCTGAACAACTTTTTCCTATACATGTTACCGCCGCTCAGCTTTAGTTTCCGAGATATTCGCAAAAAAGTTTCAACATTTCAAAAAGTGATCGGAGTAGGTGTGTGTAGGACTGTGTAAAATAGTATTTCAAATAATTGACAGTAACATATATTTTTATGATATTTTGTTGCCTGTAATGTTATTACGATATTGTAGTATGTTTATCAACATGTTACATATTCGTAATTAAACTACAAATAATACTTTGCTAACTATTATAGCTTCTCATGTTAAAAATTATAATTTATAATATTAACTACTTGCTCAACTTATTTTCATTCTAAGGAAATATTTGAAATACAAAATAAAAACATTTCATTTCATCTATCTGGTTATCAAAATAAAAATATTTGATTTAAAGTAGTATCTTATTTGAACCACATTAAATTATACTATATACCAAATCATTAATGATCTAATGATGAATATAAGTTGCAAAATATGATAGAAAACCTTGTATCCAATGTTCCACATACGAATACTAATCCTACATTATAAAATACTAATGTAAAGTGTACTTACTTTTGAATCTTCTGTACCTCCGTCGGATCCACAGCACACAATTATTGACTCACAAGAATAGGTCCGAATAATTGCACAACAATCACTAAACAACACACACAACACATTTTATAAAATCGTGACAACGAACGAGAAGATGTCACTCCGACCACGAACAAAATAATACTGCGATTTTAACAATGATCCCCTCCACGGAGGTGGTACGGTCAGGTTATCCTAGGCAGGTTAGACGCTGAGGGTCTATAAAAACTAGATACAAAACCAAGGTGAACAAATTATGGCGGGGCGCCGACCCTATTTCCCGGAATTCCCTGTTTTCGTATCACACGTCCGTGGATCCGAAGCACCTCCGTGGAAGGGATCATCCCGTGTGTTGATTAGTGATTGTTGTTCAATTATTCGGACCTATTCTCGTGAGTCAATAATTGTGTGCTGTGGATCCGACGGAGGTACAGAAGATTCAGAAGTAAGTACACTTTACATTAGTATTTTATAATGTAGTTTGTAGTACATTAGTATTATATTTCATTATTCATATGTAAAATATTGGATGCAAGGTTTTCTTTCATATTTTGCAACTTCAATGTCCCTTTAACACTAGATTTACAAAGCACTAACACCGACTACTTAACATTATTTTACAAAAATAACAAGAACGTGTCTATCCACATTTGTATCATTTTTATAATAATATATACCCAAAAAAATAATTTTGTTGAATAATTCCCCATGGATACGTCTTCTCTAATGTAAAAACTTCTAATGTAAATATTACCATCAAATCTAACCCACACCTACGTGTCATTGTTCGTTGTTCAGAATTATGATCTTGACAACATATTTCAAGGTCATCAAAATCGGTGAGGAAGCCCCTAATGTAAATAATTACCAAAAATTTTCCATCCGAATTGCAATTGACTGGAGTAAAGTAGAAATTTATTTTCTTCCTTAATCTATTTAATAGGTTGAAAATAATGTAACAGTACTTTAAAATTTTTCTAATGTTCTCACTGCTTTAAAATACGCCTACCCATTTTTGTCATAAATGCATAAAATCCGCAGTGTACACATAAGAGATTACCTAAATATAATGATGTACGTACACTGTACTCCAAACTGCAGTTTGCAGACACAGTATGACTCGTAACAATTCTCCCGCGTAAACGTTAGAATATTTTGAGATCAACTTTTTGTTGGAAATGTGCTCTCGAGATCGATGATAGAAAGAGATCGATGTTTCGAGATTTAAACGGCGCTGCGGCGCCCCGTTGCAGAAGATAAAGAGAAAGGGGAGGGAAGACAGAGAGAGGGACGAGTCGACAAGGGGTTATAACGTAATTGTATTAGTTGGGTAGGGTCTGTGGTGAGCAGCGGGGTGCTGCCGTAAAATTAATGCCTTCGGCTTATCAGTAGGCAGACACTTCGGCGGCAAAAGTGCCGCGTTCCGACTACTCGCGTGGAACTCGGGGTTTTCGGGGGTGCGGGGGGTTGGCTGGCCGATTTCGAGATCGGTCAACACCGGGTGACTCCAAACGCGAACGAAAACGCAAATGCTCTCGACTAATTGCCGTCGGCGTTGTTCCGCTTCCCTCGTCGTCGCGTTTCCAATTATCGTCCAACTGCGCCCTAACCAATTACACTCGATTTTTCTAATTCTTCGACTCGGTCTCGTGTATCCGTGGAGCTTCGAAATACAGCGCTTGGAAGGTCCTCTTTTCGGGCGACGGGGACGCGACGGTCCGCGCGTGTAGCTGCCGACAACGCGGACGTTTTCGGTAGGCTATTTCTCTCCTAATGAATGCCCCATTAGGTAGTAACGGAAGGTATGCGGCCGCGCGCGGGTTCTGTCACCGGTGTAGCGAGCCGATCCTGCTCGATGTAAATCGGATTAATTAAAGGCCGACCCGGACGAGCAGGAGGGGCGCAGCGAGCTTTTATTCGGCTCGACGACGCGACGCGAGGACGACCACGAGAACAGAACAGGCCCAGCTGCAGGAGGAGGAGGAGGAGGACAACAGCGACGAAGAAGAAGAAGAAGAACGAGGGAGTAAGTAGACAAGAAAGAGCCACGGTGTTTGCCTGCTGGGAATTATCCGCAACAAACTTTGGTGCACGAAATTTTATCGTAAGGCGACACGGTTCCGAACCTTCCACGGATTTTCGGAAATCAGGGGTTGGCTTAAAATTAACCACATTTTATTTCCGTATACGCATCGTCGGAGCCAGAAGGATAATAAAAGCTGTACATATTAACTCTTTGCACTCGAGTGGTGACTCTGACACGCGACTAGAAATTGTTGTGACATTATTTCAAAGAAATTACAAAAAATATTACAAAACATGTTACGTTAAAAAAATTTGTATTGAATAGAGTACTAAACATTTCAATATTATATGTGGAAATCGGATCAGTTTCGTATGAATCAGATAGGAAAATTTAGTTTTCGAATGAAAATAGCGTCGAGTGCAAAGGGTTAAATTATGCTCGCCATAGAACGATATAGGTGCGTATTGTTTCGGTACTGAGACAATGGCTTTCGAGATGAAAATGGGGTTGGACAAGATTGTTAACCTTTAACTGACCAATGCCGTCATATAAGCGGCATGGCACTTTTACTTACTGGATCTAATGTTATATGGTATAAAATATAATATAAATATTTTCCTTTCTATACTTGACATAAAAATCTTGAGTCTACAGTTTCTCTTTGTATGAAAAATAACTTGGACCTGTTCGGAAGTAAACTTGAAATACTTCCGGACCGTTAGAGGTTAAATTGAAACCTATTCCTCTATATGATTATCTCGTTGTTTATCGTTTTATACAACGCGTTCTACTTGATGCGTTCGATATTTTCCTGAACAAAAATTATAACGACGTAAACGGGTTCCCGAAACATTGTAGCGCACAATGAATTATCTTCCTGTCCGTTTGCACGAGTTTACTAGGGAATATCAGCAATTTATTGCACCAACGAAGATGTTCGATTTGGACCAGCTTGAAACATTTATTAAACGGCATTATTCGAGAGCAAGGATCGAACGAACGACCGGCAGGGGAGTGTCCCAGGATACGATCGTCGTCCTTGGACAATTACGAAAATTTGTCGAGTCGCAAAGGCGAGACGTTTGAGCGGAATAAACGGGTTCGGCTCCGCAGACTCGGGGCCGTAGCAAGACGTAAAATTCGAGACGCGTCGAGCGTGACGAATCTCGTTGGCAAACCCAATACCGAGATCGAGATGTTCCTGATTGAGAAGTTAGGCGACGGCCCACGGCCACGGTTACGGTTACGGACGGGCCTGGGTAGGGTAGGGGAGGGGAGGGTAGGGTAGGGGGGATGAGAGAAGCAGAAGGAACACGCGAGTGTTCTAGCGTGTGCCCGCCACGAGACGAGAAGGGACGAGAGGAGACGAAACGAGACGAAACGCGACGAGATGCGACGCGTTCGCGTATCGAAGCGTGGAGGAAAAAATTGGATCGGTCACGGACACGTGCTGCTATACCGCACACGATCTCGTTCGTTCCCGATTCAAACCGAAAAAGAACCCCGATACGCTTCGCCTCTGGAATCTCCACCCCCCGACTCACTTTTCCCTACTTTTTCCTTCTCCTCGACCCCCGAAACTTTCTCCTCTCTCCCTCCTGTTCTGAACGCGTCTGTGTATTACGGCACAAGAAGACAAAAACTTGATCTAATCCCGTACACTTATGCGTATTCGTTCGTGTCGCCAGGACGAACCTAAAATCCCCTTCTCGTCAATTTTGTTTCCAAAATGTACAAAGAAACTTCGGATGGTTCCTGGATATATTGTCACGTATGTACATCATACTGCGAGTACACGTACGCTAATGCTGCAAACGAAGATTGCTATGGAGACTCGAATATGCAATCCTGAATCGCTCGTATCAAAATTTATTTCCGTTTACCAATTTTTAATCTTGGTTCGCAACGCGCACAGCTTCTTGGTAGTCGTTCAGCAGGGATTCAAGCTTTCGTTTAACACGTTCACGACGGGATGTACCCACCGGTGGTACAAATACAATGGTCAAAATACGGCTCCGTCGTGAACGTGTTAAACGTTTCCTGGACAGGACTGTGGTCCGTTACGAGGTATTCTGATTTCTCGAGATAAAGGAAACACCCTGTATGTCGTCGGACCAGCCTCCCTCGTTCCTGTTTCGTCCTTTTTCCGATTCGCGATCTCTTTCTGTCCGAGGCTTCTTCGCCGCCCCTTAGACAGCCGCGCGCGCGGTCTACCCTAAGCCCGCGGAGAGAAAGAAAGGGAAAGAGATGGAGCAGAGAGCACGCACGCAGCAGTCGCTGCTACAGGGGATGCTGAGTCATACGAAGAGCACAGGAGCAGAGGCCAGTCGACTCGGAGCGGAGAGAGAGAGAGAGAGAGAGAGAGAGAGAGAGAGAGAGAGAAGAGCGCGGCGTGCCGCATAGCGGATACATGGCGTGTCACCCCGAATATTATTCGAGTGCCTGACAGCGCAATCTGTGAATGCGCGATATTGTCTGGTGGTGGCGCATGGCGGTGCGTTCCGTCCCGTCCCGTTTCATTCCGTCCCATACCGATGTGAGGAAGGCATGTGGGACTAGGAATGGCACGCGTGCAACGCCCAAAACTTCCCCCATAATCTCTCCGTTCGCGGAATCGGCAGCCAACCAGCAACCCACTTATCCAGCTTCCGTTTCCCGCTTCGGTTTCTCTTCCCGATTCGCTACCGTTAGAAAAATTTATGAAACACGTAGCGCTGAATTGTCCTAATCGTTCCCAAAGTCTTGGTCCCTTAGCGCGAATAATGTTGCCAACCAGCAACCCACTTATCCAGCTTCCGTTTCCCGCTTCGGTTTCTCTTCTTGATTCGCTACCGTTGCAAAAATATGTATGAAACACGTAGCGCCGAATTGTCCTAATCGTTCCGAAAGTCTTGGTCCCTTAGCGCGAATAATGTTCTACGAAGACGTCCCGTCATACTTGGGAGGAATCGCTGCAAACGATACTTTTGGTTCTCGTGGTGTCGGAAACACGCCCGGTCCATCTGTACCACACGTTTCTTTCGTTCCTTTGAACGGAATTTCTTCTAGGAGCTAAAGCAGGAACAGCTCTCGGAGGAATTCCTCGGAGGGTTGGTTCTCCGATCGCGCGAATAAATCAGGTTAGGGATAAGTGGCGCGAGCTGCGCCATAAATTCCGACCGCGTTCGTTCCTGACGCGTTAAACGCGGAGCTAATTTTATTTTACTTTCCGTTTGGGCGACGCGTAAACACAGAAAAGATAAATCGAAAGCGCTCTCGAGGAGGCCAAACCTCTGCGATTTTTCGATTCCTGTCGGTAATACGAAAAAAAAAAAAGATTGACCAACGGAGACACGATAACAATCCCTGTCACCTGAAGAAGCCTGATACCTGAGAAGGACAACCGTTTCCATGTTTACCGTGTTTCCATGTTGCCGTAAAATCCATTAACACGTTAACTGCCACGTCAGTCATATATGGTTTAGAAATTAATTCTTATTGTGACATATCCAGATAAACCGAATTTTATTAGGATCTTTAGAATTCAGAAGGTTTAAGACAGCATCCATAGAACTAAATTTCTAGTTTCGGTTTCGTTAATTAAATCACGCTGATTTTGTGAGAATATCTGGGATTGATTTTCGGCACTTCACGTGTTAAAATGCATTAACACTTTGACTGCCAAACTAGAAACCTCAAAATTTCCATAAAATCAAAGTAAGTTATTTAAGGAAATAAAAATTGAAAAAAAATTATATGTATGATATTGAGTAGTCCTCCAACTTTCTTGTATTTTACAGATCCTAATTAAATTTGGTACAATGAATATATTAACGTAAAAATTCATTTAAAAACCTGGACAAATATTTCTGTCACTCACATATGGGTGACATGGCACTCAACGTGTTATTGATATAATTCTGTAATAAATAAAAATTAAAACGGAAAGTTCAGTGTCACCGGTGACTGACGTGGCACTCGACGTGTTAAGGAATTATGGAAAATCGTACTGTTTTCGAGTCCCAGCGAAAACAGAATGCAAAAGACAGGCCCGACGGCCGAACGGGAAAAACGCGCACTTACACGCGAGCGAAACGATGCATATTTAACGGCGAACTTGTCCGTGTCGAACGAGAGCATAAAACACGCTCGCCGTGTCTAAATAAAGCGTGGTTCCTGTCCGTCGGGGACAACTTTTTGCTTTGTTCCGCAGTATGTAGCACCCTTCCTTCCCTCCTCTTTCAGCCTTTCTCCCGGGCTTCATCCCTCTCGGCGAGTTTCCATATTTTCCAAGTAACAGGCGGGCCGCGTGTGTTACGGCTCTCGATTTCGACCCCCGGTACACACCGGCAACCAGGAAAATCGCTAGACAGGCTCGGAGAGCGTCGAGGAACGCGATTACACGGTTACGCGATACATGCCGCGGGATTCAATAACCTGGAACGAATTCAGCCGCGCTAGGAGCCGAGCCGATCCATTCTACGCGAGTGTCTCGCCGCTTCGCTTGCCGGAAACCTCGACATCGAATCGGAGCATTTTTTTGTGTTTGCAAAACTTGCCACGACGTTCCATAAACGGTGGACTTCGTAGTTTCGAATGCGTCTCGAATGTATTAGGTCGTCCCATGAGTTCGTGCCGTGGATATGTTTATATTATTCGCCATTGAAAAGTATGATGTCTTTGCCAAAAAGGTCAGAAGAGGTTGTGGAACGAAAGGGTGATTACATATTTTATTTTTAGAATTTAAGTGATAAATGGCACGAACTTATGGGACGAATCGATTCTACAATTGAACAGCTCGGGGCAACAAACGGTCAGCTCGATTTCGACCGTGACTGTGAAAGAACAAATTTTTTCGACTGTTCGATGCAACAAACATTTGTTGCCCCACCGATTAAAAGCTCCAAGTGGCCAGTCGTGTGTAATTGTTGCCCTCTGAGCTCTTCAATTGGAAAAAGAGTGTCCACTGAATCGATACTATCCACTATGTGTCCACTATTCGATAAAAATCGAAAGGTTAAGACACACAGATGAGACAAGAAACGAGCAGAGACTATACCTATGTACAGTCGAGCGTGAAAGGGATGGGATTTGGTTTCGCGGGCGGCGAATCGGTGATATCGTGGTTCAACGAATTTTCGAGCAGCGGAAAGCTGCGAAGGGACGCAGGACAAAGGACAGAGGACAGAGGGTAACGGATAACTCGTGGGTAATACGATCGCGGAGGTTAAACGCGACGACGACGGCGACGAACAAACGCGTCGCGACGCTGTTGCAAAGGAGGCTGCATCGGTGATCCAACTCGAGGTGGTCTTGCCGAGGGCAGAGGACAGAGAACCGTAGGACCGAGGGCCGAGGGCCGAGGGTTCGTTTCGGCCGAGGACGTCGATAAGCGTCTCGCATTGTCCGACGGTCACGTGACCGGCGTTCGCCATCCTCGTCCTCCTCTAAACGACGCCGTAGACCCGAGTACCGTCGTTTATATTAAACTCCGAGGTTAATACCGCGGCTTACTCTAATACCGGGCCAACCCTTTGCCCTGCGATACGCCGATAAGGGTTACGGTCTCGCGCATCCGCGAATGCCGGCAAGTCCGCCGACAATTCCTGCGATTCCGTGCCCCCTTCACTTCCTTCAGCTCCGCGAGTACCGTCTCTACGAAAGCCGTGAAAAACATGAACAATTACTCGTTTGCAGAAAAACAATCGCACCACGAGATGTTTCCAGAAAATATTGATATTGTATGTCGCGATACTTCCTCCTTTCGATAAGAGGACCATCATCGCGGTAGCGAACTTTAAACCATAGCACGCGACACTCTCGTTCGTAATCGCGCGTTCGATAATAAAGGGTGTCACAAAATGACCTGGACATTTTAAATTGCGCATCATTTTTGTTGTGGCGAACATAGATCTTTGGCAACTGGCATCAGGAAGTATTGAGGTTTATTCGAGAAAGTATGTGTAGTTGTGATCAAAGTGACGAAACTTTAAACCACGTCATATGGCAGTGCGAAAAATATGACGTCCAAAGGCTCAAACTTTTGGAATCTTTACATACTTGTCGTTAATATACGACAAACATTAATACGGCGATAATAACAACGATAAACGCGCCAATAATACTTACATACCCCTAAATATTGACAGGTTCATAGTGGAACCTAATATTAAGGCTTACAGTTATATTCAGTTGTATTTCAAAGATTGTAAACTATCTATTTAAATCATAATTACACCTTGTAACATTGTAGTACCAACCTGTAAAATTGTAATACCACGTTGTAAAATGAAATGGACCCATTTAAGGGTCTAAAGAGCTTCAATGAAAAAAAAACCGTAAATTGTTTCGGATTTTAACATCCTACGAAATTACAAACGATCTATTCGGAAGCGTTAACATGTCGTAAACGCGTGTATCGGCGACGGTGGTTCCGGAGGCGAGAATCGCGCGTACACTTTTTGGTCACCCTCGTTTCGATCGACGATAGCGTAGCGTGGCGAGGCGTCGAGCGTGTAACGGGAACGGGAACGGGAACGCGAAAGCGCACGGAAGAGGGCAGATAATAAAACGTAAATGGGTAACGCTCAAAGTCAAGGGTTGGGGGATGCGACCCCGACTCAACGCCAAGCAACAATGCGAGAGATAGAGAGTCGGTCGCGAGGATCGTGGTCCCGGTTTCGCAGATAACGCGGCCTCCCCTTCTCCGAAGAGCTTCATCCCTCTGTGACCGGGCTCGTTCGTTCGTTCGTTGGTCGGTCGGGCCGGGTCGGGTCGAGTCTGCTCGCTCTCTTTTCCTTTTGTCTCGTCGAGCGTATGCACGCGCCGAGTTCCAAACGCGTGTCCGATCTCTCCGTACCCTTTCGAAGCTGACGTCGTCGGAATTTCGTATTGCTCTCGCGATCCGTCGCTCGTGCGCTTCGCCGGACAGCCATAATCTCGGGAGACGCGAGAGAGATCGATCTCGCGTTTACGTAATCCGCTGGCATAAATTCCCTCGATCGGGATTTCCCGGCCGTCTAGCGTCTTTGTCGTCGATTTCGATCGCGTCGTCGCGAGAAAACTAGAAAACGTTGCGCGCCGCGGTAATTAAACGATATCCGAGGAGACAGTACCAGAAATGTTTAAATAAAGCGGATTTCTTCTCACGAATATCGTACCTCTTGCGTAGCTTGTTGGATCGAAAAAAGAACGCTCTGTTTCGATTGTAGACACTCTCACGATCAAAACGAGTCCTCGCACGACCCTGTTCGGATCACTTTTAGTCGTTGGTGCATCTACCGAAGCACCTCTGCAGTTTTTAGGAAGATCCTAATTGGGTCGTGTTGGTAGTCATTTTTCTCGGGGGAATCTCGCGATTTCGATCGCAATAGTCTCGCGAAGCTACGACCAAACTCGATTTCTCATCGTGGGAGACAGATCGACAGAAAACGACCTTGTCACGGCTACATTATCTTCACCGGTAACAAACTGTACACAACTACTACTCACTTTTCGGAGTCGTAGCAACTGTTCGGATCAGTTTTAATCGTTGGTGCATCGACCGAAGTATCTCTGCGGTTTTTAGGAAGATCCTAATTGGGTCGTATTGGTAGTCATTTTTCTCGGGGGAATCTCGCGATTTCGATCGCGATAGTCTCGCGAAGCTACGACCAAACTCGACCTTGTCACGGCTACATTATCTTCACCGGTAACAAACTGTACACAAAACTGCTACTCACTTTTTGGAGTCTTAGCAACTGTCAGCTCTACTCTTGCAACTTGCAAGTCCGAGAGATCTACGAGCGAGCATCTTCATTCGGAAAACAGAGACCGGTGCGTTAGTCGGTGTTCGCACACGCACCGTCTAGGCCGTGATAGGATCACGTCTCTTCCACGTTGCGCACCGTGATTATCTCTCCGTCTCCGGTCGACGGTCGACGGTCGTCGGTCGTCGGTCGATGCGCGACGTGAGGACGCGCGACGTTTCGAGAGCACGGCCAGCCGTGTTACGCGCGGCGTCGATAAATTATCCGAGGTTAACAGGTGAGCGCGAACGACAGACGGCGATAATAACGACAACGATAAACGCGCCAATAATATGGCAGTCTGATCGGGGACACCAGCACCGGCACACGATATTAACGATCGGCGCAATTCGGTCGGCCGTTCGCACGATATTCCCGCATAAATGTAGGTTACCAGGCGCGTCGTGTCGCGTTTACAATCCACCCGGAATTTTTCCCTCGGCTCGTCCCGAAAACATTTCCGCGACCCAACGAAAATCGCGTCGGACCAACATAACTGCGAGGGCGATTCGATGATTATCCCCAATGAAACCATAAAGTGCGTTGCGGTAACCGTGGAGTGTAATTACGGTAATATCGTTGCGGTTTTCTCTGCACCGACCTGGAAAAATGGTCTCGTTGAAAACTTCGGTTTTAAATTCACGGCTAACGCTAAAATAATAAAAAGCGGTGGAGCAGAACCCGATGCGTTCGAAGCTAGTATTTCTCAAGCTCTTCTAGAGCTAGAAGTGAACAGTGATTAAAAATCGCAATGCGAATTGTACCGAGGCTCGTGAAATTCAGAATTCATGAAAACTTCGGTTCTCGTTGCACAATTTGATAAAGCTGCGGACTATCGACTCGATGCTTCCAATTTGAGTTTCCGTATGGTTGTAATGTCGATTCGAAGCGGTCCAGGAAAAAAGCTTCACCTGCTCTGCTATTGCTCTAACTATGCGACCAGGTTGCAAATAATTCGAACTGGCAAATCGAGGCAGATACTCTGCCCGAGATTCGATATTCGCGACGAAGGAACAGCAGAGCAAACGTATCGGCTCGACGAGATAGAACGTCCAACGATCGCGGTTACTTTCTCCTTCCCGTCTCCGCGTTGCCCTCGTTTGCGCGTCCGTTTCGATGCGCTATAGCCGTCTCGCGATTGGACACGATGCGCGGAACCATCGCGTCGTTAGATGATTGCGCGGAAAAATCGCCGAGCAGATATCCCCTCTCATATGCCGCGCGGTATCGTTCAAGCTCGCCGCCTCTAGACCGAGAGTGTACACCGATAGATACGCGTTTAGATGCGGCCATAATCTTCTTCTTATTCTTCTTCTTCCTCCTCCTTCTCTTTCTCCGCTTCTTCCACTTTTTCTCTCCGTTTTTCCTCGTTCGGCTCGGCAGCGACTTTCCAAGCGAATCGACCGGGAAAATTCCGCAGCGTTTCGGATCGACGCTCGTTAACCGTTCGAAATAAGCTAAGATGGTGACGGCAGACGTTTTGTAAACGTTTTTATCCGGAGGAATCGGTGGACGCTGATTGGACGGATCGGAGGCTCGTTCGGCAAAGCGGACGCGTCGCGCGTTGTCGGCGGGGACGTTCCACGGAGCGGATTCCTTGAAATCGAGCGAAACGGTCTCTCCGGTTACAGGTTATATTCTTAATTACGCCGTTAATACCGAGGAGGGTACGCGGAGACCGCCGAGAAACGAAAAGCGCATGGTAGCGAAGAACGTGGGTCGACGGTTAGGCCAGTCGCGCCGGTTGCTCGCCGGTTGCCCGCCGCGCGCCATGCCGGTTGGCCAAGGCAAAAGGAATTGCATCGCATGCCACGTAATCGTGGGAGTGTTTCCCATCAAGATACACGTAGGTACCGCACTCGCCGTAATACCCTCTCGCATAAATATATCTGCGCCGTGGCTTCGCATACCTCTACGGGGTGGTCGGCGAACGCCGAAAACAACGGTTCGCCGCCGAAGCGGAATCGTCCTTTGGCGTTCTTCGTCGAACTCCTTCGAATTACAGTTTGAATTCTACGCGTTGTAATAATCGAAAAACCGAGTTCGCTTTTCCTCGCCGAATCGAGGATCGGAACCGTTTCGCCGTGATCCACGGATTCTCGCTCGCCACTCGGTATAGATCTCGTGAGCGGCCGCAGGAGAAAGCCGAACCACTGGAACGGTCGATCCGCCGAGCTAAACGTACTTTATGCACCGTGCCCTCGTTCCACCGTTTTATCCAAACAATTAGACGCGCGCGATCCACGGGACGAGAGAAGCGGCTGCCCTTTCGCAAGCGGACCAGATCGATAGATCCGGAAAACGAAAATTCTCCGTTCGGGACGCTTGGAAAACCATCGTATACGAAAGATCGATATCCTTCGACTTCGAGAACGAACCGCAAGGGACCCAATTACTGCGAGGGTACCAATTACTGTGCGTATATTGCTTATACTTCTTTTTAAAGCATAACGAATATTAACCCTTTGCAGTCGAAGCTATTTCAACTTCAAACCAAAAGGTTTCTTCCGACCTAGGATATTTTCCTTCTATATATTTCTTTTTATTTACTTGTACACAATTTATTTGTACAATACTCAACAACTAATAATACTCAATACTCAATAACTTCAATATACTCAATACTCTCACTTCAGTACTTCAATACTCAAGTAACTAAACGTACCACCACTTGGTACGATTTGACAATTTTTGAAATTATACAGATGCTTTCATCAGCAATAATTCGAGTAGTTCTTCAAAATTCTTTAGTAGAGCACGCATTGCCACAAGAACTGCACAAAGTCTGAATAAATTAAATCTTGTCATTTTTATAAGGCAACATGTACGTGTTACATTTATAGCTTGGTATGTTTAAATACAAACAAATTTAATAATGTAAAAGATATGTTGAATAATGATACAGCAATTTTTAGTGGTACCTTACTTTTTAGTGGTGAGATATTAAATTTTTCCATTAAAATTAGTTAATGTATCTCTTTCTCAATATTCATTTTGCTTTAAAAATAAGTGTAATAAATACAGGCACTGAACGATGTCCTTCTGAACGATAAAGAATTTCTAATCGTTGTAATCACAAAGTAAATAGTAGTGCAAGGGGTTAACGGTCAGTGGCCAGAACCCTGCAACAGTAACTCTAGGCAGCAAACAGCGTAACATTTTATTCGCTGTTCCCAGACAGCGAAGACTTCGATCCGGTAATCCGAGAGGGAGATCGTTTTCGAACGTTTTAAACGCGACGCTCGCGCGTAAAGATCTAAATTGAGTCGAAAGCGCGTTCGTTTCGACGCCGCCGCCGCGCCGGACCGTTTCGCGTAAACGATCGTGTTCGGCGGTGAAAACGTTGAAAAGGATCGGATCCGGGGCTTAAGGAGCACGGGAACGCGGCGGATGAATCGCGAAATTGTCGAGATTGGAAAAAATGGAGATCGACGCGGCGAGGGAGAGACAAAGTCGGAGCCAGGGGCCCGTATCGCGCCGCAGCCTGGGGATCCGAAGGGTTCCTTCCAGTATAAAACGAGGGGGCGAAAGAAAGAAAGAAAAAAAAAACCAAGGAAAAACAAAACGAAGAGGCCGGGAGAGAGAAGAAGCGGGTCCTTCGCGGCGAAGGAAAAGAAGAAAAAGAGGGTTGCCGGTGAGGCAGGGCTTGAAGGGAGAAAGCCCGAGAATCGGGACATTAGCATAAGCTAAGCCAAGCTAAGCGCGCCCATATAGCACGGAAATAAATAGCCGGTTGTCTCGTATCTACACCGAGATGGTTTAGCATGGGACGACGGCGTCGTAGCGTCGCGCGTCGCGCATCGCGTCGCGTCGCGATTCCTCTCTTCGATCGCGTCGACTTTCTACGGTTCCACGAGGAAATCTCCACCGAGATTCTTCGATTTCTCGATTACTCGATTCTTCGAGGGACGGCAAACGAACGGGAGTAGATGGGCCGGCGCGGATAATTACCGGCGAGGCTCCGTCGTCGTCGTTGAATGCGAATTGAGCGGACGGGGACGGGGACGGAGAACAGGATAGCGGATAACGTTTAGCGCGTTCGGTAACAGTCCTTTTAAAGCGTTTCAGAGAATTTTCCCGTACGACGTGAAACCACGTTGGTAAATATCGCGGCGCCAGACGTTCGTAAGTAAATAATATTCCATCAACGTGTTTTAGATTTCGGCGAGGCGTTATCGTAATCATCGTTAAACGATTTCGTTGCGCACGCGCGACGCTGCCAGAGCGAATGGTTCGCGAACGCGGTCTAAAACGCGGTAAAGGGCGATAAAGGCGGAGGTGGGAAAATCGGCCTGGGGAAGAGGCGTATAGGAAAGCGAGTACGAGAACGAGGAACGAGGATGAGGATGAGATACGGTGAGGAAAGGGGAAGGGGGGAGAAGGGGCCGAGATAGATACGAAGGGAAGCAGAACCGCGAGCATTGTCTCCGCAGCTCGATGACGATCGGCGCAACATCGACGAGCCTGCGCTCGCCGCATTGTTCCGTCTGCGAATCTCGTCTCTGGCTCGAGCGGGGATCGCGTTCCGGATGACAGTCGCCGCGATGCCCGATAACATCTTCGCGTCGATTAGACGAAGCTGGACGAAGGAAGGTTGGTAGACAGGCAGGCAGGCAGGCAGGCAGGCAGGCAGGCAGGCAAGCAGGCAGACGGTCAGGCAGGCAGCCAGGCAGGCAGGCAGGCACGATCAACGGACGGACAACGAACGAGCATCGCGCCGCGCGTCAAGAGGCTCCGGCCGTTCCGCGATTCGACTTCTTCCGGCGGCCCTGCCACCGATCGCGGAACCGCGTTCTCTGGGAACCATTGTCCCTTTCTAAGCTCCTCTAAGCTCGTCGGGAATCGACGAACCGCGTGACAACAACGACCGTCTTCGAGATAACATCGTCCCGCGCCGCTCGCCGAGAGAAACGCGGGCTTCCCTGTTACCGTGAGCCGTTGGATATCGCAGTCGAGATAATCTCGCGAGGGTAGGAAAATTCGATCCAGAGGAAGAAAAGTCGAGATAATCGCAGTCGAGATAATCTCGCGAGGGTAGGAAAATTCGATCCACGGAAGAGAAAAGTTCCCCGACATTACCTGTGGTGAAGAGGACGATGGCTTTGAGGCAGCTGTACTCCGCGGAGTCGACGTGCAGCGCCTTCAGCTTCTCGACTTGCTCCTGAAAGATCCTGATGTGGTCCATGAACGCGACCACGCGGTCCGCCGCCATGGGGGACGCGTGGAGGCCGGCCGCGGCCAGCAAAGGCGCCACGTGGAGCGGCATCGAACACTGGCTCGCGTTCAGCACGAACAACTCGCTCCATACTAGCCTGAGCAACGCGACCTGGTCCGTCACCTGCAGGTCCGGGAAGAACGGGATGTTCCGGGCCCACTCGACCGCCGAGAACAGCAGCCTAGCCGCGAGCTCGCAGATGTTGTCGATTCCCATGATGTTGTTCGGCTGCATACACTGGCCGTATCTCGAGGTCGGGTACGGCTCCGCCCTCAGCAGCAAGCTTATGTACGAGGAGAGGTAAGAGTGGCCGTTCAGGCTGGCGCACGCGACCGCGTCGCCGTTCGTCAACGCGAACTGACCCGGCAGACCTGGCAGCGACGGCTGCGACGGCGGCACTCGACCCCTCTGCACCGCTGCAATCACACAAACGCCAAAGGTTAGACACCACTCTCTCTCTCTTTCTCTTAACGCTTCTCCCCGAGAAATCATCCAAACAAATTCGGATTGTCTGTGTTTCCGAGGACGATCGGCTCCGACGAGCGTCGCTTAGCGTCGCTTAGTATCGCTTCGCGGCGTTCGCTTTCGCGTTTCGTCGCTTCCCCGACCAGAACAAGATCCCAACCATCCGATTTTGATTTTAACACGTTGAGCCCGGTGGACTTTTCGTTTGGACAGCGTCGGTCCATGGAACAGACAGTATCAAAGTGAAAAAATAAATGTAGTAATTTATTTATTTATTTATCTCTGTTCATTCCAGCCGTCTCAAATATCGCCGTTAAGTGCTCGCTCGCTGCCGACTGAACGAAAAGGACAACAATATCGCCGCGGGGTCAACCCCTAACGAATTTAAGCTAGCCTTTAACCCATTTACATCATTAGCATATTATACATGCTCAATTTTCCTGCTCTCTATCACCGGAGCCGTATGCGTAACTTTGTTGGTCACTATCGTTACTCGTTAGCTAAACAATAGAAATAGAGCCTGTTGTTGGAGACGAAAGTAATAATTCTGATTGTTTCTTATAACGCTGAAATATAAAGTTCCTTTTCTTGTAGTCATTCTTGTACTTAAATGTAATACGCGACAGAAGAATAAAAAAGTTTCTAAATTTTCAATTCGCGAGTTTTTCCAAGGATCGTTCGGAGCCGTCGCGGATAGAGAAAACAGTGGATCCGTGGATCGTCGACCGAAGGTTGAGGAAGAGGCCAAGAGACGAAGAGAGTCAGGGACAGGAAGAGATTCTACCGTGTACGAGAGACCGTCCCTCGAGCTCGCGATGCGGCCCAAGCGCAGCGCAGCGCGGCGCGGCGCGGCGCGGAGAAGAGAGCTCTCCGTCTCGCTCTCTCCGCGTCGCGTCGATTCGTCTTCCTTTTTCTCCGGGGTCTCGAGGAGAAACGGCACCCTGCTGCGCACCGCCTGAATTCCAACCTCCGCCCCACAGCTAACGAACACCGTCTCTTCTATCTTTCCATCCGTCCTCTCTCCTCGTCGCGAGTCCCTTTACCATGCGAGTAGGTTCCCCCGTGAAAAAACCGACTCGAGACGGTTCGCGCACCGATCGCGCACCGATCGCGCGAGGACGATTCGCGCTTCCCTCGTCAAGAGTTTACGCAATCCCGGTACCGTTCGCTCGGGATCACCTTGTCGATTAGGCAAGGAGACAGCGAACGGTTCGGTCGAACAAAATTATGTGCTTCATCGACGTCCTCTGTCCGGGGGAACATCGTAAAATCTAACAAGGACGCGGAAAAAAGGCGGTTATGGTGCTCGTGAGATCTGCATAGAACGTTTGTTTCACCGTAATATATCGGGGATCTATTTATGATTCCCAAACATCTAAATTAGCAAGTAAGCTGCGCAAAATGAAGTTTTCTTCTACCGTTAAAAGCGGACATTTTCTTTGCTAAACCTAATGTTAAAGCCTATCTTCCAGTTTTTAAACGACTGCAACCTTCAGCGATTTTCAGCGAACCTTCTCTAGCGATTATTAAGATATCATTGTACACTAAGTACGGAGTTATAGTGGAGCAGCGAGGTGAACATCGCGGCAAAATCAAACAAATGTAATCAAATGCAACTGCATATAATGGAGCGGTGACAAGAGCGGCGAGCAAGGCGTCGTATAATAGCAGGTGCACATAGAAACAAAAATGTTTGTTTGCTCATCGCACAGCTCTTTTGTCCGCTATGCTTTCCTCGCCGCTGCACTATAACCTCGTACTAAGTGTAAGCCTACTGTATAATTGTTAAAGCTGAAGTAAACCAAAAATGGTTTCAGTGGCTCGATAAAAAAACAAAAAAAGTATCGGGAAACTGCGTAGCCGGTGCTCGGCATCGAATTTTGAAGCGTAGCAGGGCTACACGTTCCTAGCCGAGCTTCTACGAGTGCGTCATGCGATTGCGATTGTGCGCAAGCAAACACATAGAAATAAGGTTTACATGTCGAGAGTCGTGGCACGGCGCAGAGGTTCGAGCAACGTTGCGCGGTGTATTTATGTTTGGTACCGTTAGCGGTCGCCGAGCCGAGCCGCGCCGCGCCGCGCCGGTCGGCCCGAACGCGGATACTCGTTCGAGAGGCTCGCTCGAGCGGAAAAGAATTCGCCGCGGCGAGTCGAATCGCGTCTCGTTCCGGTCGCGACGAGCGCGAAACACTCGCGCGATCCAGGCTCCGAGAGGATAGAAGACGATCGTCGATCACCCGGTTTCACGGACTTTCCGCGCCCGTGAAGGACGCGCGTCCGTATCGGAGAGGAATTCTGACGAGGAGAGGACGGCTCGAAGAGAGATTGCGCGTTATCGCGAGCTCGACGCGCCTAAATTCTTCGATGGCGGCACGCGGCGCGGGTCGAAGGTCGACCCCGATTGCCTCCGAGCAACGTGATCGAGCATCCGGTTGATCGCGCCTGTTTTCTTTTTCATTAACTAAACGGCGCCGCGGATCGACGAATCCGCTGCGCGTTCCGCTTCGAATCTGTCGGGTCGCGCCGCAAGGGAGACCGCGGAGAGCGCAAGATAAACAAGATAGAAATTGTTTTTCCGGTTAAGAAATTGTGAGAGCAGCGTCTGATAACGTCTGATTACGACGATGCGTATTCCCCCTTTAAATGCTTTCCCCTCTAGACCACTAAATTGTGGCCCAATTTTACATATTATTACCACTATAAGGACCCAATAACTGTGCCTATATTAATTATACTTATTTTTAAAGCATGACAAATATTAAAAATGAGATATTAAATTTTTTCATTAAAATCGGTGAACACTTTGACTGCCAAACTAGAAACCTCAAAAATTCCATGAAATCGAGGTAAGGTATTTAATGAAATAAAAATTGAAAAAACTTAAATGTATGATATTAAATAGTCCTTCAACTTTCTTGCATTTTACAGATCCTAATTAAACTTGGTACAATGAGTATATTAATGTAAAAATTCATCATTATAGGTGTTGTATACCTCTTTTTTAATACTAAACCTACCGCCGGTCGGTCAAATTGACCGCTAGATGGGAATCTCTGATGGCGGAGACGGAGCTGCAAATATTTTTTCTACCTGCATTCTAAAATTCCTTTAATCTTACCAGCGTTTTAAAGTTCACCATACGTTCTTCATCAGGAAATTACCGAGGAGGAAAGAAATTCTAATGGAAGGGGTTACTCCTCCGGTGTCTACGATCCCGATCGAAATTTCAGAGGATTCCTCGATCGTCTCGAGACCGAAACGTCTCGAGACTCGGAGTTTCGGAGTCTCGGATACGAGAGAACCCGTCGCGCACGGCCACGGAGAAGTTCTCGGACGTGGATTGATGATGCTGACGCGCGCGATTCGAGCAACCGAGAGAGAAAGCGGAGTAGAGAAAGAGACGGTAACGCGAAGGAGAAAGAAGGAGAGAGAGAGAAAGAGAGATCGTAGAGACGGGAGAGCATCGGAGAGTCGAGGCAAAGGAGGAGAGAATTTATCGCTTTCTTCGTTGGTTGCGCGGAGTGTCCGTCTCCGCGCGGCGCACAATGAGCACCAGGCATCGTTCAAAATAATTATAAACATCGAGAAACGACGATCAATCTTCCGTTCCTCTTCGATAATAAACGAATCGCGGAGTCGACGTCGACTCGGGAATAAAAGAGAACCTGGACGACGGACCCGGAGCTGCGCGAGTAGACGAGTGAGTAGACGAGAGAGTAGACGCGAGTAGACGCGAGTAGAAGCGAGTAGACGCGAGCGGAGACGACCGACGACCACGTAACGGGAAGCAGGGTAGGGAGCTCGTAACAAGCGATAGGAGCACCCGCGGAGCGCGTCATTTAAAATGCTAATTTTTTTCGTTCGCAGCGACAGCGCGTTGATTAAGACGATCGCGCGCACGGAAAGGAATTTCGTTAGCGCCCGTCGCCGTACGGCTTCGGAATTGCCCCGTCGAGACGCGGTTTTGACGAAAACGAAAACGGGGCGGGACGTCGTTACAGTCATTTCGCGATGCAACGGATTGTCCAGAGCGAGATACGCGTTTCGTTGTCCGTCGCATACGAGTTCGCCGGACTTTTACGCGTCCCGATTCGTCGACTTTTGAACGAGACCCCGTAAATGTCGTTTCGAGCATGTCGACGAAAAAATACGACCCCTACTCGAAACGCGGGACCGTAAAAGTCGGACCCGCGTCGCGTTTACCTACCCTGAGCGGCGCGGTGACGCGCACTGGTCCACTGATTCTTGTGTAACATAAACGCAAGCAACGGCCAAATTTTCTGGTGAACAACCAGGGCTATACAAATTTTCTGGAGTTTGCAAAAATTTATGCTTCGGAACACCTAGCTTCGCTATACGAGCTATACTGCACGCTTAGAGAATTATTCTTTCCCGAAAGCCCACGCGAAAAATAAATTTTTTATGATCAGGCCAGTCTATGAGAATTACAACCAGGTCGGTATACGAAACATTTGCTACCGCCGTGTAGGTTAGAAAACGAGAGTAAACGCTGGCAATAACTTGATTCAAAATACAAGCGTAATCGAAAAGTGTTAAAGACGTACTATGAAAAGTGCTCCGGAACACGAAGCGCTCGATCGTTCGTTGATCGTTTACCCCGATCGTTCGGTACATTCTCAACTTAACTTTTATTAGCAATAACTGTTTGATCATCGACTTCCAAGGGTACCACTTAAACCCCGAATGACCGAGTTCCGTTTTTTAGACCCCCTGTAAAGTTAATAACTCGTCCGAGCAATTAAATAATAATGTTACTCGCGGATTCTAGATGAAAACAGCAGAAACGTGAATACGTTTATATTATTCATCATTGAAAAGTATTTTAACGAAAAACCGCAGAAATTTTAGAGCGACGGTATGATGTCTTTGCCAAAAAAGAAGAGGTTGTGGAATGAAAGGGTGATTACATGTTTTATTTTTAGAATTTAAATGGTACAAGAGTAAACTGCACGAACTTATGGGACGACCTAATAGTTTGCGTTCTCGCGGATTCAGTTGTCGAAAGAGCAAAGAGAAACGAAGCTCTGTTATGGTGACCCGCGAGAGGAAGGAAGAGATGAAGAAAGCGAGAAGCGGCGAAATATCCCGCAAACCCGTGTGGCTGCAATTTCTCCGGCAATGGGGATTGCGATGGCGACGGTGACGGTAACGACCTACATGAGCATCGGTACGGGGTCATTGGGTCGACGGTGTTAGGCATGTCCTGAAACGCCGTAGAAACTCGAGTTCTCGAACGAGTATCGCGAACACGAGTTTTCGTCAGAGTCGAAACGCACGAGGAGAAACATCATGCGCCTCGGTTAGGTTCGGTTCGGCTCGGCACGGTTCGGTTCGGAAGGTCCATCGGGATTCGCGAGATAATTGCTTCGAATAGAGATTATAGAGGCGTGCATCGGCCGGTACTAATTCTCCGCGTGCGGCCTTCGACGATAAATAAACACCTACGTAAGTCCCTGCGGCGATCCCGCAACGAAATAACCTAATGATGGGAAGAGTGCTCCTCCTCGGCTTCTACCTGTCTCCCTCGCCTGCTTGCCGATCTCAACCCTTTTCCTCGTGTGGCCGAGCCGGGCCTGGACGGGACGGGCCGGGCCGGGCCGATGCTGTTTCGCTCGTTCGCTTTATACTTTGACACGTTGCGTCTCGGAACGGCGAACGGCAACGTTCGAGAATCAAGGAGAACAACGAGAACGAGAACACAGTACGTAGAACGACAAGAGGGAAATGGAAGGAAGCAGGCAGACGCGTATCGCGTGGCCGATGCAGCACGGAATCATTTTTACGTGGCTAATAAGCGGGTGCCGGCCCCCTCGAGGCCCCCCGAGCCCCTTGAGCTCCAGTTCCGGCTCGAAGGTGGTAAGGTAAAGAGTAGGCGGTCGCACCGCTCCGCACCGCTCCGCTTCGCTCTGCTCCGCACCGGTGAGAAGTGCCGCGAGCCGCGAGTCAGTCGATGCTATTAAGATTTCCGTATCGTCATCCCGTTACCGCGACCAGCCACCTCGAGAGTCCGCTTCGAGAACACCATGCTCGCGTTCCGATTCCCCGTAGCCCCCTTGGAACCCCCTCAATCCTTTCGCGATCCATTTTCAATGCGTTTTCTCTGCGTCGTACTGGCAATTTCACTTGAACGCATACAAAGTTCAATTTGATTCCGTAATTCATGGCCGATTCCACGAAAACGAGCAATAACTCGATATTATACAGGGTGTTCGGTAACTGGCGGTACAAGCGAAAAGGGGCTGATTCTACATGAAAGAATAAGTCGAAAATATAGAATAAACATTTTTCGTACGAGGCTTTGTTTTCGAGAAAATCGACTTTGAAGATCTGTCAGGTTTCTGTGCTTTAGTATATGCAGGAAGTAGATTTGGTTGGTCATGATCAGACAGTTGCGTCAGACAATTCCTATCGAATAGGAGTTCCTCGCGCTGCTTCTCTCTTAACCCCTTGCCCTACAATATCTAGTCATACTTGTAATGAAGATTCTGATCAGAGTTTAATAAATATGTATGTATGTCATTAATTTCCTTTTAACCGCAATAAAATTCTATTTTGTTGTAGCTGATAATATATATCCTTTGGAGAAAACATAGGCATACAATAAATACAAACTAATAAATTCCTCATCATTATAATCACAAAATAAATAGTAGTGTAAGGGGTTAACCTTATCCTACCTTATAATTCTCTTACAACGCAAAATCGCAAAAAAACTAGATACGCAATTGAAAGAGAGAGAGAGAATGTCGTACTTAAATAAAATAAATTATGTAACGGTATATTTACCTAGTATTTCCGTTTCCCAATATTTATGGCGGTTCCACCGTTCAAACTTCCCTTACCCTACCCTCCTCTGTCAAGCCGAGCGAGAGACAGTAAGCGTTTACCGCGCTCGCGGTTGTCAAACTTTCGGCTTTTGCAAAATTCTAGCGAGATTGAAAAATTGCATCTCGGGAGGAAGAGAGTACAGGATTATCCGAAGAAGCGACTGGTGTTTACGTGTACGCGGGCGTTTGGCCGCGAGCGGATCGATTCGCCGGACCGACCGATGCGATGGTAGCAAGTTTCGACTCTCTCGCGCTAGCTGGCTGGTACTCTACACGCCTCGATCTTCTCCGACGTGGTTGTAAAAGCGTCCCATTGTGCGACGAGTGCATACCTTTCGTAGGAGGACGCGAACGCGAACGCGATCGCGACACGACAGAAATGAGAGGGAATGGAACGCAGCCGAAGGAAAAGGGAAGAGCGATCTCTCTCTCTCTCGAGAGAGAGCAAGACGAACACGGAGCGAGAGAGAGAGTAAAGAGAGAAAAAAGAGAGACGGAGGAAGATGACGAGACGGAGGATGGAAGGCAACCAGGCAACCAGCCAGGAAGGAAGGAAGCGGCGGAAGAGAAAGAGAGAGAGATAGAGAGAGATGGCAAAGACCGAGAGCGAGGAAAATGAGGAGGGAAAGAGAAAGAGGTCCAAAATACACCTGCGGATCGGGACGGGCAGAGAACCAGTCGACGCGGAATAACTGGTATTAATACGTCACGTAATTACCGTGCGAGGGGTACGCGCGTACCGTAGATGTGTGTGCGTGCGTATAGTTGACGTTGGCTTCGGCAAGGTAACCGAGGCGGGTTCGAGGGAGCACACGTAAACCCGCCGCTCGAGTCGACTCGAGTCTCGAGTATAGAGCCGGAGCGAGGCGAGGCGAGGCGAGGCGAGGCGAGTCGGCGCTCGTAGACTCGCGGAAGATGGCGAGAGAATATGCATCGTGCCAGGCAGTTTCCAAGCGAGCGAAGGTCGCTCCGGGCCATGCTTCTGTTCCGAGCCATTATGATAATTTCGCCGGAAAGAAGGTTACCGACTCGTACCGTCTCGTCGGCGACTACCCTCCTCCGTGCTCGCGCGTTCTCGCTCGCGTTCCGAGGGGATTACCGCCTCGCGAGTAGTGCGAGTAAGAGCGGGACGGACGACGCGCGCCGGTTTGCCCATTACGTTAAATTCGCGATACGCTTCCCCGTTCCCTCGAGCAAACGACGGCGCGAGAACGGTGACCCGCTCTAAATTCTAAGCTTTCGAGGTCGCGAAACTCGTCGATCGGTGGCCACGAGCGGACGAACCGACCGGGAAAGTGGTACGGGGTCCGATATACGGCTCGACGACGACGAACGCTCGTCTTCGTTGCGGAGGAACAAGGCGAGAGGAACGAAAGGGGGAGGGGGAGACGCGGAGATTCGAAAGGATCCGACGAGGTTACGAGGGGTTACGCGCGGGTTCCGAACAGAAGAAAAACGAGCAGGCCGAAACGGCGGAAAGAGAGTAGAAGACGGAGAGCTGAGAGCAGAGAGTAGACAGCGGAGAGCCCAACAGCCGAAGAGTAGAAGAGCGCCAAGGTAGAAAGGAGGAGAGAACGCCGGAGAGGAGAAAAGAGAAAAGAGGCGAGAGAGGCGAGGGCAGCGCGCGCGGTCTGCGCGGTCTGCGCGGTCTGCGCGGCCAGCGGGCCCGCCTAACATTCCCACGGTGTCTGCTCGCGGCGAGACCTGCGCTCGCATGCTACTCCACGGTACGGTCTTGCGTTATATGCGAACAACATTAAGATCGAGCCAGCTATAACCAACGAGTCCACCAAACGATACCAAACCATACGAAACGATACCGAACCAAAACCGACACGGACAATAGCGAGCTCGTCGAACAGAGTCCAAACGAGTTCGAGCGAGTCCGAGCGAGTCCGAGCGAGTTCCAAGGAGGGAAGATTGCTCGCGTATCGACTATCCTATTTTTTTTTTTTTTATTGAGGAAATCTCAAGAGATTTATTACAACTTTATGAACATATATAAGCAGACAGCTATACTGCAACGCTTAGAGAATTATTCATTCCCGAAACCCCACGCGAAGGAAAAATAAATTTTGTATGGCGGGCTCGTCTATGAGAATTACAACGATACCAGGTCGATATACGAAACATTTGCAATCGCCGTGTAGTGTAGAAAACGAGAGTCAATGCTGGCAATAACTTGCCAGAGGACATAAAGTACATATATTACTTTTATCGATACTTGTTTTCTCTTAAACACACAGTTTGCAGATTTTTAAAAAAGACAAAATGTCATCTCGTGAAAAAATTGAAATTATTTGGTAAAATGTCGATATATATCAGCACGTGACCTGAAAGTTACACGGGCCCGTAGAGGGTTAAGTGGCAGAGTACCTGCTAAACCGTGTCACGACGTTCAGCTTGCAGAAAAACTCTCGTAAGCTGTGCAACTTGGAAATAAAGGAGATCCCCCGTCGTTTGACAATGTTCGAACGGATCTTTGCAAATGACCGAGGTACCCGAACGGTTAATACGCAGCGGTTTTCGTTCGTTCGGCTCGGCTCTCTCGTCGAGTGGATTCGTAAACGCGCGTTCGCGTTCGCGTTTGCGTCCGAGCCGATAGTTATCGTACTTTACGGTCAGCTACGCGAGCAATGCACCGTGCACCGAGCACCGGTGGCTCGCGTGCGCGAAATACGCATCGAACGTGGGAGTTCGTCGTCGGGTCGGCTCGCTCCGAGATGTGTTCTTCCTCTTCCTTCGAGATTCGAAACCAAGCGCGGAAAAACGTTTAGAGAACCGGGATACAGTAATTTCTCCATGTATGTCGCCAAAGCTTAGATCATAAACGTCGCGGAATTATCCCCAATACCGCGGTAGAGGCCTCGGACGCCTAGTGTAAACATAACACGGGTATGTCTCCTGGACGATACTAGACGCTGGCAAGACCCGAGCTGACATATATCGGGAAAGAACTGTATAGAATTTTTTTTTTTTTTAGAATGTTTTGCGTTCGATGCGACTCGATCCGGTCGAGTTCGCCGCGCGATGACGCGCCGCCCCTACGGCTCTCTCCCATTACGCGTAATCGCGTGAATCGTCCACGACGATTGCGTGGGAGCCTCCCGGCGAAGGAATTTCTCCCAGCGATGTCCTTCCTTCGTTCCGGTTCGCGGCCGAGAGAACGCTCTTTTGACCTACTGTCTTTCAAAGCGTCCCTCTCTCCCTGCGACCCGCGACCCACGCTCCACGATCCACACTACACGCTACACACTCCACGAGAATACTTTCGGAGCGTGATTCACTCGGACGTCCAATTCGCCGTCCTTCGCTCCTTTCGAGACCCTCGAGGAGTCGGGCCGAAAACCTTCGAATTTCAACCGGGAAGGACGACCCGAGAAGCCGTTAACGACGAAAGAAGAACGACGAGTATACCTCCGTACAACGCGTTTATTTCGGGAACATTGATAATTTTTACCCGTTTCACGAAATACGACGATACAGGAGCAGGAACATGGTAATTTATTTCTGGATAATCGTCGAGCTTATTATACAGAAGACTCGGACCTGCGCCTAGATTCAATCACGTATCTTGGAAAAAACTTCCGGCATTATTAATGCTATTAATCGAATATAAATTACGCTTTCAGTCTGATTTAGCTATCTAAATGTTTACGAGGCAGAAGAAAGATGTTCACATCGGTCATTGTACAGTGATATTTTAACATTACCCCTTTGCACTCGAAGCTATTTTAACTCCAAAACGAAACATTTCTTTCGACCTAGAATATTTCCCTTGTATATATCATTTTTCATGTTGTACATATGAAAATGGTGCAGTTTACTGTGTTCAGTAATTTATTAAATTTTTAATTTACAGCAATTTTTAGTGGCACCGTACAGTCGCCATTCCAGTTCTAAGGGTTAAGTTTACGGGGCCCGTCAAAATGACGGCTTCGGATATTTTTAATTTACGACTATCAAGAGTGTAAAGATGCATCCATGAGAAATTATTCTCGACAAATTTATTTCTTCGGGTGTATACTATTTATAAAATTACTAAAAATTTTGACAGATGCGCTCTTGTTATTCTTATAATATAATGGAAAATAGTCACTTTTTTACGTGAACCTAGTGTTAAGAAGATATTTAATCTACGAATGGAGGAATGTGAAAATATCTTGCAAAAGAGAATCCAGCACATATCTCCCGAATGAATCGAGTCGTTGGGATTGTTTCGAGGATGGAAGAAACAAACAAAACCCTACTGATAAAATATTCCGGGGGACAGTTCCCAAAAAATTGGAAGCCCCCCCGATCCTATTAACCGTCCTCCTCGATGCAACTGATTTTTCTCGCTTGCCTGCATATTGAAATAAAAAACACAAGCATGAGCAAGTAGAAATAAAACAAACTTTGCTCAGCTGGATCCGCATATTAAAGCACTGTGCGATCCTCGCGTGGCCGTGTTATCTGCCCACGTTCGCGTCTATCGGGGACTGGTTCGCGATGCGTGGCAGGTGAGTTCTTCTCTCGGCCTCCGCGCTGCGTCACGCCGATATTCGTGTCCTGCACCTTTCTCGATTTTAATTGCTCTCTATTTCTCTCGATCGTGCGTTTGCTTTTGTTGCTGTCGGACCGCGCTCGATCATCCTTAACACTGGAACCACCGGATGCGTCCTAATGAGTCTTAATTTCTTCTTTTAGAAATATTGAAATTATAAATGTGTTTCCGTGAGAAAATTTTTTTCTTGCTTTCAACTCCACGGTCGACGAGAGCGGAGAAGAAAGACGCGCCGCGAACTACGGAGAATAAACGCGTCGATAGATTGGCCGCTCGGCGACCAAAGTCGCGGCGCTGACCGCCTTTTCCGAGTGAACTTTCACATTCTGATCGCGCGAGAGCTCCGACAGCCTCGAAGGTCGCCTCCGGTTGCTCCGAATCGAATACTATTCGATCGCATAGGTCTGTGCTCGCGTTCCTAGCTTCTTCTGCTCGTACAATACACCGTGAAGACGACCTGCGTCTTAGAGAAAAACAAGAGAGAGAGAGAGAGAGACGCTCGAAATTGGTTCGCGGGTAACCTCGAATCGCCCGTGACCCAACGTTCAACACGCTTTGGGAACAGGTGGTCCCATATGGATCGGTTTCGATCGATAGATGGTCGATCGCGGACTAGTCCTCTTTTGCTTGCTCGAATAACGGCGAAAATAAAAAGTTCTCGTTCGATAAACGATATTATGTCTAATAAACATATGTACGTCTTTCAAGACTACGATCCTCGGTGCATTCGACCGATCGCACAGTAGATCCCAGGTTTAGGTAGGCACTACGCAGGCAGAGATAGGGGAACGCGTGCTCGAAACGCGAGCCGAAAGGAAAGTTTACCTAGATGTCGAGCAGGGGGAACGAACAAAGGGTAATACGGGCAACGGTGGACCTTGCACCGCTCTGAATATGCATAACGAGCCTGAGTTCCGATCGCAATCCCCCACGAACGGTGTCAGGTACTCTTGACCCGACGACAGTTTTGTCATGGTAATGCGTCTACTTTGTATTTTAATGGTCGGAAAGAGATTATGCGAGGTAAACACGGTCCCGGACACCGTCGCGCCGCGCTTCGCGTTAACGATTCCTCGTCGACCATGCGAGCCGTGCGATTTTTCGTTTCATTTCGCACGGAACACGCGGGAAAACCGCGGGTCGGAAGTCAGCAAAGACGGCGCGTTGACGCAACCGGATCGCGTGGCTCGCAACGCTTCGGCGTTTAGACGCGACGACATTATTAATCCGTAATCCGTCACCTTGGAATCCCCTCAAAGTCGTCCGAGTATACGCGGATCGGTCTCACCTCGGATTCGTCGCCGTGTCGCCGCGGGGGATCACGCGAATCAATCTGTCGTGTCGGTGCTCTCGCGTAACGGAACGTTGCTCGTCGTTTCCGTTCTTTCCGCGATCTCTGAGCGAGCTGTCCCGCAAGGTCGCTCTCCAAGATTCCGAGCTTTCACGGACAGTGCGCAGGTCTGCTGCCGGCTGTTTTTCTCCGGGAATCTCCTTCTTTTCTAATTATTTCGTAGATCGCGAGCTACCTTCGGTATTGAAACATGAACTAGCTTGACTATACACGGAGCATCGGTACCGAAGCCTCTTCCAAACCCTGCTGAAGGGGAAATAACTTCAAATTCTAAGTTAATCTGTAGCGGATCCGCCACCGTATATATTGTTCATATAAATAACAAATATGTTCATGTCATTGATAAGCGATTCATCGCCAACGACAAACGAACGTGTCGAAAAAAGGAAAACTAACCGGATGAAAAAAGGACGAGCAGTCTCGTCAGGTCCGACATCGAAGTAGGACATATTAATAAATTACATACTGTCTGCTTTAATCCCGGCCATTCCTTACAGAAAGGACCCGGGCTTACACCCGGGAGCTTCAAGAACTATGTGAAGAAATGAATCGGAAACGATCCAGCAGTGGTTCGTCTGATCGTTATATTTGCCTTATCGTTCACCTTATATTTGTAACGAAAGCCATTTCTTTGGAGTCGTTGAAACCGCAACAACTTGCGAACAAGGTCTGTGCCCGTCTTTCGAATCGAAGAAGAGCGCAACTTTCGAACGTCTTGCGTCGCGAAGCTTGAGCGAAGCGATGCGACCGAGATATCGCGTAGGGGTCGCAGAGGGAGCTCAGGGCTCAGGGCTCAGGGCTCAGGGCGGCGTATAGGGACACGAGATAGTTCCGTCGGGTAGGAGGAAGCGAGGAGCCGGGAATCGACCACCGGCCGGATTACTAATCATTTCCCAGGTCCGAGAAACCCCGCTAATTGATTAAAGTCACGATCCCGACCCCGGCGTAATATCGGCAATCTCTTGTTGGCGCACGCTGGGGAGAAAGGCAGTCATCGGGGAACTGGAAAAACGCTTGCGCCAAAGAGAGAGAGACAGAGAGATAGAGAAAGAGAGAGGGGAAGAGGCGGAAAAGGACAAAGAGAAACAGCCAGAGGAGGCTGGTTGGATGAACCAGGAAAGAGACAAAAGAGTAGATGCACGCTCTCCTTCCTCCACGTTCGGTCTCTCCTGGTTCCCTCCTTCCCTCCCCCGTGTGTGTGTTGACCTCGCGTAATTTTTACCATCTTGCTCGGTCTCTCGGTCCCTCGCGTCCCTTTTTATATTCTCCCGGTCGCGTACCGTTGGTTGTTTTGGTTTGGTTTGGTTCGGCCGGGCCGAACGTACGTTCGAGCGGAGAGGAGAGGAGGACCGGCCTCTATCCGCCTTCGTCGTCCTCCCATTGTTGCATCGCTCCAACCCCGCAAGGGAAACAATGTCTAATTTCAGTTAATGCGCCCGTAATGGCCATTATGGTTGCCTCTCTCCGGCCGCGTCCGTACCGCGCGCGTCGTACCGAACCGACGCGATGCGGACGCCGACGACGTTCCGCCGATGATAAAGCGGAATTCAGCTTGAAACTCGAGCCGCATCTATCTCCTCCGCGATACGAATGCCCGTCGAGGCCCGATATTCCGTTTCAATGGCAATGTCGCGAGAAACCCGGTCCCGGACCGACTCTCCGGGCCCCTGATCGTTTCCCAGGAATTCAACGAAAGGTGGAAACGGAATCGTGAAAATCCCAGACACGGTCTTCGTCGTCGTCTTCGACTTCGTCTTCGGGCGCTCGTAATTAAGGGTTAATTAAATTGAGCGGCTTCCTAGATTTCTGTAATCATCGCGGACAGTATCTACGGGGTAATCTTGAGCGCATCCTGTCTGCCCGAGGGGCCCCACGGAAGGAAGGGGCCCCCGAGGTAAGGTCATGCACCCCGCTGACCTCGGACCACCGACTCGTCCCCCCTCCCCTGCCCCGCGTAACCCCTTCCCCCGATGCTCTCTTCTAGCCCCCTACCAACACACGGTTCACCTCGCTCCGCTCCGCTCCTCTCCTCTCCTCTCCTCTCCGCTCCGCTCCGCTCCCCATCCCTCACCAAGCGGTTCGCGATCCTCCAGCGATCCTCCGGCGAGCGTCCTTCTCGCGTTTAACGTTCCTGGCTCGTTGCTCCTTCTCTTCGTTTCGTTTCCTTCTAGTCTCGCTCATCCTTCTCGTCCTCCCGTTCTCATCTTCGGCCGGGCATCGGCATCGGCATCGGCATCGACATCGGCTTCGGCAACAGCTTTGGGTTTTAGCTTTGACTTTGACTTGGCTTCGGGTTCGACTTCGTTCTCTCATCTTCGCCGAGGTTCTCCACCCTCCTCGTAGTCGATACCGATGCTGTTCGACGGTTAACCCCCCTCGCGAACGCGCTTTCTTCGGCGGGTCAGATCGGCTCTGTTATGCGCCTCTTATCGCCCTCTCGATTCCTACCTCGATCAGTTCCTGCCCTCGGTTCTCTTTCCCACTTGGTTCCCTCTCGTTAGAGGGAAGCTGCATAAATCGTACACCGTCGAAAGAGAACGCAAGTCGGAGCAATTAGCTGGGTGCAAAATGCAGTGAACGAGCATGAAACGCGTGAAACATAACGTTTTTGCCTCATTAGCCTCACAAAATACACATCGTATTGTAGAATGGTATGGGCGATTACAAGAAGCATGGCGAATGTGCTCGGATAGAGAAAAAGTAATTTAATAAAACGGAGGGGAAGAGTAAGCCCGTATGTCAGGCTTCTTACTCACACATACTCTCCCTCTCTCTCTCTCTTTCTCTCTTCGCAGCTCCGCTAGTTTACGCGCAACTCTCGCTCGACTTTTTCTCACTCTAAAGCTGACTCCTCCAAAACAGTTGCTCCACTGTCCTTTCTCCGATTCTGTTAGGTTTTATTGAAATACGTAGTGGAATTCTTGATATGAATAGTTGAGTACATACAACTCTATGACTAAAATATACTGAAATGGCTTTTCCTTGTGACTGGCTGCAGACCTCGCTTTTTCTTTACTGCAAAGGTCGCTTATACCTAATGACTGTAAACCACCCCTTAAACCTACGGTTATGGAAGTGGCAATCGTTGCACAACCAACAGATTCGATTCGGAAACACACTTTTCTTCTTGGAAACCGAAAAGCAACAGTCTCGGAAAGTACGATCTTGTAACCAAATCGAGACAAGATTTACGACATCGACCGACAAAATCCAACTCCTTTCGAACAAGCTGTTTTCCAGGCCGCGTTGAAACTATATGTTAATTTTCAAGCATATTCAATTTCCTCGATAGTTATCAGCAACTTTCCCCTCGCTTCCCGTTTATGTCCTGGATCGCGCACCGCGGGTAAGTCCGAGTTGCGTGCCCCGGTAACGCATCGAATTATTTTCAAAAGTCGAGACATTGTCTCGTATAATAAGCGGACGTCGCGGCGACGGGGCAGAAAACGCGCGCGGGTAGTCTTCTCGTGGGAAAAACGCGACGCGAGGTCGCCGCGCGTGGAAAAAAAGAGCGAATCGCCGACGGTGCGCGCGCACATTGAAATTCTTCCTCGAAAGACGGTCGCGCGCGATAGTCGAATTCTGCGTTCGCGATATATGTCCTGCGTGTGTCTTGTCGTCTCCCGAGTGTCCTGAGTCCTGAGTCCTACCAGGTCTCTCTGTTCGGCCGGCGCTCCTTGACCGTTCGTGTCGATGACCGTCTCGCTAGCGTTCGCCTCGAACAAGGTCAGATGCTATCTAGCCGCGCGATAGGTAGGGAGAGGAAGAGCAACCGAGAGAGAAGCGCGGAATGGGAACGGGAGGGAGCGCGGAAGACGAAACTCAGAATCGCGGATACCATACCACATGGGGAGGAAGGAATCGGAGAAAATTCGAAAACCGATCGCGCCAGAACCGAGAAAATTAGAAGAGAGGAAACAGGGTGTCGAGGAACCGCTGCGAAACCTCGGACGGAAACAAGTAAACGAGTACACCTGGGCCGAGCGTCGGTGACCAGCTCGTGCGTGCTCCAACAAGGTCAGATGGTATCGTGCCGCGAGCAGCCAAGTTCACCAGGAGAAAAAGGAACGAATCTCGGAAGGGGAGTGGCGTGGGAACCTCTCGCAAGTTTTCGCGGCTGCGTGCCCCGGCGAAGAACCCTACGCCGACGGAGCCTCGCTCGACTTTCGCCATTCCCCTTTCCCCTTTCGCCTTTTGCCTTTCGCGGCAAACGGACTGCGATTGCCGGAAGAAACGCTGCCGTCGCGACCTTCGGTTTCCGTGTCGGCGAACGATGGATCGTTTCAAGATCGAGAGTATCGATGCAACCACCTCCTGATCGGGAAGAGACGTTCGAGCGTTCAGGCCGATTTACTATATGCGTATCAGTGGCGGTCTTATCATTGTAGCGTAATTTTTCTCGCACTTTGTCTTTCAACTTTCAGACTTTATGCAATTCTTTGGGTCTTCGTAAGGTTGACAAGAATAAACCTTGATTTATCAGCAACACCTTCGACTACCATGTTTTATAAATTTGCGCCCAGTTTAACCCCTTGTACTACGATTTATTTCACGGTTTCAGTGATTAGTACTTTTTTGTAATTTATAATTTCCTGAAAAAGGAGAAAATGTATATCTATTGTATGCCTATATGTTCTCCGCCAGCTGTATATCAACAACGCCAAAATAGAATTTTATTTCGGTTTAAGGGAAATTAATAAGAAACATATTTATTAGACCCTGTTCACAATCTTCATCACGAATCTGACTCGATATTGTAGGGTTAATTCCTTGTGAATTGAAATTTAATTCTATTTTGTTGTAGTCAACACTTTAGCCATAGGAGCATCAAACAAGTTTTAATCATCGTAATCGTAAAACAAATCGTAATGCAAGGGGTTAAACATGCCGAAAACATCATCGAAATCGATTAACGTCCCCATGAGCCGCGAGCGTTCAAAATCATACTATTTTCTCGATTTACGGATTACAACTACGGCCTAGAAAAAAACATCAAAGGTGTTCGATCGATTAAGCGAGTGTGTGTATAGGTAGGATGCGCATTGACCACCGCTGTAAATAAATGCGATGTTGTCTCCCGTTCGACGAGTTCAAAAAGATACGCTTCCACTGGGAGCAAATCGAAACGCGTTTCCGCCTCGACGAACTTTAACCTTACGAACTTCGGCGCGCGATTCGCGGCCGAGTCTTTCTATTTACGTTCGTGTTTCGATGGAACGCGATGGCGGTCTATTGCGAGCGATGTATGTGGTTCGGAGTACGTACCTTCCCGTCGCATGCCCATCTTCATGCACTTTTTCAACCGACAATACTGGCACTGATTCCTATGGTGTTGGTCGATGGGACAGCTCCTGGTCCCTCGACACGAGTACGTTAGGTTTCTCCTGACGCTTCTCTTGAAGAAGCTTTTGCACCCTAGAAACAGGGAAAGTTACAGTTAGATATCTCGTTTCTTCTTTCCAAATCATTTCTCTCCCTCTTTCTCTTTAACTCAGGACTACTTAACCTGTGAGCCAGTTGTAACTCTTGCGACAAAACAACCTGTCTTTCCAACAGCTAGGCAGTCACAGGTGAAAGGAGAATCGTAGGTGTATCTCATTTTGCTTTTTGAGCTTCGTGGTGCCTCAAGAGGGTAGAGGAAAGAACGGAGAGGGAAAATGGTAAGAGAAGTTAAACAGCCCTGCTCTATTTCTCGTTAGAAAACACGAAACCAACTGCCGATGAGATAGACGAGCGAGGACGATCACGAAAAGTTGGTAAACAACGAACGCGAGCGACGACTATGGGCAGGACTGTACGACGACGGTCTCTCGTCCGAACCGGCAGAGGGCGGTCGTTTGCGAACGACCGTTGCCGTTCGACGAGTAGCGAGTATATGAATTTTTTTCTTATCGAAGCTCTGCAACGTTCCAGTAATTTTCAACGGACGCGTTTAAAACGGGCGTGATTGTTTCATTCCAATTCGGAGAAAGGGACCCCAACTGGTCGTTCGACTTTTAACTCGATATTTTGAAGGAATATGAACGATACCTCTTGCGTCGCGTTTCTCTCGTCCCTCTTTCGCCGAGTCATACCGGAACCCTTGAAAGATAGAATTTCCTCCTCGATGGATGCTCGCATATCAATTTCGTGCGCACAGAGTCGAGGCTCTGGTTTGGTCATCGAGAAACTGTCGGACGATACGGAACGATACGGGACAACGCAACGCGATTCAAGACGAGTTTCACGGAACGAATTCAGAGTCAATTCATATCGTGACCGTTACAACAAGGCACTCTCTGTATGGGAACCTTCGAATCCTGATAAACAAGATCCGCTCGATGCCCGAACCACGATCAAGAACCATCGTGATCGCGATGAATGACGATCGTTGGCATTCTTCCGGTAAGTAGTAGCGAGCGTTCCTCGACCACGAAACCAAACATCATTGGTACAAATTCGATCTCAAAGATTTCGTGCCAGCTAGATCGATTCGAATCGTTACGTATTATCGATTTATCATTTACGTATCTCGCAGTGGATATAAAAATTTTTCTGTGGGACTGTGCGCTTCAGTTTCAGCGGCTTGATGTTCGCCTGTTGTGCGGATGCGCACATAGAAAGCTGAAATTTTCTAGAGCAGCACCCCCACTAATTTTAGCTACGCTACTGGTATCTCGGTGGTATCAATGTGTACAAATAACCCAGCTAATAACCCCTTCGCCTGAAAGAATTTAGTAAACGCTTGTTCGTTTGTTACTGACTCGAAATGAAATTCAATCGTATTGGGAGCATTGCGGATATCTACGATGACTTACTATCATTTTGTCCCGTCGCGTCGCGTCGGTGCAATAGACGTCGGAGTCGAATCGTTATCGAATGAATAGGTCTCGCGCTCCACGCGGCTACTGTGCTTCCAAAGCGAACGAGGAAACGTTGTTTCGAGTTACTACTCGGAATGGAATGGCCGCGAACGAGCCGGAGCAATGAAAATTCAATGACGCGAGCAATTTGAGCTCTCGAGGGCCGCGCAAGCTGCAATCTGAAAGTATAAACAGTAGTTGTTTGAGTTCCCTTTCTCTTTCTCTCTCTCTCCCGGGCTCTCTTACACTCTCTTCGCGTCCCCATTGCTCCCTACATTCCTCTTTCTCTCTCTCTCTCTCTCTCTCTCTTCCTTCGCAGAAAACCTTCCTCCGTTTCTCCCTTTTCCCCGGGTCCATTTCTCCGATTTCTCTCGCGGCACCTCCGATGCACGTACACTACAGTGTCCTCCGGAGGTTGGCTCGCGTACTATAATCGCGTAATTTGCGTGTAACGACGCAATTTGTAGTTACGGCGACCCCAGAGACTCTTTCGTAACATGGACGACGACAACGATTACGACCACGACGAGGATGCGAACGGCTCAGACGGGCAAGACGACGACGACGACGACGACGACAACGACGCAAAGAAAGACCACGAAGAGCATCGAGACGAACCCGGGGACGGGTGCAACCAGTGTCGAGTAGAAAATCGCACGGTGCGATGGCCGCGCGAGCTCATTGCCGTTTGCAGTTTGTCGTTTGCCGGTTGCCGTGCGTGTCTCTCGCGATTCGGTCCAACTTCGCCATCAACGAGAGACCATCTTTCCACCGAATACACTCGTTCGTCCCAGGGCACCGCCTTAACTCCATGCGGCCGCCTTTATACGATTTTTATCAACCCTACGATTCTTTTTCCGAGAATTATCCGTTTATTTTCTCGTATTCGAGAGACTTCAGTGCCTATATATAGCTATTTTTAATTTTAACTCCTGCCACTGAGGACGCTGTCAGCAAATATTATTTCCAAGAAAGTGGGCCAGAAAAATACATTGGATGATAGGTTTATCCTATACCTCGTCCGTGGTAAAAGCACCATGGTTAAATACAACTCAACCGGTCACCAATCGAGGAACCAATCAGGAATTTATCACTCCCTGCAATAGTCCCAACAAGTTCTAATGTCCCGATATTCTTAAATTCCTATAGTATTGTTATCGTTTTGTTGCTACTTTTGTTATAAATGCACACAGTGCTTGAATTGACGTAGCTGCGGAGACAAAGTCGCAGAACAAGAAGCCGACGAGGAAGAAAATTTGAATTCGCGGCGGCATCGTGCGTTCCAGCGACGCGAGATCCGTGAATGGCAGCGAAGAGTCTAGGAGAACGGGGAAAAAGGAAGAGGTCGAAGGGAAGGAAATCGAAGGGGCAAGGCGAGCGGAAGAGAGGAATAGAGGAAGCGGCGGGACGATTCGATTCGGTTGGTAACATTTCGAGTTGGCCGCGTAGAATTAACGACATTGTTATAATTAATTAGCAGGCCGGCGCGGAGAGAGGCGGGGTAGGGGGGAGGGGGATGTAGGAGCGAAGAGGTGGAGAGGCGCGTTGTTCGTTCGGAGCGGCGGGTAGATAGCGGGGGCTTCGTTAGCGAGATAATTGGTCACAGAGGATGCGTTCGGGATGCGTCGCGCTTCGTAATTCTATGATCGATGCTTGCGCTGCCGCCGCAACAGCCGCAACCGTCAAGGTACACACCTCGAGCGGTCGGGCGGTCGAGCGGTCGAACAGTTTGGTCGAGCGGTCGCCACCTATTCACATACACACACATACACACGCACAGGACTCGAGTGCCGGCGTGTGCAGTCGCGTAACGCGCTTTTGCTTCCAAGATCCTGTTGCCGTTAGCCGGCGTCCTGCCCCTCGCAGACTCGTAGGAAGCGAAACTAACGAGAACGACGCGAGCTCGCGCCCGCGCCCAAGCCCGAGCCCGAGCCCGAACCCGAGCCGAACTCGCTCTCGCGCAACCATCGCGCCGAGCCGAGCCGCGCCAAGCCGCGTCCTCTTCCTTCTCCTCCTTCTTTCCATCGCCGGACGATGCACTCGCGATGCATTCCCACCTTGCCCCAGTGGTCGCGTGACTAGGAATTTTGACCGGTTGCGAACCTCCGCTGAGCGACGATTCTACGTCCTGGAAGTAAACTGCATCGCGTCATATCGCGCCATGCTGCAACGCGAGAAATTCTACGCGAGCAAAAACTTCTCTTGGAATGCACTTTCTTCAGACAATGGCAATCTTAACACGTTGAGCCCGGCGTTGGTCCCTGGGGACCGACAGTGGACTTTTCGTTTGGTCCTTGTATCAAAGTTAAAAAATAAATTCAGTAATTTATTTGTTTATTTATCTCTGTTCATTCCAGCCGTCTGGACTGCCGCTGCCGGCTGAACGTAAAAACGACAGCAATATCGGCGCCGGGCTCAAAAGGATGGGCAACCGCAGATAGGAGTCTCGCTTATGTTATGATCGAGTCTCAAGGCCGCGCAACGTATCCTTCGGGCGAAACAACGTTTCCGTGTAGAACGTTGTTGACAACTTCCGTTCGAACGCCGAGAAAACGTCTCACGATGCTTTAATCTTTATTCACAACCGATGACCGCTGAATAAACTTTCCTGCTTCGATAACAAATTCAACCGTGCAGCTATCAGGAAGTCACACCAGTGACGCTATTTATTCTCTTGCGACATAACCGTTTGAAATAACAGTCTCAAACCACTTTTTCCAATGCAGTCATTCGGACGCCTGTTAGTAGACTTCCGGGAGGTAGAGCGTTGACTCGTATCTACCGATATACATGCATATCATTGTACTCCAATGACTCCGATTCACGGGTACACGCTCGGAGAAAGGACCATAGGGGTGTAAGAACTTAACAACGACACGGACTTCTTGCTAGCGTATAGAATACATTAAGTTCAACAAACATGTGCAACTTAAGTGTTCATTCATTGATTCATTTGTTAGTTTATGCGATCAAAATTATTTTGAGGAAGCGCAAAGATCGGCACGCGTCGAAAAGGATGCTGTTCGCTTCGGTAGGCCTCGGTAGGCTTCGGCGGGCCCCGGTAGGCGGATCGTTTCAGAGACGGTGAGAAACGTTCCCGGTTGTTTCGGGAAACAATACGACCGAGGAGAATCGCGACGCACGCGCCTCGAGGAGAAATGAGATTAATAAAGATTAGCAAAGTTGGAATAATATAATATGATCTCATTAGAGCGATTAGCTTTCGCTGCTAGGAGCAGTCTGCAGAATGTCTGGCTTCTTCGTGAGCGCGCGCGCGCGGTGGGGTACGCCAGGCATAAGTCGGTAAGTCCGTAAGTAACCGTAAGACTCGGAGGGAGAACCAGAGACCCCGAACAGGAAGCCCTTTGCTGCGTCGTACTGCGCGGGTGTACCACAGACCGCGAGACCGGAATTAAATTTCCTTTTCTTCTTTTATCCGCGAAACGACTACGCGTGCCTCCTTCTCTCGGTCAACACTTTTTTTCACCTCGAACCCAACGATAACCGATCCGTGACCGTCTTCTCGCAAAACTAGCTCCTCCCCGATGCAGGAAGTCGTAACCGTATATGACCTTAAACCTTTCACTACCGCCGTGCCCCGTTTATCGCTTCGGATCGATATTTCAGACATCAAAAAGATAATCACTCCCCCCGCCCCCCTGTTTCCCAGCTTCTACTTCACCTTTCCTAGAAAGACCGCGGTTGCCATACAACCTTGTTTGCTTTTTTTTATATAAATATTGCCGTGCTCGAGACACATAATAATCCCCTGGCCCAACTTCCACAGAATAGTGTGGAGACGGTAAAATTTCTCGCTTGAATTTACTATACTATACACTATACTAATATTTCCATATTTCAGGTGGAATAAAGTCTTGATCTAAGTAAGCCGAACGGAAATACTGTCTCTGCTTCGCAAGAAGTCTCTCGTGATGGCGCAGGGGCAAGAGAGATCCTCGCTCGCAGAGAATTGTTATGCTTTGACGTCATACATACTAACCCTTTGGGGCTCGAAGCTATTTTGACTCCAAAACGAAACATTTCTTCCGACCTAGACTATTTCCCCTCTATATAATGGTTAGTAATAATGTAAAAACTATTTTAAATAATGATATTGCAAATTTTAGTGGCGCCTTATAATCGCCATTCGAGTGCTAAGAGTTAACCATTAATTCGGCTATTATTAATCTTAGTCAATTCGCCTATCTCCTCCATTGGGGGGCATACCCCGCGAGGGGCGCGGAAGCTCGAGCTGCCGCCGAGCATTGTAAAGTGTAAACATGTCGCGTAATCCGATACCAGGTTGGGTACATCGGTGTGAACCACTACAATCACAAAACTTATTTATTTTTCGTTATTTTCTTATAGGACGTATAATGGGCTTCCGGCCGGGCGGTACGTGTTTACATTGTCCTTTTCTACGTTCGGTGCGGGCCTACACGATCTACGTCACAGCACGGATTGGATCCAAGACTTCAATTGTATGTATAAAACTTCATATTCAACCGAACGCGATTCGTATCTCGTTCGCAGAACTCGTGCAGCGTAAAAATTTTCACGCGTAAAGCGCATCGAAAACGAACTGGAAGGACGTCCTTAATGCATTGTCCGTTACCGTCTTGTATCCACACTTCGAAGAGCGTAACACGAACAGAAGGCATTCCTAGAAAGACCGTGTCTCGCTCGAGAACCGGAACGATGAGAACGGATTTATATGTAGCGCCGATTTACGTACGCGCGGCTACGTGAAAAAAAAACCTCGCCATAAAACGCTTCGTTCGTTAAAATCGTTCGGTTACGTAAAGGAAGTGACTTGATCGAAAAGAGCTCGAAGTCTACACGAGGAATTCGTTATCATCGTGACGTGTGGAAAAAAACATACACAAGCGAGTCTACGTGTAGGTACGCGCGTGCCTGCGCATGTGTGGACGTGCATGCGTACATCCTCGGCTACGCTTACAATGTATCATTGAAATTATGATTGTATCCAAAATTCAGAACACTATCGTCGCTTCCACGAACTCGAAAATCCCACGAAACAATCTACGTCTTAATCGATTCGCGTGAAATTATTGCGAATCCGCGTGAATGCTTGTTATCGATCGTTCTCGAATACAAGCGCAATCGTGTCACAAACAATTTCGCGTCGCAAATTCACGGAATCTTCCAAAAGTTTGTCTCTCGTACATTCACTGAACCGATGTGTTTCCCTCGCATATGTTAAATGTTCACATATCAAGACGATGAATCATGAATTTCTTTGAACGCTTTCAGTTCTTGACCCGTTCTCGGTAATCCACGATCCTGCTCGTTTTCGGAGGCTGAAGAAGAGGAGGGTACAGGTTTGCAGGATTCGATCGCGAGTAAAGCCGATCCGAGTCGGTTCGGAGACGCGAATCGATCGGTCTCGGAAGAACGAGCGAAAAGAGAAAATGACGATCACGGGGGTAGTCGAGGTCGAACCGCGAACGACTATTGCGCAATAACCAAAGACGAAGAACCTTGTTCCAGACGTGGTACCGCGAATGGGAGGTTCCCGAGTCGCTGTAATCGGCAGATTAATGTTCGTTTCTCGAACCTAATCTCGGGCAAGTCGACCGGACGGTTCCGGATTCGTCCGGAACAACGTCTAGCTTGCGCGTTTCGATCGCCGGTTCGCCGATTTACGAGCCGAGAAATAAAGCTCGCTCCTCGGTCCGATAACCTTAACGACAGGGGGGAGAGAGGGGGAATGAGGATGCTAGAGCGACAGCGTCGAATATCAACAAGTTTCGGGGGAACGAGTTTAGCCCAAGATTGGCTTCGCTGACGAACCGACGGAATTTTGATCGGCGACCAGCGTCGGAGCTCCTTTGGCTCGCGATCTCGTCGATCGAACGCATCGAAAGTCAGTCCTGACAAATTGACGATAATTCGCGACCGTTTGACATCGGTTGACATCGAAATCAATTCGTCGTAATAAAGCGATCGCCGACAATCGGCCCGATTACGCCAATGAACGTCCAATGTGGAAGGCGTATGCGGTATGCGGTATGCGGCATGCGCCACGGCACGACACGCCGCGACGCGCGACCCATCGATGTTTCTATGATTCTCAATAAAGCGCTTCGACGTCCGCGTCTGTCGCTGACGTCGACGCTCTCTGTCCATGTTCGACTGCTTCGATTCGTGGATGCGTAATTCTAATCGCGTCTTACGCAACCTGCCTGGACGTTGCGACGCGTCGCGACACTTTCCGAGGACCGACCGCTTTTTTTCAAGATGTCGCACACTATGTTATACCTCGTGACGGGGCCACGAAGCTCGAGAGGCCTCGAACGCCGAGGAGTGCAAACATAACATGAGTCGGGTATATCTTCTGGACGATACTTGACGCTGGCAAGGCCCGTGTTGTTGACAAAAAATCGAAAATTCAGTGCAGTTTGGAAATGAAAGCGGACACGGAAATTCGAGGAGGTCATAAATTAGCCCTTTCCGATACCGAAGACAAGGGAACCATTTTGCGACCGCCACGAACGGGACCGCTAGTGTTTGTCTTTATAGCATCGTCGGTTCAGCCACGCTCAACCTTTTTCTCACAAACATATAAATAAATATAGAAATAATGATGCTAAAGTTCACCTGACAAACGGCAAACAATTTAGGTTGTCAGACGGTTACAAAATCACCTGATGTTGATGCGATCTAAAATAACCAATATATATAAAAAAAGAGTGGTTTAGACGAAACGAAGAATCCATCTTTTCTTCTTAGGATATTCTGATTGACCCTTACGACGAACTAGAGAGACAAATCGATAAAAAGTACAATACCGTATCGCCGAAAGAAGCAGTGGTAGCGAGAGTGTACAAAATAATTGAAAGTCAGAAATATAGAGAGACACGATTCTTTGCGTGTAGCTTCCATCTTGGAGAACACCGAGCTCTTCGAGAAATCGGTCACGACAATTTCACGGAAGCGAACGAGCAGCGGTTGGAAATTTTTACGCAAATTTCCAGAAACGCGGGGCAGAATGGAATGAAGTGGAACGGAATGGAACGGAATGGAATGGGGAAGAGGTGACGGGGCTTGTCGAGGTCCTGCCGTCGCGAGATCGTCTAGGGAAAATCAAGGGGTGGCGAGTAATTAAGATTACCACGAATAGAAATTATCGTCGGATTAAGCGCGTTATCGCGGTACCGCTAACAGCGGGCAGACCGAGAGAGAGTGCCACGGCTTAACAATGGTAAATATCGTTAGCGCGACTGTAATTGGAACACCAGGGAGAGGAGTCGCCGCTGTAACTCGAGCGTTCAATTAAGAGACAGACTCTTAACCCGCTCGAATCGTACGTTTCCACGCGTCGAATCTTCGTGCAGTCCGAGCCGGCACAAATTGTTGGAAATTAACGAACCGCGAGGGGGGAATGGGGCAAGGGCCAACGAACAACGGAGAAGGGGGGCGAAAGGGGGAGCAGCGATCTCTCAGATGCCACCGCTCAGCTTGTTCGCCGCGTATTATTTTTAGCGCCGTTCTAAACGATAACGTCATCGGTCCTTCGTCCACTCGAAACACGAGGTTTCGTGATCGATTCGCGTGCGATCCTCGGTCTAGATTTCGATCGATTACCGCGATCCCACGGTTTTCGAATCGCCGAGCAACTGTGGTACCTTGTACAAACTAGTGTGAGAAAGCAACCGATTCTACAATAATATAAGGTAAAGGCAAAAATAAAAAATAAGGTTTTTATAAGCGCACTTATAAGTGCACTTTCGATGAAAGTGAACCACGGATGTCATGCCGTCTGTTGTTTAAATTTCAAAACAATAAGAACATTTCAAACCTTATTTTATGTTTTTCTATAAAATGGTCAACTACTGGTACATGGTGGTCAACTACTGGTGCCTTTACCTTACCGATTCAACGCAAGAAGAAGTACTTATTGCTGATTACTACATAGTTGGCAATCTTGCTTTATCGCCAATCAATTTACCTAATATCAGCAAAAGCAGTTTGTTTACGTCTCTAATAATAATCGTAAAACTTGAAAGGACGCTTCAACCCCTCGGATGTTTCTGAATTCGAAACGGTTCGAGATGGAAAGAATCAGAGGCTTCGAGCCTGGAAGATTGTTTACCGTACAATTACGCGTTCGATTCGAGAATGCATGACGGTAAATATGAGAGCGTGCACGAATGCGGTTACACGGGTTGCGTCGAGAATGCGTCCGATGCGTGCGAACTTGGTTGAACACAATACGTTTCGAACGCGGAAACGAACAGCAAAGACAGCATCGTAAACCTTGGACACGATGATCAATTCTATAACAAATCCTACCCCCCGATACACGTTACACCGCGACACACTAGTTTCCGACAAATTCTTGCACGAATTGTTCGAAAGTTGAAGCGATATGTGCACTACACCAAAGCCTGAACTACATTATGTACCGTAGGTTTCGGAAGGGGTTGCGGCATGAAGGAAGGAACGAGGGGGTCAGAGGACGAAAGAGGAAGACACAGAAACAGACCAGCACTCATGAATTTTAATGGGAGTTTGCTAGTCGGATCACCGAGGCGACCCATTGGCGTGCGATACGCGAACCAAAGAGTTTGCAGAAAAGCATCGTCCACTTGTCGAAACAGAAAGATTTGCGAAACGGTTGTAGCGTTATTCTCAGTCTTTGGTAAATATCGGGATCGCTGTCCCCCCAGAGAAGACGGATCGTTTCTATGCGGATTAACTTTTGCCGTTTTTAAATAATTTCTCTCTCCCGTTCCACCTGACGCTATCATAATCTTTTTCACCTGGGAACGACAATCAAAGTCCATGTACGTAAGCGCAATTTTAACACTAAACGTACCACCACCGGTTCTAGATGATTTATTTGACAATTTTTGAAATTATAAAGATGCTTTCCCGAGCAATGATTCAATAAACGTCTTTAGTAGAGCACGCATTGCAATAAGAACCGCGCAGAGTCTAAATAAATTAAATCTTGTCATTTTTATAGGGCAACATGTACCTGTTACATTTATAGCTCGGTACGTTTATTGTTAAAAGTCACTGTGCACTAAAATAGAAAAGTTCGCGGTCACAGTTCCTGTCGTGTTCACATCTGTCACGTCACAAAGCGTGTGGTTATTAGGCTTTAAAAAGTGAATTTACAAGATTGTACCCAAAGAATCGGAGAGTTTCGAACACGAGACTGGTGCGAAACGTGGCTTAGTCGGCCCCCGTGTTAGGACCGCGAAGGGTTAAAGGGGGATAGCGCGATGAAAAGGGAAAGATGAACGGGGCACGGGAATCTCCGGTGTTCGGTTGCCCCGAAATTCAAAGGGGTGCGCAGGCACACTGATGCGTCCCGTGTCCCGTTTAGCGTGTGTAGTATAGTGTGTCGCGTGTCCCGTGCGTGTCATCGCGTCCCGCACAGCTTCCGATTTTATCGCGATCAGGTGTCGAGCACTTGTTCCGCGGCCGATGCATCATCCTATGCGATGAAACACGTCCTATCCCGTAATCGGCGCGTTCGATACGACTTCCTTCGGGCACGGGGGCCGACGCGATGCGACGCGACGCGACGCGTCGGTAATCAAGACGATCGGCCCCGCTAAATCACTCGCGAGATATAAATTACCGTCGGCGATCCGGTATCGATAAGACCGTAATTCGGGATAATAGGAAGGAACGCCAACCAGGAGGGGAGAACACGGATCTCGCCCGTCCAGGCTAGGCCCGTGGGAGGATCTATAAGTCTTCATTTCCGAGAAACCCCTATAGATTTCGATTAACCGTGTCGATCCGCATGCTCGAAGCTGCCGCGAGATTTTTCTTCGTTACCGCGATTTCGGCTTCCCGCACGATAAACTACGCAAGTTATTAACTATCGGTAGGTACCTGCCCTTTGTATGTTTTTAAACTCTGCGATTCACAGTTGGGAATTTTTTTTAACGACGATGAGAATTTCAATCGCTGATCGAGATTCCAACGTCACCGATACGGAACACGACTAGAATTGAACACAATTCTTTAATTAAAAACGTATGAGTCACACGGTTCCGCCGCGTTACGATGAGTCATAAGACTCAAATGTCATCTTTAGAAAAAGGTAGCTATCCAAGGTGTACATATAAATCCTGCTTACTGGCCTGGTACTCTATGCGTCCATTTTCTAAGCAGCGAGAACGACGCGCAATTTCACTATCACAAAACACCAGGAGTTTGCTATACAAGGGAAGGGAACGTGGACGTAGAAAATGACAGATCGTGGCACGGATAATACGACGTATTAAAAACGGTGCATTCTTTGCTGGGGAACATATTCGAAGAATGTATCGGTCGCAATACTACTTGCACATTTATCTCTTTGCGGTGGTGATCCGAGTTACGGTCGCGGCAATGGTACGTTCAGCGTTGGCTAATAACGCAAGATTATGAAAACATAGAAAATGATACTTCGTTTACCGTAATAAATGTAGCGTAATAATATTTATGCGCTTTTTTATGCGACGATTGCTTAAACGCGCCGTAACCCGTTCAGCAAGAAACAGACAATTACTGTGAATGGAAGACACGCGCTCCCGAGTAATCCGACCGCAACGGATCAACGGAGGGTCCAAAGACTAGAAATTATCAAATACAGTTCGAAATTTTGAGAAATACTCACCCTTGAAATAGTATCAATTTTATCGCGATTTCCGTAATCCTCGGTGGTTTTATGCTGTCATAAGCGTTCTTTTTAATGTCCTCTTAACGAGCTTGCCGCGGCGATTGCGACTACAACTTGTCGCAGAAAACCGGCTTCTTGACTGTACATGTATATCGGCAACTCTCGGTTATGCGAGCATACGGTTCCAACGGATTTTCAATCTGCCGTTCGCGTACAGAGAAAAGTTTCCCTCTCGAGAGCAACTCTCGATGGTTTTACTCTCATCGTCGGACGGACACGCACCCCTACATACATAGCTGCGTCCCGCGTCTATCTCTCGGCAATTCCCGGGGCCCATTACATCGTTATTAGGCTCGTAACGGACGCGTAAACGTTTCAGGGAGCACCCCGCCGTGTTATTAATGGTGGATTTTTTTTGCTCGGAGTTCGGAGCTCGAGGCATTCGCCTCCCCGAGGACTCCGAGGAATGGTTCGCGACGTAGAATCGGAAGAAGAAGATAGGGAGGACACTTACCCTCGCAGGTGAACTGTCCGTAGTGTTTGCCGCTGCTCTTGTCCCCGCATACGACGCATTCGATGTTGGGCGATTTGTCGGTTTGCGAGATGCCCGATTGGGAGCTGTTGGCTTGGCTTCCGGGAGTGGTGCTGGGCGGCAGCGGGTCCCTGGGCGTGAGAACGGCTCCGGCGGGCACCAGGCAGGTGATGTCCTCGGGCGTCGCGGAGGGTGTTAGATGGGTCGGCGGCATCGTGGGCGGCGGGGCGATTTGTATGGGTCCCGGGCCTGGTACGGGACCGGCGGCAGAGGCGGCCGCGGCCGCGGCACCCGCTGCGGCTGCGGCTGCCGCGGCGGCGGCACCGGTCGCGGCTAGGCTGGCCCCGGGGTCCCGCGAGGGCCACGAGGGCGGCGCGGCTACCAACGCCATGGAGGCGGTGGTGCCGCGCGCCGGGAACCCCACCTCCAACGTGGTGGTGAACTCGGGGTGGTGGTGTCCCGTCGACACCCGGCCAGGGAACAACGTCGCTGTCGCGGCCGGGTAAACCACCCCGGCAGTCGCCAGGGTGTCAGCGCCTCCTGTCCCGCCTCGAACCACCCTGCCGGCTTCCTCTTCGCGCGAGCGAAGGATCCTCGAGGCTTTGCGTGATTTTCTTTCTTCTTTTCTTCCTCCTTCTTTCTATTTTCTACTTTGTACTTTTTTTTTCCACCCGCTGTCTATTACCCTTATCGATATATATACGTCCTTGAAGCACTTCCTCTCTCGAGGTATCTCGGTCCGAATAGAGTTGTTTTCGGAATTTGCAGCCGGTTTCTCGCGCACCACCGAACTAGATCGCGAGTCCACGCGATCCAACGCCGACAGACACTTGTGGTATATATCCGCACTCACTCGCGCACTGTGCAAAGTCCGCGTAGCTGGTTCGCCGCGGCGTGCGGCATCCTCGTTCCCTCGACCCGTCTGGTCCCCGAGCGTCCGAAGAACGTGAACGGGAACGGAAACGGGAACGCGAGGCCGGGTTGTCCGGTCGCCGATGCACCCGCGACACCGGCGCGACGATATCGTTTCGATCGCAAACGCTCAACCGTTCCTGAAGAGCTCACGCCGGTTGTTCGCCTGCCGGCTCCCACGACCGACCGGAGATCCCGCGCGACAGCACTTCACTCTCTTCCCGAACGATATTCCCCGCAGCTGGCTGCCGCTGGTGTTCACCACTGAACTGCACACTTGGCCCGCACCCGGTTTACGGTCGACTCGATCGCACAGAGTTTCGAAACAGAGGTCGAGAACTCGCGTTTGGGAATTGGGAATCGGGAATCTGGAATCGGGATCGGGATCGAGATATCGCGATCGCGCGCACGCGGTAGATCAACCGCGTATCCCTTTTCGTCGGTGTGGTCGAGGTATCGTGGTGTATCGACGCTGGGCGGATGCGCGGTGGCGCGAGCCACCGAGACACGAGGCGGAGAGGGTGTGTGCGCGCGGTACGCGCACCGCGGGACAGACGGGTCGGTGTGTGGGCGGCGGGGTTGTCGGGGGGAGGGGGTGGGAACGAAGAAGAGAGAAAGAAAAATAGAGAAAGAGTGAAAGAGGAGAGAAACGGTGGTCGAAAGGACGCCGGTGACGGAAGGTGGGACCAGAAGGATCGAGGTGGAACGAGAGCGAGCGAGAGAGGTCGCGAACGTGTCCGAGAGAGAGGAGGAGAGAGCGAGAGAAAAAAAGAGAGAGAAGGAGCGCGCGCGCGCGCGCGACCCAGTCGATAAGCTGCGCGTGTGCCTCTATGTTCCCTTTGCGCGCTCGTGCCGTCACAAGTAGGAGGAGGAGAAGAGAGGTGATACTCGACTACCGCCTCGATACGACTATTCTTGGGGCCGACCAGAGACCGACTGCCGACTAAGACGACCCCTGACACCGACCTGCCCCCCACCAGCTCGAACTCTCTCGCGGGTTTCTCGCGGGTTTTCGCCGGTTGCCATGGTTACCGAAGGTGGGGTCGAGTCCCGGGCGCGCCCCGATGCGACTCTCATTGGCTGCGAACCTGCCCTACCCTCGCGCCCTCCGGCCGCTCTCCTTGCCGCACCGATCTAGCCGAGCGTCCTTCCGCGTCCACTTTGCCGCCGAAGAGCATAGCATACGCTCTTCCCTCTCCTCCTTCGCTCCTCTACCCTTCTCCGACGTACCTTCCTCTCTACCCGACCGATCTACTCTTCGCTTCTCTTCCCCTTCTCTTCTCTTTCCTTCTATTCTATTCTCTATTCTATTCCATTCCCGTCTCTTCCTAGCCTTTTTGCTTCTTCTCTGTCGCTGCCTCGCTCGTTCCCTCCCGTTCTAGCTTTTCCGTCTTCGCTAACAGACACACTCTCTCTCTCTCTTTGCTGCCAATCGGGAGACTTCTTTCCCTTTTTTTCGACTTCTTTTCATTCGTGCCGGGTTATCCGATTTACCGATTTTTCGATACACCCGCTGAAATCGAACCAGTTTCGCGAACGCACCGACCGAAATGCTTGGACCTTTGTCGATGCCTTCCCGTCTCGTAAAACCTCTTTATCGCGTACCCGGCCAAAAGGATTCGCGTGTATTTTTTTCCGTGGAACGAAACATACCGTCGACGAGCAGAATGTCTGGGTTCTTTGAGTCGTGGCTATCGAAAAATCGTTATCATCGGCCGATTATCGTTTCGCAACGGACACCTGAAACACGCTGTCCTTTAATCACATGTGTTAAATATATACATATATATATATATAGTTGTAACTGTAAGCTATCGATAAGGTAGAAATCAATGTAATACCGTCTAACGACATCTGTACAATTATAAACTCAAACTGACACGCGTCTGGACAGCGCACACTCGCTGACCTAATCAGACGCTCTAGGACCTTCCTATACTAAACACGTTTAAAAAGTGAGACTGCTGTGTTATATATATCCACATCCACTGCCAATCCATATACCTCCTTTAACAACATGAATTACACCTTTCTTTTTAGATATCAAGGAAATTTTAAGAATCATAATTTTTCAAGAGCCGACGGTTTCGTGTGGGTTACAGGTGTTTCCGTTACGAAATCGAACCGGAAAGTTTGTCTCGCGGAAAATCTTTGTGAAAAAAAAACGTCGACCGACCGACCGACTCGAATTTGTCGGGACCGATCAAAAGGTAGCTGGTTCGATCGAAACGAGACCGAAGGAAATCCGGTCGAGGAGATTGGTCGAGGTTGGAGCAGGAGAGCTCGTATATACATAGAAAAGCGTCGAACGTCTCGGTGAAATACGACGTTAGTGGGACGATAAGGGAATCGTTGCTCGTCTTTCGCGGATTTTCTTAGGTTTCCTTGGATACTTTTACGGGAGCAGTATTCTAGGTGGATCGCGATGCCATCCGGGAAACGGAGGAGGAAGACAGGTTACGGAGCGAGAGGGTGAGAGGGCGAGAGAGGGCTAGAGAGGGCGAGAGGGCGGCGACCAATGGGGACGTGGAGTCAAGTGGGGCGCGAAAAATGGGCCGGGCCGCTTCCATCCACCCCCGAGGCTAAGGGTGAGGGTAAGGGTGGCCGCGAGAGCACCGGAGTAGGGTAAGCCGACAGCCTCGAAGACGACCGGGCCGTCGTCGCAGGGTCAGTCGGGTCGCAGGCCTGAACCTCTGCGTTTCTGCGCCTTTGCGCTTTCGTGCTCTCGTGCTCTTTCACTTTTGCCCTCTAATCTCTCCCTCGCTATCTCTCCTGCATTCCCCGTTTCACCGGTTTCGCCGACATCGCGCTCAATTTAGGAGCGCGCCGGGTCTAACGTCGTGATCTTGTTACCTTACACTTGCCATTAACGATACCCTCGCTCGATTTCATCCATTTTACATTCTCGAAATCCTTACCACGCGTATAAAGATTTATTATCGACACCGTACAGAAATGGTCAACGGTTTAGCATCTATTAGGTCGTGCCGTTTACTCTTGTACCATTTAGATTCTAAAAATAAAATATGTAATCATTCCACAATCTTTCCTGACCTTTTTGGCAAAGACATCATACCGTTCTTCATTAAAATACTTTTCAATAGTGAATAATATAAACATATACACGGCACGAACTTACGGGACGACCTAATAGTAGGCTAATGCTCGTTTTTCTTCTATACTTATTCGTCTTCTTACGATTGCTCGGAACGATGTATTAAGCTATTCGAATACGGCTTACAAAATTACTACTAAATTTGGGAATTCCACAGGTTTTTGCAACACCGATATGTACACGGTTACTTCGTTCACCTATGCGAATAAGTAAAATACAAGGCGCGAGGAGTCCAGTAATCGGAGGAAGAAACGTACCTCTCTCGGTCATAGACATTTGCATAGAGATCCGCGGCAGTCCAGACAAATGACTTCCGAGTATTCTAATGAAGTTGCGAGACGTCTAATTTCCAACGATCGAACGACCGGGCGAGAACGAGCCGATAGATCGTCTCTGCCGCGAGAGTGGTAGAAGGAAACGGCTATCGAATTTGTGTTCCCGTAGCGAAGCAGTTAACGGTAACGCGATCTTCGACTGATCGAACCGGTAAACGCCGTGGTAGCTGAGGTAGGCGAGGGTCAACTTTAGGTTGCTTTCAACCACGGTCAAAACGTTTCGCGCAACTGCACGAACATCTGTACACGGTCGAGCAACAGCAGCAGACGAGATCCTAACGCTTCACCAACTGGCACTTACGTCATCGTTCCTTACGAATCAAAGACAGATAGTTCAGGATTTTTTAATAGATCGCGCGTCGGCGCTATCAATTTTACTCGTAAACAAGCTGACCGTGCTAATAAAATTTAACCGACTAAATTGTTTCAACCAGCTACGATTCATAGCTACGCCGATCGCAGCTTTCGAAGCACGTTTGTCTAAGTTTTAGAAAAGTCCGTTTGAAATTTCCACGAGGATTAACACTGCGTTGACTGCTAAGCTAGAAACCTAAAAAATTCCATCAAATTAATGTGTTATTTAATAAAATAAAAATTGAAAAAAATTATATGTATGATATTTGAGTAGTAGTCCTACAACTTTCTGGCATTTTACAGATCCTTGAAAAATTTGATACAATTAATATATTAGCGTAAAAATTCATTTTAAAATTTGGACAAATAATTCCGTCACCCACATATGGGTGACATGGTAACCAACGCGTTAAAAGCAAATTATACGAGTTTGGACACGACAGTGTCGTTGAAACGCTTGCTAATAGGCCTCGGTAACCAGATTGTTAACGAGCTCGCCGTTCCGAACAAGCGATTGCAAATCGGACTGCGAATAGCTATGTTCGAATGCGAGGGTTTTGCAACGGAGCGTCTCGATAGAAAACGTCTATAGCTGTGTTGCCTTTTACGCGTCACCGTCGTATCGGTGAGACTGACGTGGCGTGATCGTTTTCGGGCCTGCGAGTAAATAAATAAAACTGTGAGATCGTTCGGTGGGGCCGAGATATAATCGTGGTCGCGCACGGAGATAGAGGTAACGCGTGATTCTTGGCACGTGCCGGCAAAAACCACGGGCGATCGGCTCGATCGGCGGAGGAAAGATACTCGCTTCGTGGATCGTGGATCGCGGCAGGCAACGGCGAGAAGACGACGCGAGAGGAAAGGCCCCGGGTAATCGCGTTTGATCGTTGGTTGAAGCAGGAATGCTCGAGAACGGCCGAGTACCAACGAGAGAGAAAGAGAGAGAGAGAGACAGAGCGAACGAGAGTGCCTAATGGTCGTGTCGGGTCTACAGGATGGTCGGCGAGTCTGTGGCGCGCATAACGCGAGGAGGAGTCGAGGGTGGTAAACCTGGTAGCGTGGACGGGGGCAAGAGAGGGAGAGAGAGATAGAGCAGGGGGTCAGAAGAGGGAACGGGGGGACAAGGACGGGGCTCGAAGGAGGGGAGCAAAGGGGGTTGGCGCCGCGTACAAGTGCATATCGGTGAAGGGGTGGCCGAACAATGCGCTCGTTCAATGCGCTCTAGATATGATTACCGGAAACCATCCCATAATTACTTTTTGTACGTCGAAAACGTACCGAGCCCCATCGTGTTTCCCCTCCCTCCGCTCTTACCCCCGATTCTTTCCACCGTTAAAACCACCGGCGCGGCGGCCTACCGTCCTCGTTGTTCCTTCTGTTGCCCCCTGCCGGCTCTCTCCCTCTCCCCCTCTCTCCCTCTCTCTCTCTCTCTCTCTCGCTCGGCCGCCCTTAAAACACTCGTGTTTCGCCTTGCGTCGCGTCGCGACTGCGACGAGAGCCAACGGCCTCCTTCGCGTTTCAACCTGACACGCACGATGCTTTTAAAGTGCCAACCAACGTTCCCGCGGCACCAGAGATGATTTATCGAAACGCGAGCATCGCCTTCTTCGATTAGGCTGTTCCCGGCACGCGTCTTCGACCCTCGGCCTCGTGCTTTTTCCACTTTCGTGCGATTTTCGATTTTCCTCGTGAATTCTTGTTGTCGCAAAATCATGTTACGCCATAGTTTCCCGACCTGCTCCCGTTCGCTACCCTCTTTACGAGCTTTTCTCTTTTAGTGAACTCTGATCCAGCCCCAATTGCGTGCGCAACCTTCGGATTTCGAAAAGGTCGACTGGAAATACAGGAAATGAATTATAATTAATATTAAAATTGAATGCTCCTTGTTCTCCGATTGCAACGCTCCTACGTGTGTTCGATAATAAAAAGCATATTGTTTGTTAGATCCCGAAATATTCAAACACTGTATAACGCTGTTGGAACTTTTAACTCCTTACACTACGATTTATTTTGCGGTTTCAGTGACTACAACTTTTTTGTAGAGGAGGAAATTTAGATCTATTGTATGCCTATATGTTCTTCAATAACTGTACATTGACAACGCCAAAATAGAATTTTATTTCGGTTTAAGGGAAATTAATAACATACATATTGATTAGACTCTGTTCAGAATCACGAGTATGACTCGATATTGTAGGGCAAGGGGTTAAAAATGAACGAATTGCATTTCATCGATTCCTCTATTCGCCATTTCGCAGAGTCTATCGATTTGACGAACGAGCGGTTCGCATAACAATCGATAAATGTAATAAAAATCGTTTCTTAGGTATTTTGAGAATTCCTTTTACTGATCTGTCCACGTTCTAGTCTAGATCTACTCCGTTCTAGGTGTAGATGTGGTTTCGAGTGTGAAACTCTAAATCATGTCCTTTGGCAGTGTAATCTTTTATGATACCCAAAGAACACTAGTATTCGAAAATCAGTTGAAGCTAGTTCTTGCCAAGCCCAATGTCACCTGCCTTCATATTTTGTCTTTTTTGAAAAACTGTAAACTGCGTGTTTAACCCCTTGCGCTCCGGAATTTTGTAAACACCTGTTAAATGTTGCCTCAGCCATAGGAGTGCAAATGGTTAAGAAAAAGCAAGTAGCGAAAAGAGTGATGTACGTACCCTCATTTTTAGTTTGTATAGGAGATCTTTCTCCGTCTATTTTGTCATGTTCACAAAGTCGTAATAAATCTCTTACGAGATTTCCTCAGTAAAAAAAAAAGTGTAATAAAATCGCTGGTCCCGTATTTGAGCGAGCTAAACATTTGAGTGACCTATCGCACTGTGCACTGTGCACCGAATCTTGGAAAAGCATGGGAGCCAAGAAGTCTCGATGGCAGGAGCTGATCGTTCGGAAGAGTCGTTGTAAAATATTCGCGATTTCCAATTTTCTCGCGGACACGGTGTATCCGAGCGACGCGTTCTCGACGCGAGCGTTATCGGCGGTGGCCAATACGGCGGGCTTAAAAATCAGATTGGGGGGAACCCGAGACCGGAAACAGGGACGCGTTGTTAGCGGTCGCGGGGGTGTGGGGGTGGGAACGCGAACAGGAACTAAAGCAAAAGCGCGGCAAAGGGGAGAATCAGTGTGCGCTCGAAGCGGTGGTTACTGACACTGGCAGTGGCTCGGGCACAGGCATAGATACAGGCACACACAGCCACACTTACACACACACACACACAGAGGCTCACACAGAGGCGTAGGCGGTGGGCGGAGGCGGAGGCAGAGGCGGAGGCAGCTACATTATGAGTGTGTTCATATTTCCTGCGTAGCCTCCTTCCTTCCCTTATCTGTCTTCTCTACCCTCGGAGCCCTTTTGTTCGCACTCTTTCGACTGTTAATGCCGCGAAATTAACTCCGGCAGGAGCGAGTTTAAGAACCGCTACAAGGTATATATACGTTACTCCCGTTTCTCGTCCAAAGAGCTACCCGAAGGCGATCTTCATTGTGCCGTCGGTGGTATTATTTTAACATTATCTGTTACTCGACTACCGCTTAATTAATTTATTTATGAACCGTCGCGCCGACGACGACGACGACGACGGCCGAGTATTACCGGAGGGAGAGAAAGAAACCGTGGGACGAGGAACACAACCGGGACGACGAACAGAAAGAGAGAGGTAGACAGTCAGAGGGGCCGGGGGACGCGCGGGGTGAAATGAAATTGGTTGGGGTGGGCCGAGGTCGGGAAAAGAGAAGAACGGAAAGAAAAGAAAAGGGAAGGAAACGGGAGAAAGAATGAAATCGTCCCGGTAGGAGATTTGTCTCTGGAGGTTCAACGGTTCAACCCCTTGTCGCGGTGGTCGTCGCCTCTCCTCGCCTCGCCCGGCGCAGCACGGCGCGGCGCGGAGCGGAGCGGAGCGGAGTCCTTACACCGTCGTACACACCATCGTACAGCCTCGCGTCGGCTGATCTTCCTCGAGCGAAAGGCGCAGCCCTAATAACGCTTCCTCCTTTATTGCCTCTCCGCTTTATCGTCCAGCAAAGAAACTACCCCGCGAAAAGGGTGACCGCTGGCCGACCCTCCGCGCGATCTTCGATCTCTTCCGTTTCCGAACAACCTACGATTAAAACGTTGTCCAGGGGAAGGCTATCCTCGAGGAGAGACCGGGTTTCCTGAACATACTGCACCGTCCTAGAAGCAAGGTCGTCCCCTATTTTACTTCGCCAAAGAGTATATTTTTGGAATGAATTTAAAAAGGGTAGCACAACTAGTGCTGGATCAACCAATATGCAAAGCAATCACGTGCTCAGGGTATCAGGAGAAGTGGGTCGTCATAGAAATTTTCTGAACTTTATATCTGTTAGGAATAATTTTGTTAAAAACACTTCTTAGTCAAATTCTCGGAAATCGTCACAGGTCCAATCTAAAGAGTGTACTTACGAAATTAATTTAGGAAGAGTAGTGCAACCAGTGCTGGGTCAACCAATAAGCAAAGCAATCACGTGCTCAGGGTATCAGGAGAAGGGGGTCATCATAGAAATTTTCTGAACTTTATATCTGTCAGTAATAATTTGATTAAAAACACTTTTCAGTCAATTCTCGAAAATAACTAAGAAATCGTCGAAGAGGGTAAGGAAGGTTGTAAGGGGACTTGAGATTGTTTTAAGCGCTTAGGGCATTTAAAATTCTCAATCCGTCACTGAGCATGACTAGCGACATTCGCGCCCCGCTCGGCGCAATAGACCGACGATCAAAGGTAATGAATTTGTTCACTGAAAACTCGAGAGAGAAAAAAGAAGAACGTAGCTGACGGTTTACGGGATGACCTAATATTTGGAAACGAAGGTACCGACGGGCAGCGACGGGTCGGCCAGCGAGATCGAGCGATGCATCAAACTATTCGGCCGGTCCGAGGGGTGTGTAACCCCTCCGGAAAGGGAGCGGTGGATTTGCATAGGGGACAGATCGAGGTTTCTTCTCGCAACCTCGGGCCGGTCGAACAGGAACATGGATAGAACAGGGATGGTCAGTCGGCCGGTTCGGGATCACCTGTCCCACGATTATCCGGGGTCAAGATTGCGAGAGGGACTTTCGGTAACGGGCCCCCTAGCAGCAACGTCTCCTCGACGTCCGAGTTTACGATAAATTAATGGTTTTCCGAGGGTCAGTCGAGTCCGTGGCCGGTCTCACGCGAAAATTCAAATCGCCAACTGTCCTCTAATTATTTATGGTCGTTGGCATTGTGTCGGCCTCCTTTGCCAACGACACTGGCCGGACAAGGAGCGAGCGCGCAAGCGGCGCCTGTCGACAAAAATCGAAACGGTCATTGTCTCCTATCGATCGTACGACATATTCAAATTATGTCTTAGCGTACAGGCAAATGATCGTTATTAATGATTCACGTGATTTTTAATTCTATTCTTGATTGCCGCTGACGGTGAACTCGCGTCCTCCAATTTTTGTTTCTGAATGCGGCAGCATTAGGCGCATTAATGGCACTGGATTTAAATTTAAATTATTAATTAATTCATCCATCGGTTCAGTTATTCGTTCCCCTCGGGGTTACGAATCCACTCCCCACTCCAACTTATAATTCTATCCTTAACTTGACCTAACTTACATTTTCCTTACAAATACCGCACACGGAAAAATCCGCAGACAACTATATACAATAAAATTATTAATTCGTTTGATAAATTCATTAATCCTTGCTTTAGCGAGACAAGTTTGCGGCAACCAGCTTCAGAATTTCATTATTTTCGCCGGTACTCGGTATTAGAAACGGACAAAATTTGGAGTACCCAAATTGAGGTGACATTTGCTCGGTCAGAACCGGTAAACCACTGTGCAGAGACGATTCCACTTATCGTCTGAAATGCATCCGGTTTTCGTTACTTGTAGGCGTTTGGAACGGGTACGCGTAAATCTTTTCGTCGAACGGACAATCTCGCGAGACTTTGACCAGCTGGAAATCGGCTTAAAAAGGAGTAGCATGTGAATTTCCGAAACTGACCGGGAAAACGATGCACGGTGGCTCGGAAGCGCGGACAATGCCTGCGTCCCGAGTCCCATTGAAACGGTTCGAACGGCCCGAGACGAACAATGCTCGTAGGATCATTAACGACACCGAGTCGGGCCGAGTTTCGTAATTCCATCGCGTCGGCCCGGGAACGGAGAAAGAGAAAGAGAAAGGGAGAGAAAGAAGGATAAAGCTACGGGACGGTACACGGCGAGAAATGCAGCGTGGCGCAGGTGGGACGCTAATGGTTACGCGTCAAACATCGGCCAACCGTTTAAAGGCTCGTCCAGCTTTTCTGTCGTTTCATTAATCTCCCGTGAAATTTTCCCGTGTGTAAACAGCTTTATTGACAGCTCGTTCGATTCTCTCACCCTGCGAACCCACGAAATTGCGAAATTTCATGGAAACCTCGGTTTCGCGCGGCGATCGAAGCCCGCCGTCAGTCGCAGATGCCGTTCTCGGGTCAATCGTTAACGTTTCGCTGATCCGATTTCCGTTTTCCATTATCGCGGTGCAGATGTTTCGACGCCCGAGAAAACGAAACCGTGTCTCATACGTTGCGGTTTCTTGCCCGAATCCGGCAGAACTTCGAATCAATTTGCGCGCTACTTTTCTCGTTATTCCTCGGGGGAGAGCGACGCGACGCGAGTCTTTTCGAGATGGCAGTCACGAGGGACGAATACGGTGCCGCGCAATTGCACCGAACGACAGAAAAGGAATCGAGGATTGCTTTCCCCTAGCTTTGCACGCTCGACATATGGCCGCTGATACCAATTGCCGACGGTTTGAATCTTCCACGACGCGTCTACCTACCACAATGGCGCGCCACGATATCCGTTTTTGGTAATTACTCCTGGCCATCCTTGTCGATTTCGGTCACCTTCGATTTTACGCGTTTATGGTGAAAACCAGTTTTGATTTCGAGCAAGAGATAATTCAAAAGAATAGCTTCGTTGTATCGATCCAAAATTATCAAAAGGAGAAAGAAATTTCGTTTTCACTTGCCATCGATGCGAACAACGTTAATCTCGTATAAAAATTATTAACTATCAACCCTTAGCACTGGAATGGTGACCGTAAGGCACCACTAAAAATTTATCACAATATTACATTTAAGTAAGTAGTAGTTGACCATTTTATAGAAAAACATAAAAAATAAGGTTTTTATAAGCGCACTTATAAGTGCACTTTTGATGAAAGTGAACCCCGGATGCCATGCTGTATGTTTTCAAACCTTATTTTTTATGTTTTTTTGTTATAAAATGTCAACTACTGGTGCCTTTACCTTACTTGTATTTAATAAATTACTAAATATTTCGGTATTGTTCGAGTAAATTGCATAATTTGGGATGTTTATGGAATTGTATAACATGAAAAAGAAATATGTAGAAGGGAAATATTCTAGAGCGGAATGTTTCGTTTCGGAGTTGAAACAGTATCGAGTGCAAAGGGTGAAAATTTCGCGGTTTCAATTTTTTCGAGAAAGTTCCATCACCGTGTCGGTGCGCGTGTAGACACTTGTACAGCATCCGAAGGAACGAATTAATTGCGCGGAAAGGAAATACGAAATACAACAAGCGACGCACGATATACTCGAAGTTGAAAACGCATCGCGTGGGGAGGGCGATCGAAAGCACCTACTCGTAGGGAAGGCAAAGAAAGATACGACGAGGGTGGCGGGAGTCCCCTGGGGGGCTCCATTGTCCGGAATACCCTGATTAAAAACCCATTCCCTGGTTACGCGCTTTAGAAAGTCGTTCGAACCTGAAATTTGAGAGTACTATGCGATATCGTGCGTACACCGCGATCCGTTTACGAGTCGGGACGAATCCGGAACGAATACCGGGACGAGCCGAGGGAAATGGATCTCCTCTCTCGTCTCTATTTTCCGATGCTGCGCGATATTACTTGTTTTATTACCGGCCGCTGGAATCTTCGTTTGTTCGCCGAGAGACGGAGAAGAAGAAGAAGAAGAAGAAGAAGCAAAAGTTAGCGAACGAGAAATTCACCAAACACGCGACCGATGGGGGTGGTAGGGGGTTAGGGGGAGAGGATTTCGGTGGTTAGTCGGCGACGCTAAAAGCCACTCGGCGACGTAATTAGCAGCAGCGGCGATAACGGTGCCGCAAGCGCGGCCCACCACCCTCCTTTGGTTTTCACCCTGTTCTCGCCCTGTCCTCCTCGTTCGTCTCGTTCGCCTTGTTCGCGAAGCGAGAGAGAGAGGGCGAACGACTGTTTTTCTGGTCCATGAATCTTTTAACCTGGTGTACGGTTGGTTCGCCGGGGGAAGCCCCTCGCGTGAAAAACGGTAAGCGGATACAGTTGTTTGTCATCTACCTGTTCACCTGTACCGTTTTCTCGAGCACGCGAGTCACGGGGACCAAAGGGGGAGCCGAGAGGAACCCGTCGCTTCCACCTCTAATCGATTCGAATCCTAACGCATCCGATCGCCGTACAACTACCTAATCGTATCGCAACCAGTTGCGTCCAACCTCGGTCGCGTTTAACTTCAAACGCTTCCTCGAGACGTGGTGTATAATGTAACGATGGCGCGTCGATTGGAATACGCCGAGATGATTTTCGCGAGGCTTTCAGAGGCGGCCCCGCTCGCCAACGTCTTTTCCCGTAACGAAATATCGGGCAGGCCAGAGGCGGGGCGATTTTAGCTCGGAGAGGGATCCGTGTTACGGGCGAGCCGAGGGATGCTAGCTTTAGAATATGTATATACATACGTACACGTGTAGGGTACGTGTACGCCGCGCCGGTGCATCGAGTTAGACTCGATAATCATCGGAGAGACGGACGGTCAGCGATTCGAGGGCCTATTCACGCGGCGTTACGCAGCCTTTCACGGATATCAGGTTGCCCATTAGCGACTAGAGAGGCTGTCCAGTAATTACGGCTTAATTAATCCTCCGAGGCTCCACTCCGACTCGACTGATTAACGCGCGCCACTCTCAAAGGAAGAGCCGGCAATACGATGACCTTCCACGCCGAAAATCCGCTACCGTGACCTCTGCTCGCTCCTACGTGTACGTCGACCTGCTCTTTCTCTCTCTCTCTCTCTCTCTCTCTCTCTCTCCCCATCCATCGCTCAGTCCCTCTTACTTCTGCGTTCGCGTCGAATGGATTGCGGTCGTTCCATGGAAGCTCCGACTCTTCCGTCTCGCGAATACCTGAGATTTTCTCTCGTAAGTTGTCGTAGTTCGATTCGTCCGGCACCGTATCAACACCGTCACCGTAAGACATAGTTCGAATATTCAATGCGATTATTACGGAAACATGCTGACGATTATTAATTCATATTTTTTGCCGGAGATACCAAACGATTACCACTTACGTACGTAATGTACATACGTTGGCACATAGTTACGATACAGCGATTAATTGCTGTTGTATGTTTTCGCGACAATAACGTTGAAAGTGCATTTTGCCTAGACAATTATAAACGAATTTGCGGTTTACGGTGTAAAAATATATCAGTAAATCTATCACCTAAAACACCTGATTCTCAATATCGCAGAAAGTGTTAGTCATCGATGCAAAGATTACAAATTATTTCAATAAAAAGAAGAAATTTTTATTCCACCGACAGAATTTGTTTACCCTGTTTTCGTATCTAGCGTTTACAGACCCTCAGCGTCTTGTCTGCCTAGTATAATCTGACCCTAGAGGGGAATTATATTTTACTTTACTGGTTCCTGCTTTTTACTCTTCTCTGTTTGTGTTGTCATTCAGTTCTGAGCTGTGTTTAAAGTTTTAAGTCCGTAGCTCGTCGGGAAGTTCGTTTCAAATGAATTGCAAAATTTGTACCGAACGGACAGACACGAAAGCGAGCTAACAAAAATTACAAATTGAAAAGAAAGCATGCACGGTAAGAGATGGAGAAAATCGTCGTTGCGAAGGGAACCACGGATTTTAATATCTTCCCGAATGGCTGGATTCGACGAAAGATCACCGAAAGAACCAGTTTATAGGTGGAAGAAGGAAGGGAGAAGGACGAATACTCTCGGCTCTTCAGTGTGTACGGGTGACAACGGCGACGACGTGGAAAACGGCAACGGTATGGTCGTCCGAGACGAGCATTCCGAAAGGTAATTACTTGGAGCTAGACGCAGACAATAGGTAGCGTACCCTTTGCTCCGCGTGAGAAACAAAAACCGCCCGTTGGCTGGTTCGTATACCGGCCTGTTTCTCGTATACCTGTCCTGCCAAGGGATTCACCGGAGCCTACTCGGTCTACGGAGATTATGCCTTTAACGTCTTGCCCAATGAATTACATAAGCATTAATCAACGGAGCGACGCGACGCACGGCCCGGTCAGAGGCATCGGTTGGCTGTTTCTGCGGTGCAACGTTTCTCGATGACGTCGTCGGATCTTGTTCACATTCGCGAACAATTCGGTGACCTCCGTAATCGACTGTTTGCAAAGAATTTCGTTTGCCTTTAGTTCTGTACCGATCGTTGAGGAGGAAACACGTGTTCTTTTGCAGTTTCCGGTAAAGCAGCCAGTGTTCAAAATATTCAAAGTGCCAGTCAGTGCCAGCCAGTGTTCAAAGTATAATTTCTAAATAGATTTGAGCAAAGTGAGTTTTTAACGAAATGAATTTTGGACCCACGTTATGAATTGTTAATTTCTTATCGAATAAAAATGTAATTTCTAAAATTAAATACCACAGTTAACAAACAAGAAGAGACCAACAAGAATATTCGTCGATCAATTTGCACTTCGTTGCTATCCAGATTTCGTAGAGATCCATTGCTTAGCAGATTCGTTACTGGAGATGAAAAATGGATAACATAAAGCGTTCCAAGCAATGACTTTCTGCAAATCAAACCGCGATATCAACCCCTAAACCTGGCTTATCGCTTAGAAAGGTGTTACCGTGCATTTGGTGGGGCTGTCGTGGCATAATTCGCTTAGAGATCGCGCGACGGAAGATCTTAGGACTCGGGGGCTCGACGTAACAAAACGTTGACGCTCGCCAGAGCGTCGTTAAATATTCACGGACCATCGGCAGGTTCCCATCCCGCGTGGATTTTCTCCCCGATGAATGGGAACGATGGAAAACGGTTGCATACTAACCACCCACACGTTAATCGTCAATCCTGTTAGCGGCGCCGACAGGGCGCCCTCCCGCGGCAAAGGATCATCCCTTAATCTGTTCATTCGCATCCCTGCGGCTCTCTCGCATCGGCCCACCCGCGCGAACAGAGACGGCGCGCTACGACCGAGTGATTTCGAAACTCGCACCCCGTGCCAAAACTCCCCCACCTGCTACAACCACCTCGCAACCCCCAACCCCCTTTCCCCTTTCCACTGCCCCTTTGGTCGTCTCGTCGCCTCGCCTCGCTTCGCCTCGCCTCGCCTCGCCTCGCCTCGCCTCGTCGCAACGCGCCGTGCCGTGGAACCCTCGACGCGCTCTCGAGCCTTCTCTCGTCCCCCCGTTTTCCTCTCTCGTTGTCCCGACTCTCCCCCACACCCTCTCCCCCACCCCCCGCGTGCTCCGACACTGTCCTCATCCTGATTCTCGTCCTCGTCCGCAACCCCCGCCCCCACAGGCTAACCCGTTCCGCCGTTTCTTTTTGTCTCGCAACCGCGCGACAGCGGTATCCCGTCTTTCGCAACTAGCCCCCGTCTGCGCTCGATACGCGAAACCGCAACCGGGTAAACCACCCTGCCCGGAATATTAGGCTCGGTAACAAGTTCGTTAACATCTCTTAGCAGAAACGTTGCCTGTGCAGCACTATTTCTTACCCAATCAACGATGTTTTACGCTGTTTTCATCTATGACCTCCTCCCGTCTGTTCGGTAACTTGAATATACAGTGAATTCTCGTTACGAGTCAGTGGCAACCTTACGATTTGGAGTCAGTGGAACTACCCACACCAACGCGGTGAGGGTTCGAAGACCGAGAGCAATTCAGAACATTTTTATTTTGCATAAAGATCCGCAATCTACCCTTAACCCCTTGCCCTACAATATCGAGTCAGACTCGTGACGAAGATTTTGAACAGAGTCTAATAAATATGTATGTATGGTATTAATTTCCTTTAAAGCGAAGTAAAATTCTATTTCGTTGTAGTTGATAATATATATCCTTTGGAGAAAACATGGGCATTCAATAAATATAAACTACCTTTTTCTTCTATGAAATTCTGAACGATGAAGAATTCCTCATCATTGTAATCACAAAATAAATAATAGTGCAAGGGGTTAACCTTATCCTACTTTACAATTCTCTTACAACGCAAAACCGCAAAAAAACTAGATACGCAATTGAGGAAGAGAGAGAGAGAGAGAGAGAGAGAGAGAGAGAGAGAGAGAAAGAGAGATAATGTCGTACTTAAATAAAATAAATTATGTAACGATATATTTATCAAGTATTTCCGTTTCCCAATCTTTTTTTTCTACGAAATCCTCAACGATGAAGAATTCCTGATCGTTATAATCACAAAATAAACTGCAAGAGGTTAACGGTCCAGAAGTTTACACTTTTCGCTGGGTCCAAGCTGTTTTTCGTACGAAGAGAAATTGTACAGGGTGTTTCGTAAATGGTGGAGAAAAGTTTGGTTGTAGAAAATATGATTATTAATGTATTCGTGGCACAATTCCCGGTCCCATCGTCTCGGAGGAAATGTTCAAGGTGTCCTCCTCTTTGCAAATAATTGATTACTACCCCTAATATTTACTACTTTCTATTTCGAATACCGTTTTGCTCATCAGTGATCCAGTACGGTACGGTGCTGGGTTCTCCCTCTCGGTTGTTGGGCCGAGGGCACGCGAGTCGTTTTGTCTCGCGAGATCTCTGGACCGACATGAGGCGACGCGACGCGCCCCGGCCGAAAATAAAGGATGAAAGGCGACACCTTAATAAACACGTTTCACAACGCCGAAAAGAACTGCCAAAGCCGCACGAGCCGCACCGCACCGGTCGACCTATCCCGTAGAAGAATAGCTGACGAGGATACGGATACGGATACAGACACGGATACGGGACACGGACACGGGACACGGAGATACGGATACGAATGTGTACGAGTGCCACGGATGCAGGCAGAAAAACAGGTAGATCTCCGTTCTCTCCTGGACTCTCTCCCTGCTCTTTCCACTTACTCTCCTCGACTCCTCTCTCCGCTACTTACCGTTCTCGCGCGACGGGTAACGCGACGCACAATGGATAAATGAGATTTTTTGCGAGCGATTGAGATCCGAGAGAGCGGCCAAGGGAGTGGCGGCGAACGAAGAAACGAGGATGGGAGCGCCGAGGGACAACAGGGAGACCAGGGAGACGAGGGGGCATCGTTCTCTCCCCCGGGAACGACCGAGAGTATACCGATGATAGGGTGCATCCCCAGAGACCGAGACCGGGGGCTCCGAGAAAGGGTTGACAGAAGAGAGGAGGCTTTTAATACTTGCGGTATCGTCCCGTTATCGCCGATAAAACGCATCGACTGGATTACCATAAATAGTCCGTCGCGTCGCGTCGCTCGAACTTCTACCGATCTTTAGCGTCTCCTTTATCTCCTCGACATCCTACTTTTCCTCCGTCAGCCCTTTGACCGATACGGATGTAAATCCGGTGATTTTCGAGGGGGCCTAAATACGTTTTACTCGAGTTAACGATAATAAAGGATTAGCTCTGTTTGTTGGCGTCATAGCATCATCTATGGGATCGCGTTTACACAATCTTCGCAACGATAAAATTCAAATTTTACTCATCCCGTTTTATTTTAACCCTTAACGGACCAACGCCGTAGTATAAACCGCATGGCACTTTTTCTTACTTGGTCCAATGCCGCGTATATGGCGGCAAAAATCATTTTATTATTTTTATCGCTCTCATTGTTGCATTGTACCATGTCACGTGCAGTTTTGTCCTCTCCGCATGTAAATTCAACCTTGCTTTGATTTTGTAAGGAAACGTGACCGTTCCGGAGTTATTTTACACAGTTGAGTTTACTATATTTTCCTTCCTACACTTGATATAAAAATGTTGAGTCTCTTCGTATGAAAAAAATAGATGGTAAGTAAACTCGAAATACTTCCGGACCATTAACGGTGAAGGCACCAGTAGTTGATCATGTACCAGTAGTTGACCATTTCATAGAAAAACATGAAAAATAAGGTTTTTATAAGCGCACTTTTGATGAAAGAGAACCTCGGATGCCATGCCGTCTGTTGTTTAAATTTCAAAACAATAGGAACATTTCAAACCTTGTTTTTTGTGTTTTTCTATAAAATGGTCAACTACTGGTGCCTTTACCTTAATGGTAAAGTTATTCTGCATACAAAATGTACAGATTTTATGTTCGAGTTGTCCCGAAATCGAACGACGTCGTATAACGTTGAAATTTTGAAAAATGTTCCATCCGCGAAGGTTTAAATCGTGACTTATTTTCTACGTGGATAAATAGCACCCGGACAGGGTGCGTGTAAGCAGGGAAGCGTCGGTCGAGGTGATCCATCGACGGACGGGATCGTGCGATCACGATCGCAAGACTCCGTCTCGAAGATGTTCCGCGGACCGGGCGGACGGAGCGGCTCTGAAACATTAGCATTATAAATGCCAGGCTCGGCGCGGCTGGCGCGGTGTCGCGTTAGCAAATTGGCGAGTTTCTAGTATCGTTGCGAGATCCGGCAACGAGTACCAGCCACGACGAGTACGAAAACGGTGCAAGGTTTCGACACTGGAGCGCGCGAGACTGGCGGACACGGCTAATTAGGGGAAGCCAAGCCCCCGCGTCATACCGGGATAATTAATTGAAACGCGGATTAATGCCAGAGGATTAATCTCCCGCTCCCTCTCCCTCGCCCGGGCTGTCCCGTCCTTTCCCCTTCTCTCCCGAGCCCGTACGCTTCTATCCCGTTCCATCCCTACCATGGCATTCCTTTCCCTTGCCGGCTATCCTAGTTTCGTTCCGGATCAACCTCGACGCGACGTTCCTTGACCCGACGATGGCTAATCTAGCTCTGAGGTGCTCAGTCCTGCTACCACGCTGATTTCTCTGTACGTGTCGCCGAGGCCTCGACGATAAACGTCGCGGAATTATCCCCACTACCGCGGGGTATACCCCCTCGGACGTCGATCATGTCGCTAGAAAGAACCGTGTTGTTGACAAATATTTAGAATTCACTGTATTGGCAGCCGGAAACTTGGCAATCGGATCGGTATCTTTATACATTATAAATATCCTTATAAACTGATAAATATTCGGTAATTATTTACATTAGGGGCTTCGTCACCGATTTTGATGACCTTGAAATATGTTGTCAAGGTCATCATTCTGAACAACTTTTTCCTATACATGTTACCGCCGCTCAGCTTTAGTTTCCGAGATATTCCCAAAAAAGTTTCAACATCTCAAAAAGTGATCGGAGTAGGTGTGTGTAGGACTGTGTAAAATAGTATTTCAAATAGTTGACAGTAACTTATATTTTTATGATATTATGTTGCCTGTAATGTTATTACGATATTGTAGTCTGTTTATCAACATGTTACATATTCGTAATTAAACTACAAATAATACTCTGGTAACTATTAAAGCTTCTCATGTTAAAAATTATAATTTATAATATTAAATACTTGCTCAACTTATTTTCATTCTAAGGAAATATTTGAAATACAAAATAAAAATATTTCATTTTATCTATTTGGTTATCAAAATAAAAATATTTGATTTAAAGTAGTATCTTATTTGAACCACATTAAATTATACTATATACCAAATCATTAATGATCGTTAATATACGTTGCAAAATATGATAGAAAACCTTGTATCCAATCATGCACATACGAATACTAATCCTACATTATAAAATACTAATGTAAAGTGTACTTACTTCTGAATCTTCTGTACCTCCGTCGGATCCACAGCACACAATTATTCACTCACGAGAATAGGTCCGAATAATTGCACAACACATTCACTGAACTCTACACAACACATTTTATAAAATCGCGAAAACGAACGAGAAGATGTCACTCCGACCACGAACAAAATAATACTGCGATTTTAACAATGATCCCTTTTTTTTATTTTTTAAATAATATATACCCAAAAAAATAATTTTGTTGAATAATTCCCCATGGATACGTCTTCACAATGTCAATAATTGTAAATTATAAATATTAGATCCCGTCATTTTGACAGGCCCCGTGAACCTAGTGTCAAATTTCGTTTGTCTCGAGGCACGCACACAATTATGTTCCATCTCACACACTGTACACTTTACATTAGTAGTTTGTAATGTAGGATTATTATTTGTATGTAGAATATTGGATGCAAGGTCTTCTTTCATATTTTGCAACTTCAATGTCCCTTTAACACTAGATTTACAAAGCACTAAAACTGACTACTTAACATTATTTTACAAAAATAACAAGAACGTGTCTATCCACATTTGTATCAATTTTTTAAATAATATATACTCAAAAAAATAATTTTGTTGAATAATTCTCCATGGATACATCATATACGTCGGGTCATATTTCAAGGTCATCAAAATCGGTGAGGAAGCCTCTAATGTAAATATTAACCTTCAAATCTAACCCACACCTACTCCGATCACTTTTTGAGATGTTGAAAGTTTCTTGCGAATATCTCGGAAACTAAAGCTGAGCGGCGGTAACATGTATAGGCAAAAGTTGTTCAGAATGATGATCTTGACAACATATTTCAAGGTCATCAAAATCGGTGAGGAAGCCCCTAATGTAAATAATTACCAAATATCCTTATAAGCTCCTATAATAAAACTTAATTGGTTTGAGCAGTCTCAATATAGCATGATTTTTTCCCTTACAGTGTTACGGTTGAAATTAATCTTTTTTATTTGACCACGTACATCACATTTTTCAATTTCAGTTGTCAGGGAATGTATATATGTACAAATGCTGAAACTAATCTGGTTTCTACTAATTCCGCGTCTCTTACAACGCGGTACAAATTAATCGCGTTATAGGAAGCACTCGATACTATTATAATAAAAGTAAATATTTTCTTCTTCTTTTCTTTTCGTATTTTCTTATATTTTCTTTTTTTCTAATATTTTCTTCTGCCATCGAAACTTTTTCGTACTTTTCCAATCGTAGATGAAACATCTTCCCGAAATCCGGTTTTGCTCTAACAAAACTTCGCTATCGCAATTGTCCACGGAGTCAAATGTTGTGCCGACATTCTATCGATGTATTTATCAAAGCACCAATACAGACTAATTATTACGGTGCTTTACGATGCTTCGCACGATTCGTATCGCGTACACACGCGCACATTTCGATCGACCGTTCGACCGAAGATTGTTGTGCGCGACTACAGCCAATCAGAGTCGACTGCCATCTTCTCGATTCGCAATACCGTTCGTTTATCGGTGCGAACGGATAGATTGAAATCGAGGGCCGCGAGAAAATGGTTGCTCGGACTAGCAACGAGAACGAGGTACGCAGACACACCGGTCTCGACCTCGAGACGCAGGTTTGCTCGTCGATCGAAGAATTTCGTTGGAACAGATCGGTCCTCGTGCAACTCGAGCGATCGCTCGGTCTCGGACACGGTACCGGTGCGGTAACGAGAACCACGAACGCGATCCTTGACACTGTACCGGTGTGCCGGTGTGCCGTGCCGCGCTTCATGCCGCTTCATGCCGCGTTGGTGCTATCAATGATGCTTAGCAACGCGGAAGCCATTAGCCATATGGCATACGCCGTGGCACGCTGTTCTCTCCTGCACTCCTGTCCGTCCATCCATCCGCTCGTTCGTTCGTTCGTTTACTCGTTCGTTCGGTGGTTGTCGGATAGCGGTGGCTCGCTAACGTTTCGTGGCTCGACCGAATAGTTGAATGCCTCGGTTGCCGCAAAACCAGACTCGCAATCTCGTCTTTCGCGCAGCATCACGCGCGTAATCTTTCCTAGTATTACATCACCGATTACGGCCGATGCATGGCATTCCTATGGAAAACCGCGTTCGCCGCTCCTAAACGAGGGATCCTGATTCTATTAAACGCTTCCGCGACCACCGCGCCGTTTACCGATACTTCTCTGTATATGTCGCGGAGACCTCGATGATAAACGTCGCGGAACTACCCCACTACCGCGAGGTATACTCTTTCAGAGCCCACGAAACTCGAGAGGCATCTGGTATATATGTCTCCTGGACGATACATGGACGTAAGGGACCCTATTACTGTGGGGGTATCCATTACTGTGCAATCCAATTGATTACACTCACTTTTAAAGCATAATGAACATTGAAAAAGAGATATATAACATCTATATTATACGCTTTCTAATAAATCTCGTAAGAAATTTCCTAATAATAAAAAAAAAACATCTATCTGGGACCAATGTAACATAAAATAAATATTTAAATCTATAATATAAATATTTCCCTTTCTATACTTGATATAAAAGTGTAGAGTCCGCGGTTTCTCTGCGTATGAAAAATAGCATGAACCTAGAAGTACCTAGGGAAGTAAACTTGAAATACTTCTTCTATAGTAAACTTAAAACAATTTAATATCTCTTTTTTAATATTTACTACGCTTTAAACAGAAGCACGATTACTCTATGCACAGTAATTGGTACCCCCGCAGGAATTGGGTCCCTTATCCCATATGGAAAATTCACATTCCCGTCTTGTCGATCGATTAGCCATGCTTGTACCAGAGTACCGAAAATCGGAGAATAGCGATTTATGGAGATCTTATGGAATTTTGGAGATCTTGGTCAATCTGGCGATTCGTGGCTGGTTGGTGTACCGACAAATGGAAACGCGACGTTTTTTATTAGAATAAACATGCAACGCGCTACTCGACGACTCGGCGTCCTATGTACGTAGTGAAAATCCAACACGAGCATATCGGCTCGCACGCGTTCGAATAGATCTCGCAGGCTAAACGCTAGCGACCCAGTATGCGCGCATACGTTAATCCTCCACAATGGGATCCTCTACAATGGCCTTTGTCCGTCGCGCTCGCGGAAAGAAATGAAAAACGAAGCTCTCTTCTCCCCCTTGCCCGTTGCCCCTTGCCCTGCTCCTCGTCCCACACCCCTCGTCTTTCCTCTCGCGTCTCTCGTCTCTCGTCTCTGGTCGACATCTTCTTCCGTCCTTTCTCCGTTCGCCCCTGTGTCCTCGCAGATTCACCGCACGATGGCCCGGATCGAAGATTTTTCCGGCGTTCTGGAAAAAGTTCACTTTCTCGAACGTGAGAGCATCCGGTTTGAAACCATCAATTCGAGCGAAGTGAACAAACTAGCTCATGTTCCTACTCGTTGCATACCAATCAAAAGTATCCTGACGCTCCGCGGTGGATACGTCGACGTTGTATTTCATTTTAGTGTAGTAAAACGTTAGATATTTCATAAGAAACTAATAAAAATCGATTTTGGTCACTGGAATAACTTCTAAGCAATCCCAGTACATATTTCGCAAGTGTTCCAATACTTTTGAGCGGTAGTGTATTGTATGTTAACACTGCTGTGTATTACATATTAACAGCCAAATATCATTTCCAGAGATCCTCACAAAATCAGAGTAATTTAATTAATGAAAGCGAGACTAGAAATTTTAAATGTATTATAGAGGATGTTGTTTTAACCCATTTGAATTCTAAAGATCTTAATAAAATTCGGTTTATATCTGGATATGTTACGACGAAAATGAATGTCTAAATCTGGTAAAAAATCACTGTCAGTTACATGTGACTGACATTTTTTTTTTCTTTTTTTTATTTAATGCAATTAGAATCTCAAAGTAGAGATTATTTTGCCATACATTATTTTCCTATACATTATACATTATTATAAACTGTACAATTTTCTCAGATATTTAGCTCACAGGCATTCAAAAACGAGTAGGTTATTTTACATATTTATGTGACTGACATGGCAGTTAATGTTCCAGACGTTTTTCCTATCTTTTGCAAGTCGATAAATTGTCTAATGCTTTCAATTTATCTCTCGAATATCGAGTATCATAATGTTCGCGGTAAGGAATGCGGGATTTGTTTGCAAAAGCACTGGAATCGAGAGTATCGATGCGTGCACGTACAATTTCATACGAGCAAGACTCGCAAATGCTGGCTGACACCATTTTGAAAATCCTCGTCAGTTTGTCCTCCGCACTGTCCTTTCACTGCTTCTGCGAGAAGAAAAAAATCGTTTTCAAAACCCGCGAGCGTTTTTCGACCTCCTTCCCACTTCGTCAAATTCGCGAAAAGTTGCTGGGCGGTTGCGTGGACGATCGAACGCACGTTTACGCGAACCGGGGGACGGTTTTTCGGTATCGCGACGCGCGTCGGCTTCGAATAAATGAAGCCTACACGGCCCGTGGAAGCATCCAGTGGAAAATTGGTCGGGGACCGTGGTTCGACTTTGCTGCTGCGGACCACGGCAAAAACCGTCGGTGGACGTCGTTTAGGTTTCGCAGTGTCACGCTCGGGGAGATTCGTTGGAAAAAAAAACACCGAAGAGGGTTCTTCGATCCGTCGCGTAATCGGTCGATCGACTTACTAGGCGAATTTTCTCTGTTCCCGATGGATCGTTGAGCGTGTTGCGGAGAACGCGACACCGCGACACCGTCCGATTTCTTTGTGCGTCGAGACGCGAGCGTCGAACCGAATTCGCTGTTGTCGGCCAGCCTCCGGCGAACCAAGGAGAGCCGAGAGAGCGTCGAGCTGTGGGCGGCGAGCAGCGAGCACGGCTCGGCGATCGTATTAGCCGGTAACGGTGCCTAATTCGCCGCAAAGCCGCTAATCCGGCAGAATTAATCCGGCTCGGTCGGTTGCTCTCCATCAATGTGTCGTCGTTCATGAAGCGCCGGGAGACCGACGAAACACGTACAGGTTCGGCCCTTGATTCTCCGCGGTCCCCGATTCTCGGAGCAACCCCTCTAACCTCCCTCCATCCTCCACCGTTCACCCTTCACCCTCCGTCTCTCCTCGATCCTCGATCCTGCCGCTCTCCTCGGACCGAGATGTCCTTCCGCTCTCTCCCTCGCGTATACTCTTTCTGGTCCGACGCGCTTTCACCGGGACTCGAAAGTACCTGTTTCGAACTGTTGTGCAAAGGCTTCCATTAAAATAGTCATGGAAAACCGTTATTTCCGATAACTAGCAGCCGAGAAGATACGGGGCTGCTAAACACCATACAACAATTTTTTTTTATTGAAGCTCTCTCTTTAGACCCTTACATGGGTCCATTTCACTTTACAATGTGGTATTACAATGTTACAAGGTGTAATTATGATTTAAATAGATAGTTTACAGTCTTTGAAATACAACTGAATGTAACTGCAAGCTGTGAACATGTCAATATTTAGGGGTAATCGGTAGTCCATTACCATAGAACAATTCTTGGGCGTCGTAAAAAACGCTTATTTTACTGTCCTGTAAAATCTGTAACGTATCGTTGATAATCAATCGGATTGGATATATGCCCGGTTAACGCGAAAACTTTTTTTTTTATTAATTGTAAGCATTGAAACCCTTCTGGGTTTATTTCGCTTTACAGGGGCAATGCAAGTGAATATCATAATATAAAATACAGTAATAGTGCAATAAGGATACGATAATAATACAAGTATAATGACAAGGTCCGTTGAAACCGAATATGTAGATTACAATTTTTGGAAAAAGAATGTATACTAATACAAGCTTTAATATTTGGCTTACGAGTATGTTTACATTAAGAGGTAGTTGGAGGCCCATAGAAAGTAGGGCATTTGTGTTAGCTTACGTCTTTGTGAATTACACAAAAACGCGAAAACTGGTTCTATCGTAGTTGAAAATTTCGATCGTTCGGTTATGCTGGATTTTGAGAGGAGAAGTCGATGGTATAACAGTTTCGAAACTGTCTGTGACCCCTCGCGTCCCGAGTCTCGCGCGGTGCGGATCGCCGAGCGGAGCGGAATGGAGAGGATTGGAGAGGAATGGAGCGGAATGGAGCGCGCTCTGTCTGCCTACCCCCCGTGCTCGTGGAAGCCACGAAGCTCTTCGGCTCGTTTACAGTGGGGCGTCAAGTTCGATGCGAGTTTGCGGCAGGCTCGGTCGGTCGCCTCTCGACAAGGATGCGAGCCACTCGAAACGTAGCGTATTCTGCTCTCTCGCGGGATGCCGCGAGATCCGACATAATGCTCGGTCTTCTCTCTCTCTCTCTCTCTCTCTCTCTCCTCCCCCATTTATCCGCCCCGTGCCACGCCGCGAGGAGTGTACACGCCCGGTGGTTGTGGTTGCTACGGCGATGAGAGGAACCAACGCGAAGCGACGCGACGCGACACGACACGACGACGTACAAACCATTCGGCTCCATTCTCGAGCGATCGGCTGCTCTCGCTCGAAATCTCCCAACGCGCTCCAAAATGCATTATTAAGAGTCGAACGGGTACTTTGTAGCGAGTAACCCTCCCCAGCCCGGAATCGGGAATCGGCTTCGCGAAGCCGACCGTTCCGACGTGCCACGTTCTTGCAATTTGCAAGCTGGTTTTCAATCTGTCCGTCGATCAAAGCGAAATAATTACGCGACGAACGCTTCCCGCCTAACAGCTTATCACTTTGTATCAGGGGTACCCGTAAGTATGTAATCAATTATTTCCAAGAATTTTTGTGAAGAATTTCGTGATAAGGTAGAGCGACCACGTGACCGACAAAAGTAGGCCAAAAATTGATATTACGTGTCTCAACTTTTCGTCCTCATATGAAAATATTTTTCGCTGGGAAAGAACTCGTTCGAAAGAGGAAGGTTTGAGGTGACGAGATTATGCAGATATCAGGGGTACCCGTAAGTATGCAATCAATTATTTCCAAGAATTTGTTTTGCCTGTAGTTTCGTACCGATCGTTAAAGAGGAAACACGTGTTCTTTTACAGTTGTCGGTAAAGCATGTTCAAAATATTCCAAATAAATTCAGAAACGAAAACTTGAATTTACTACAAAGTTTGTTTTCGATTTCAAAATAATTGATTAGTAATCGATGATTATTTATCGGTCCCCCCAATATTAGCACGAGGCTCGTTTTCTATTTTTACGTTTCGATTTAATTCGAATAGGTAGAATTCGGCAGGCAGTGAGACGGTTATCCACGTTTCGCTGTATTTTCAAATTTCATGCGTGCCATAAACGCGCAAAGATTCATGCTGTAGCGATCGAGGTGGAACGAGTCTTCCGTTGATCAGGATTGCCTGCAAAGTCGTTAGGCGAGGACAAAAGCACGAAAACAAGACGGTAGACGATTTTCGTAGACTGGTTCGCGCGCCTAATTGACGGGTTCCCGATGCGAAAGCGAACGGACAAGCCGCGAACAAAGATGTTAACGAAGAGCAGCCACACGGTGTCTGGCACACCGCGGAGACGACGATTCCAGAGCCCAGAGATTGTAATTCGATTGTTCGGTTCTTGTGAATACTCCAGTGATTGCCATCGAGAACGAAATAAAATTTATTCGAGCGACGGAACCCCGCAAGATTTCCGGCGATTCGCCGAATTGATATTCTCGCCGCTCGTTCCGTTCGTGTCGCTCGATGACGGGCCATTGTTTTATTAATGTTATCCGAACGACGAACGGCCTGGGCTATTTTACGGGATCGCTTTCTAACGTTCCCAGGGTTCTCTTTGGCGTTTGAAAACGCGAACTCGTTCGTAGCAATTTTTTGGGTCAATTACAATCGTCTGTGACCCGGTTTCTTTTAGCGGGTGTAGAAAAATTTATGTAACTTGAAAGAAGATTCGATTTGTGTTAGACTTTATTGAAATATGTAGGGGAGAGTTGCCAAATGCGTACTGGTCACCTAAATCGTACCACCTCTTTTATTTAAAAATTAATGCATTTTGATGCCTCTTGGTGGTAAAGATATGAACTTTTATTTATGTCGATAAAGTGGGACCAAAAAGTCATTCGCATGAAGTGTTGTTTTGTGAATGACAGAAGCACAAAGAAATCAGGCAAGTCTGATGTCAATTTTAAACGATTTTAATCGGCTGAATTAAATATAAATCTACAGTTTCTGACGTAGTCTTATATATTTTTGAAAACTAGCTATGTTATATTATTTATTTCTATTTAGTTTATAAAACATGCTGATAATGTTTTAAAGGTTAGCTTCAATTATTTAGCGGGACGTATTTTTCCTAAATCGTACCACACTGTGGTTTCCTAAATCGTACCAGTACGATTCAAGATACTGTTATTCAAATTTTACCGCGAAAATAAACGATTTACAATATTTCAAATTTTTTTAGCATGGGAAAGTAGCTTACAGTAGCCCCTATAAAAAGGAATTAGTTGCAATGAAAACAAAACAAATGAAACAAAGAAAAATTGATTTCACGCCTTCAACCAGCACCGCTGCTCCAGTTCTCGTAGAAGTGGAGAATGAAAACGATTGGTTCTGTTTTCTTTGCAATAATTCTTATTTAGAAGACATGATCCAATGCTTAAGGTGCCAAAAGTGGGTACATGAAGCTTGTGGAGGAGTTTTGAAAAAAGACAATATTTATTATTGTCCTAGTTGTATTTAAGTTAAGTAATGTAATGTTTCATTTTATTTTTATGTTGTATTGTATATTAAACTGAAATTAAACGCAAAATACAGTTTCTCTTATGATTTTTTTGTATCTTTTTAATCCAACACATGAGGTACAATTTTGGAAACCGGCTGGTACCATTTAGAATACCGGTTGCCTAAATCGTACTGTTTGCATGATCTTATAAAAGTGTTCATATCACAATGATCTATCAATAAATATTTAAAAAATCATATTAAATTGCAACTTCGATAGTTAATACATAGATGCACAAAACATAATTTTTGCTCAAATTCCTACTAAAGAATATATAAACTGCCTTCGAAATTAAGTGGTACGCATTCGGCAACTCTCCGATATGAACAGTTGAGTATACACAGCTCTATGACTAAAATACACTGAAATGGCTTTTTAGAAAAATGTGACGACGCGCTTCCTTGTGACAGACTGCAGTCCTCGCTTTTTCTTTATTGCAAGGGTCGCTTGTACCTAAGGACTGTGAACCGCCCCTTAAACCTACGGTTATGGAAGTGGCAATCGTTGCATACCAACAATTTGTTTCGCGGAAGGAGACTTCTTTCTATTAATTATATTTTTTATAATATTTTCGCCGCATTGTGGCCAAAAATGACACTTATTATTGCAATCTTTCCAAGATATGAACGTAACCGTTTGATCGCAGGGTTTCCTCGAAAAGATGAATCGCCGCGGGAAAATCGTCGAGTTCGGAAACGAGATTAGAAGGAACGAGCGGCAAGCTGTCCGACAGGGAAGTTTCGGCAGCGTTTCGTCTCGCATCGATGCAACGGTAGTCCATATAAAGTGCATCGGAAAGAATAGGGTCGGCGAGCCGGCTCGGTCACTGCGTCCGGAATTAAAATCGACAACTACCCCCGGTGAACCGCAGGTTGTCTCTGTTCTCTCGCAACCGCAACCCCCTACCCCTGCTCGACTCGTTCTCCTCCGGGGCTCCCTTTTCCTTCGAATTTAAATTTTCCCGAATTTCGTTTAAAACGTTTATGATCCGTGTCCGAGGGTGCTCGATCCCACGAGAGGTGTACCGTCACAAGCATAGTCACAGTCACATGCACAGGCACCGGCCCTAAGTTTGCGCAGCCGGACAACAAGATCCGGCGACGCAAGAACAGGCTGGCCGAGGTAGGGTGGAAAGAACCCACCGATCTTCCCATATCCGACCACATACCTAATAAATTTCTTCCCGATGGAAATCAGATTTTCCCTCTCCCTCGTCCCCGTTGAACCTCCATGGCTTCATTCCTTCCTTCCTTCCTTCTTTTATTTTACTCTTCGTCCATCGATGGTTTTTAAAATCAAAGATTAACGAGTGCTTTTTCCTCGATAGCGAGAGAAATTTCATTTATACGTTGTAGAACAAAATTGTCGTGCTTCCTTTACATTCGGTACAGACGCAACTCGGCGAAAATTGGTTATTTCAAAGAGAAAATGTTACTTACAGACGTTGTGGGGGTTTAACCCCTTGCCCTACAATAACGAGCCAGACTCGTCATGAAGATTCTGAATAGAGTCTAATAAATGTGAACGTTATTAATTTCCTTTAAATCGAAATAAAAATCTATTTTTTTGTAGTTTATATATATCCTTTGAGGAAAACGTAGGCATACAATGAATATAAACTATCTTTTTTTTCTATGAAATTCTGAACGATGAAGAATTTGATAATTATTATACTCACAAAATAAATAGTAGTGCAAGGGGTTAAGAAACTAGATGGTATGGTATAAATGATACTCTTGCAAGTGGAGGCGTAGAGAAGATAGGTGTAAATACACTTTAGTACTTTTATACTCAGAATATGTCTTTCTATCGAAATCGAGCATCCAAAATTGGATATTATGTAGTTTCACAAATCCTACAACTTCTGCAAGTAACATTTTCTCGTAACGTTTGAAATGACCAAGGTATACAAGTGGACGAAGATCGTGGGGCACACTGTACGTTAATGTTGTGTCCGCGAATGCGCGGAATCGATGGAAAACTGTTATTTCGAAGAGAGCAGAGGCGAAAGGGTGGCGATGATTCATAAGGATCGTAAAGATCGGCGCCTCGAAGCTCGGCGAGCTGTGTTATCCCAGCGTGCTCGACAAAAGGTAGTAGGCACCGTGGGCATTGTAGCCGGGAGAGGTCGCGTTCAGCGGGGGTGCTCAGGTAATGGTACATATAATAGCAGTTAGCACCCTACTGCGGTCTGTAGTGGGTGTGTTGTGACACCGAGACCGGAACAAACAAACATCGTGTCCACTTTTGGGAGGGTCCAGGGACAAAGTGGCGCGACGCTGACCATTGCCGAGAGAGAACCGCAAGTTCGACGGTCGCGCAACCTCTTCGGCAACATCCCCCGATCCCGGCTCTGCTCCACTCCCACGTGCTGCTCCCGTTGGAATTCGAAACTCTACCGGGGAAAGGGGAAGAGAGGGGAGAGGGGAGCGGGACCCTCTACCGAAAACTCGAGCGCCACGTTAAATAGGAGAACGATACACTCCCACGATCTACTCGATTCCACTTTCCTCCCTCTTGGCCGACATTCGGGCACTCGACTCGTTTTTCTTCCGCGACATTAGCTCCGGCTCGAGCGAGAACCAGCGTAAATTCAAAGTCATCGGAAGGATCGACCATCCCGAATAAATCAACCACCAGATATATAGACTTTTTTCGCGGCCGAACGCGTGAACGTTCGAGAGCGCGTGCGTGTGCTCGAGATTTACGGTTTTGCTTTCCGTCCAGTCTGCTTTTGACGTTCGATTCGACGCGCCGCAAAAACCACCTTTTCTCGACAAAGATTCATAACTAGACGGCGAATCTTTAAAAATATTCCACTTGAATTAGCACGTTGTGCTCTTTTTTAGTACGTTTGTACGTTTTAGTACGTTAAATTCCTCCAATGTCTTTTAATATTGATTTTAAATTCGACGTTCAGTTATTCAGAATCGAACATTTCTTCCCACCTAGAATATTCCCATATTCTATATAATTTCCTCATTTTATGTACATGAAATTGATATAACACCGTAACTCGTACGATACTTAAATGTTTTGTCATTTATCGAATGCAATACAGCTCGAATAATGTGCACAATATTTCAACCCTTTGCATTCGGCGCCATTTTCGTTCTAAAACTAAATTTTTCCTCCGTCCGAAAATATTTTCATTTTATTCATACGAAACTGGCCCGATTTCCACATATAATATTCTATTAAATACAAATTTTGTAATATTGTTCGTAATTTTGTTGAAACAATGCCATAACAATTTCTACTGGTCAACGTCAGAGTCACCACTCGAGTGCTAAGTGTTAAATCAAGATAAATCTCGAAATATGTTAACTACATGGTTTTTGCCAGCGTCGTGCCTCTCCAGCTTTGCGGCCCCTCACGGCCCAGATAGCACAGAGACGTCTTAAAGACGTCTTTAAGACGTCTGTCGAAGACGTTCAGACGTCTATTAGACGTCTGAATGTCCTACGAACGGCTTCCGAACGGCTTCTGAACGTCTCTGGAACGTCTTTGTGAAAAAAACTGTACGTCTTAAAGACGTCTTTAAGACGTCTCGAAACAGACGTATTCAAGACGTCCCGAAACAGACCCCTAGTACCACAAAAATATTGGATAGATATGTTTGTCAAATATTGGAAAAATATTTTTTAAGCCACATTTTTTCTTGTGAGAAAAATATTGAATTTGAATATTGTATACATGTACAAGAAATATAAATTGAATGTTTGATATAACAAAAAAATTAAATAAATAAAAAAAAATAAATTAAAAGAATGTTTTTTTCAGCATATCCCCGAACATTAACATTTTATGCTTGATTTATTTATTTAACTTATTTATTTATTTATCTATTTATTTTGATATATTATTTTGGATTTTGGATTTGTGATATATAATGTATAGTTTTATTATTAAACAATATTTATTGCTAAATTCTATTGCGAATATATATGTAATATATTATAATACTACTAAATTAACAATTTAGTTATTTAACTTTCCTAAATAAATAAACGTCTATTCGAAGGATGGAAAACTGCGTTATATTTTGTTGCGTGTGTACAGTTTGTAAAGCTTTTTTCTAGCAGTTTAGAATGACTGAAACGTCAAGAAATGAAACGTCTTAAAGACGACTCGTAAAAGACGTTTTAAAGACGTCTGAAATGAGACGTAAAAACGACGTCTTTTACGAGACGTTTTTAAGACGTAAAAACGACGTCTTTTACGAGACGTTTTTAAGACGTAAAAACGACGTCTTTTACGAGACGTCTTTAAGACGTCTTAAAGACGTCTTTTCAGGACGTAAGACGTTCAGACCAAAAATGGACGTAAAACAGACGTCTTTAAGACGTCGAGTGCTATCTGGGGGGTATACCCTGCGGTAGTAGGGATAGTTCCGCGACGTTTATCAGCCAGGCCTTGGCGACATATATAGAGGGATCACTGTACAGCAATTTTTAGCGGCGCCACCACTCGAGTTCTAATAATTACCGTGACGCCGGCTCGACACCAAACAATGAGATTTTCGTTGACGTTCTTCACACAGTGGGACAGAACGAGCGGGCAAAGTGTTTCGGGGGAGCAACTTCGAAGACCGGAATCCTGTTGGCGGTAATAGGAAGCCGGAGATCCGTGGCAGCGTCGTTTTACCGGGAGACGGGCCAACGCGGAAAACCGCTTCGCTTCACGGAACCGGACCGTTTCGGCCCTCCTAGTTTCGAGTCGCATCGGCTGACAGGGTGGTCGACGCCGCGACGCTCCGCGCCGGTTCTCGGGATTTCCCATACGGGAACCTGACCGAGTCTGGTCGGGAATACGGGTTTTCGCGAGGATCCGACCGACCGAATCTAGTTTCTCCTAGTCGAACGATCCCACGAGCCGCAAACGGGAAACAAACTTGTCGGCGATTCTCGTTGTCCCGGTTGGCAACCGACACCCGTAGACTCCCATAGCTTCATTCTTCTGTCCATGGTGTGGAAATCCGGGGCCGAAAGCGAACTATACACTCATAGTTATTGAATATCGGCATTATTTATAACCAAACTGCGGATTTCTCTGGAAAATCTTCGAGCCAAGAATGCTCATTCCATCGTACGGTGTTACAAAGATTTTAAAAAATTGTGAGAGGCAGGTTAGCAGATATTTGCAGCTGATTATTGTCAGAATCCCTTCTACATAATTTAAACTTAACGCAATAAAAATTTCAAGATGGGATCTTTTAAGACTTTCCAGTTCTGCTTTATTAGAGTCAACTAACCGCGGTACAAGAAACTGGTACTTAAAAAATCTCTAAAAATTATCGTAAAGGACTTTATTAACGAACTTTCTGAACATCTTATATAGAATATCGTGCATATAAGCTTAAAGATTCATATTTATTGTGCTGACATAATTTTCTTTCGGCCGTATGTATTTAGGTTCAGAGTTTTCACGTATTGACTTCGATTACTTATATCGCTATTAATTGAATTATCATGGGTACAATTACATTCATTTTTATATTAATGTTATATCTATTTTCTGACATGATTTTCTCCCACTTAAAATGACCATTTGCGACACGGTGTGTTGTTGCAGGCACGAAACTTGCGTCTATGGCGCCTAACGAGGGGACAAATGTTCGCAGTTCGACTCGGCGAGATCGGGTGAACAGGATGAAAAATATATAGCTAGCATTACGAGCAAGTAGTCGTCCGACACCGGTTCGTAGCCGAGCGGATGCGACGTTATCGGTTTCGGCGCGTTTGAGCCCGGCGCGATGCGATCGCGATCGGTGGTGTCGATGAAAAGGTGAACGCGGTGCAACGTAATGGGACACCTTGCGGTGACCGTGACGCGTGGGCGGACAAGCGGCGAGGCGTTCGTGGTTAAAAGCGAGCGGAACCGGCTGCACTCGACCGGCGTAAGTACATCGGGAATCGGGAACCAGGAACCGGGAACCAGGAACCGGAACCCTGGCGTGTCGCCTCGAGTCGGTTGGCTGGTGTCGATCGGCCCGAGTGCCACTTTACGGGCCAGCGAGCCCTCTCGTCTCGAGTTTCAGATTCGTCGGAACCCTCCTCCTCGAGGAAGTCGACGAAACGTGTCTATGACACGAAAATGTCCAAAAAAAGCTTTTCCTCTATTATCTTTAGCTGTGTATTAGATCCGTAAAAATCTCGAGCTACACTACCGGCCATAAGTGTTTACCCACCTTCAAATTTCGTTACTATTCAAATAATAGGTATTTTATTGTTATGAAAATGTCCGTAGCATTAAATTCTAATTATAAGACTAATAAAAAACATCCAAAATATTCTGTACATACGCAATCAGGTACTGTAAATGAGTTTACAGCTTTTTATGAAAAACGACAATTTTGGAGTTCAGGTAAAGAAACCCATTTTTCTGACATTTTTATAACGGTCAGTAGGGAATATGAACGCAGGTAATACAGGTATCTTAGTCTTCTCAAGTTTCATACTGCATTAAGCTTTCATACAGTAAACAGTTGATTTTCACGTGCCTAAAGAATTTTGCGAAAATTTCAAATAATGTCAGGGAGAAAAGAATTATCAATTGAAACGCGCGCTCTAATAGTGTTCCATCATAGCATCGGAAAAAGTAACAGAGAAATAGCAAAGTTATTGAAGCTGAACCGTAGAACCGTGGACTACAATGTTGAGGGTGGGTAAACACTTATGGCCGGTAGTGTATGTTCGTTACCGTACCTCGTTGTCGTGTTACTCTATTTCTCTCTATGTCGCTGACTGCCAGTTTTACGTTACCATCGTGGAACTTTATTTATCGGTTGTATGACCTTAACTTATGGAAAATCTCGGATCGACTTATTTTTTTTTTTTTCATTATACAAAATATGAGATTTATTTTAATGACGAAGGATACAATTACAAAGATTACAAACAGGAGAAGAAATCTTTACAGAATAGAAAACTGAAGGTACGTAAGCGTTGTAATGAAAACATATAGTGTATATTACAGAGTTATACAGAGTATAACGAGAACGTTAGTAAAAGACATTTTGAAAAGAAAGCCCTTATTGCAAAAAAAAACGTAGGACGAATACAAGATAGTTGTTAGGTCTCAAGCAGACCGAACGTGAGAATTAGGCACGCTAGGCTGCAATAGCTTGAGACACTCGACGGTCCGAGCATCATTCTCGGCTGTCATTGGACACCGCTCGAAGACCTCCATGAGCGAACCCCATCGACAGGGCGCTCTTAGATATACCCTAATTTATCGCATTCCACTTTCTTCGCCTAGTTTTCTCAAAACACGCTCCTACACCAACGACGTACCACTCCACTTTCCGTTTGTTCATACAATTTTTCAACTAACCAATAGCAACAGATCCGAGCCAACGTAACACGCGACTGAATTCAAAAACATCTCGAACTCGAGATATCGCGACACATAGAGTCCACAACGTCGCGACAGATAGAACATCGGAACCCCGTGCAATTTAAGTTTTTAATTATATTAAGGTAGCTGACTCGAAAGACTCGGTGATTATTTCAACTAGGCGCCGTTAATCTTTGACTTAATCAGCGATCCTGAACATCAAACGATCGGAACGGGCTTTACGACACTGCGAAATTGCTAGAGAAGTAATAACTAGTTTGATACGGACCGCTGCTCGATCGTTGAAACTTCGGAATCGATCGGACATCGCCACTAAAATTTGAAAAATCTCTGAAAAGCTCTGTTTGCTCGGTCTTCTCACGGGTATTTGGATTCTCCCCTAACTGTCGCGAGAATAGGAATCATTGGTCGTAGCTATAGTAATGCATCCTGTCGAGGCGAGTCCAATCTCATGATTACGCATTCGAATGTGTTGGAAATTTTAACTTAAAAGCCCGAGAATACTCGGGTATTATAGTATAATATAATACACACTTCTACAAAATAATTTTCAAGTTAAGAGGTCAACTTTCATCTATTATAATTAGACTGCGGGTTTTATGCATTTATGACAAAAACAGATAACCACAATTCAAAGCATTGGAGATATTAAAAAGATTTAAGCATATCAGCGTATCGGTTTCAACTTACTGAAATAATTAAACGAAGAAATCAATTTTTATGTCGCTCCTGCGTCCTGCGATTTTTTATTCCGCATAAATATCCGCAGTCTAATTAGAATCTTTCGTTTCGGCGATTGTGCAATTTGCAAAAGCGTTGATAAACATTGTGGAAAAGGTTCAGATTGGTTTTCACCTATAGACTCCCATAGAATCTCTCGGTTTCTTGAAATTGCACTTGTCCTGTGGGCAGATAGGTGTGCAAGTATCCTAACAAGGCGAGATAGAAATAGAAAGAGCGAGAGAATGTGAAAAGCAGTGGTTCGTCCGAGGGACGATCACCCCCGTGGACGATCGTGGAAGCCTCCCTCGGTTGTTTGGGACCGGGCCCAGTTCGGGCGAGCCTGGTCTGTGGTCACGCAGCTGTCCCGCGTCCAGATGTCCGGTTTTCGGCTACGGGACCGACGACTCACTGTGAGAAAACCAATCCTTGGGGTCCCTTCTTTTCGTTGCCTTTCCGCTTTGTCTTCCTTCACCCTCCTTCTTCGTTTCGCGGGTCCCTCTTTCTCGTTCCGCTTCCTCGACGGATCCCCAACGCACATTAATTACCCCGCTCCGGGACGATCCTTCTGGATTATCCGAAATTTAATACAGGACCGTACACACCCCGTTGTGCCGCGTTCCGTCGCGACGCCGTCCAGTCGCATGGCGTCGCATACCATTACACGCACATGCACGAGCAGAGTATAGAGAAACGGCCGGTTTTCGGTCGTTCGGTTGGTCGCAACCGATTTCCCAAGCTTCTTGAATCTCGAAACCTGCTCAGTTCAGCTATTACTATGGGTGTTTCACCTAACTCGAAGATATCTCGCTCGTTTTTTTATGATAGAAGAAAATTGCAGAGGAAAACATTCGTTGGTTCAGAGGAGTAAATATTACGATAGGCAGACAAGTTTGTTCAAGGTTGCATTTCTTGAGATTTCGAGGCCATCGAAGTTGTTTTAACACTTTGATTGCCAAACTAGAAATCTCAAGAATTCCATAAAATCAAAGCAAGCTATTTAATGAAATGAAACTTGAAAAAAATTAAATATATGATATCGAGTAGTCCCTCCAACTTTCTTGCATTTTACAGATTCTAATCAAAGTTGGTACAATGAATATATTAACAAATAATTCCGTCACCCACATATGGGTGACATGGCACTCAACGTGTTAAATGGAATGATATATCCAACGAACTGTAATATTATTACTAGACATCGGATGTTTATGCAATTTCCAATTTTTATAGAAACATTTTAAGAAAGTGGAATGAAGTAAAATTTTATTTTTAATGGGGAAAGCCTTTGTAGATTCAAAGCAAATAAAAATCGTGTTAAATTCTCTCGAATTTTATATTATAGCATTTTTTTAACATTTCCATAAGCCATAAATGCATAAAGATCCGATGTCTAATTATTACCTTTATTAAGATTCATAATATTTGCCCCTCTGAACGAACTAATGTTTTTCTCTGACATTTTTCTCTATCATAAAGATATTTCAGATGCTCGAGTTAGGTGGAACACCCTGTATACGTTACCCCTGTCAATTTCCAAATCTATTACCAAGGAACGAGCGCTTGTACGCAATCAGCTTTCCACCGGTGATCGCGGTAATCGCGCCGATCGGCTCTATGATTGAACAGAATCGACGTTAGAGCAGAAAAGCATTATTCGAGTCCATCCGCTGCTAGATCTAGTCAAAGAGAATTCGTTGCGAGCGATCTATGCTGCCTGTGCTTATTCTTCGGATTTAATTTAGAAATTGAAACATTCTTTCGGTACACTCTTCGTCCACGAAGACGTCGCATTTCACGATTAACAACAGGTCAAAGTTTTTCTCGTTCGTGGCAGGCATAACGTGGAGAAGGCCCATCTTTATCGCGTTATCGCCGGAGCTGTTCGATTCTCTTTTCGAAATTCGTAGCCTCGACCCACTGCTCGTTTCTTTTTTTTTTTTCACAGTTTCAGAGAAGGGATTTCATGTTCGATGGATCGTCGAGCACACGAGCGCGAGCTAGTTCTCTTTTTTTTCGTTTTTTTTTTTTTTTTTTGTTTTCCAGTCCCTCCGATAAATCACGCTCGATACGAAGAAACCGAGCCGCGGTCGTCTTCCACCGCCGCGCTTCTCATCCTTGCTAATTATCGGGAACGATCGGCCGTAATCTTCGAAATAACGAAGTCGGACTACCAGTTTACGAGCACGCGAGATATCGATTTTATCGATGTCGTAACTCATTCCGTTATCTCGTTGCAGCCGCTTCACGACGAACGCCACTCCGCCGAGCGTATTAGTGTACGTAGACGTATACGGAGCGCCGATGATAACGCTCTCCCGGCTGCAAGATACGGAAAGACCGCGAGCGTGCACGGCTACATGGAGATCGGATCGTTTTTCTAATCGAATCGAACGAGAATTATCGCGGATTCCTTCGCTAAAGGCAGACTCCGTTTTCCGGTGTTTCGACAGACATAAGTCATAACTGTACCGTACGACCCGCTCGCACGCTATCGTCGAGAGGATCGAAGGGGTTAAAAAAATCCCAACTCTTCTATGGGTTTCACGAACACGCGGAACAGTGGCGTAGCTGAAATCAGTGGGGGTGCTGCACCAGAAAATTTCAGCTTAGTAGAAAGCACATTGTTTCGTACAAAGATTTTTCTATCTTTTTATCATATTAAACGTTATCGATAATATCAAGGGGAAATAGGGGGTGCTGTACAGTTTATCGGTGCCTATACCCGAAAATTAACGCTAACATGTTTCTTTCCCCTTTTCTCGATAATTTTTCGAGAGAAAAGATCGCAGACTTCGAATCAGCGCGCTCGAATTTCTCACCGAGAGATCAAGAAGCAAAACATAAGTCATAACTAGACATCGGATTTTATGCATTTATTACAAAAATTAGTATGTTTAATTTAAAACAGTAAGAACATTAGAAAAATTTAGAAATACTGTTATATTATTTTCAACCTATTAAACATATTAGGAAAGAAAATAAATTTCTCTTTCGTTCCAGTTTGTTGCAATTTAGGTTGAAAATTTTTATTTTGCATAAAGATCCGCTGTCTAGTCATAACTGTACTGTACGATCCGCTCGCACGCTATCGTCGAGAGGATCGAAGGTTTTCGCGGTTCAAAAAATCCCAACTCTCCTTTTGAGTTTCACGAACTTATGGCTCGTAGCTAAAATCAGTGGGGTTGCTGCACCAGAAAATTTCAGCTTCGTAGAAAGCACAGAGTTCCATGCAAAGATTTTTCTATCTTTTTATCATATTAAACGTTATCGATAATATCAAGGGGAAATAGGGGGATCCTCTGTACCTACACCCGAAAATTAACGCTAGCATGTTTGCTTCTCCTATTCTCGATAATTTTTCAAGAGAAAAGATCGCAGACTTGGAATTTGCTCGAATTTCTCGGCGAGAGATCAAGAAGCAAGACGTTCGGTCGAAACGTTGGGTGGACTATTAATTAAGCTTGGTGATACGCCATAATTAGGCGGCGCGTAATCAGATCGTCGAAGGAATTGATGTGCCTCTAGTTGCGTCTAACGATCCCCTAGCCGACAATTCATTAAGATGTCACGCGGCATCTATAATAGTATCTTTGCTCGGCTCCTTCCGCGATCCGGCAGCGTCCCGCAATCAGCCTCGGGGACAGGGAAACAAAGAGGAAGGAGCCTGTGGGCAACGGAGTCGAAGAAGGCAGAAAAGGAAACAAGCTGGGCCGGGACAAGAAAAATCGTGCACGGCTCGATTTCGAGTGCAGGTTCTCGCGTTGGTTCTCGGATGGAAGCGTGAATTGCCAATCCGAAGGGCACTTACCGCCCGGGACCAATTCTCGCGCTGATTAGTAATATTGTGGCCTGATGAACCGAGGGCTCGGCTCGAGTCGTCGGTCGAGTAGGAGATGAGTCCGTAACCTCGTTACCAACCCGCGGGCGATGCGACTACCCCAACTATAACGCGCGAAGATTCTCTCTCTCTCTTCTACGTGGCTGTGGAACATCATCGAACAGACGGAGATCGACGTTTCTCTCGCTTCTCGCGTTCTGAAGTTTGAAGTCTGAGCACGAGGCACGAGGAATAGATGGACGGCCGAATGGATGCACGAAACAGACTCGTGGACCGTTCGTGCTGGAGCGAACGAGACGGAGGAGGCTAACGAGAGAGTCAAGATCCGTTTGTTCGTCTCTGTCGAATCGAGCCGACGAACCTAGTGGTCCTTGTTTCACGAATACACTTTTATCGGATGTTAACCCTTTGCACTCGAAGCTATATTAATTTCAAAACAAAACATTTCTTCTGACCTATTAACACTTTATCGACCGCTCGTTTTTGAGGCTGCCACTCACTAATTACTGGCTTAGTCCGCCGCGTATTTACCCCCAGTACCGGCTAAATTTTCGCTATTTATTGTGTTGTGCTTATTCCTTTTGTTTCAAAAGAGTGTAATTTTATTGATATTTATACTTTATTTTGCATTTATTTTATATAATAAAGGACCTTGGGAACTAACATTCATAAAATAAATAGCGTTGGCAATCGGAAAGCCGATTAAGAGGCTAGCGGTCAATAAAGTGTTAATATTTCCCCTCTATTTATTTTTTTTTGTGATGCATACGAGAATAGTGCAATTTACTTGGGCAATACTGAAATGTTTAGTAACTTACTAAATACAAACGAATTTAATAATGTAAAAAATATTTTTAATAATGATACAGCAATTTTTAGTGGTGCCTTACAGTCACCATCCGAGTGCTAAGGGTTAATCCGTTCAATATTACCCCCTTTTACAGGATGTTGGAGCTATTCCAACAGATACCTTCAAAATTGTTCGCTCAGAATGCGAGAATCGTACGTATTATTGTTTAGAAAAGAACGGAGAACATTCTGAAAATTCGTTACAGTTACAAAGAAATGACAAACTTTCTCGCAGTATAAGCATGACTCTACTTCTCTTTAAACATCACTCTTTAAATTCTCTTTAAACCAGTGCGCGGTTAAAACAAAGTGTATTCTACGAAAATTTCTGATCTTTTACAATAAGATACGTACAATAAGATCCCACAATGAAAAATATGGGTTTCCATTTGATAAAACAAAGTTGACCTTCAAATGACCTTGAAAATGCCACTCGAATGAAAGACTGAAAACTTTCCCCCTCTTTCCCTCTCGAAATTCTTGGACACGTGTTTTACACTTTTTTTAACCCTTTAAAACGAAACATTTTTCTTCCGACCTAGAATATTTCCCTTGTATATGCAGATATATTTTTCATGTTATACATACGAAAATGGTGCCACCTACTCGTACCGAAATGTTTAGTAATTCATTAAATACAAATATTTTGAACAATGACGCAGCAATTTTTAGTGGTGCCTTACAGTCACCATTCGGCCGGAAAGTTTTCAAACGAACACCCTGTATAACGTTTAGTCAGGCTCCTGCTGAACGATGTTTGCGGCACGTGTTATTGATAACAACGACAGCAATGCAGACTAATTATTTTTATAAATAACTGTTTGCGCCAGCTCTGAATGTTATCTAACTGCAGGAAAAAACGGCCTTCGTAACGATCATCTCAAAAATTGCACTCTTACGCTTCGATGACAGCAACCAGGAAGATTAACGCGCTTATGCACGCGAACGATGGAAATCGGTTGAGTAAAAGTTAACGAGACAAGTTAACACTAGATTGCCTAAGCAAGTCATTTTGACTGCTTTTGAATTTCATTTTTTTTTATTGCTAATACTTATTAATAACTTGTTATATGACTGTAAGTGATATAAAATATATTAAAAATTACTGTTAAACAAATTTCTTCGCGCATTAGTTATTTTTTCACAATGCAGTCATTTTGACTGCTTTCAGGCAATATAGGTATATACTAAGCTCCCGTCTTTCTAGTGTTAAAGACGGTTGTAAAATAATTTTCCACGTTCCTAAATTTTCTACGTTTATAGTTTCTTGGCTAACGGAAGATGCATGCTGGCAGGGTGCTCGAGGGTGCTAAGGCCTCGGTCTCGGCGATTTCGAAAGGAGACATCGCGGTTCGGGGGCGAGAGGTTAGCCAGAAAATCGTTGGGATCGGTGGAACAGAAAATAATGGGCGTACGGTGTTTCAAAGAGAAAGCGGATATAAGGGTTGCGATTGCGGTTTACGGTGGTTGAACGATCGCAGTAGCGAACCATGGAATCACCGAACACCACCGTCGAACGGTTACGAAGAGGTAGAAAACGACGGGAGTGGCCGTGGGGTGAACCGCGACAATGCTCTAATCAAATGTCACGAATCAGCGCCATTATGCGCATCTGCGGCATGAATTCATAAATACGCCTGGAGGCGTTCGCCTTTGCTCCCCGGTGAATATCCATCGAGAGATTTCCCGCCGAGTCGAGCACGCGGACACCTCCCAGCTTCCAGCTCCCAGCTCCCGGCAAATTACACAAGTATCGACGCGGACATCGATGCGAAAATACGACGCTTCGTCACCGAGGCCTTCTACGATCGACATCGACACCGTGTCGAAAACTTACGGACTTACGAAATCGCTATTCCGCCGATAACGAGTCCGTTTCGCGCGCCGAACACGGTTACGTTGCTCGGCAAAATATTTGTTTACGTTATCGTCGATGTTCGAAATAAACCGACCACCGAGACACAAACACCGCGATACAGAGCCGCGCGCACGCTCGTTTATCGCTCGCTCGGAAAAAATAATAAAATCCTTGTCGCGCAATACCGTTTCGCCGTTCGTCTTCGATCGCTCAAGGTGAAGAAACCGACGAAATTTATAGAAATGTAAAGAAAATGTATTTCTTTAACACTTTGACTGCCAAACTGGACACCTAAAAAATTCCATAAAATCAAAGTAAGTCGTCTAATGAAATAAAAACTGAAAATTCTTGCATTTTACAGATCCTAATTTAATTTGGTACAATGAATGCATTAACGTAAAGATTCATTTAAAAACCTGGACACATAATTCCGTCACCCACATACGGGTGACATGGCAGTGAACGTGTTAATTTATTATTTGGCGGTACATCTTCAAGTGACGGTGGAGTAGAAAACGTTCCAGACGGTAGATAGATAGAGAGAGATAGGAAAGACACAGATGGAAAGTTGTGTGAAAACGTTAACCAAAGTAATTAATAAAGAATCGTTGGTAAAAGGGAATTGTCATTTGGAGAATAAACTTTAAATTTCGTTTCTCTATTTCAGGTAAAACGTCTGTGTACACAATGTAAATAATGTAAATAATATTTATTTGAACCAAATTCAATTCTCTATTTCAGAGCAACGCACACGAGTTTACTTCCTTTGCCAATTTCCCAGATAATGATAGAATAATCTTATAGAAATTTTACCAACGGATAGAAATCCCGATGACACAGCGAGGTTCATCGACGTTCTTTGCTGGGAATCCCGACGAAAGCTGGACAACGCTCAGCCAGGGAAACGAGCGAACAGAAAATAAAAAAAAAAAAAAAGAAAGAAAGGAAAATAGAAAACGCGCAGGAACTTTCCACGTTCGAGGAGACGTCGCGCGTCGCGAGTAAAAATAATATTTCGCCCTAATCCCGAAAGTGGAAATCCTGCTCCTATCGCGGAACAGAGTTTCCGCTGGTAGTTCGCTTTTTCGGGCCGCTTTCCCGCGGTTTTATTTCGCGGGCTCCCGGAACTTTTGTGAAAAAATTTCGCCCGGTATTTTCGGCGATGCCGTACATAGACCGAAACTACATGGACAGAGAGAGAGAGAGAGAGAGGGAGAGAGAGAGAGAGAAAGAGATGGCCGAGAGATTGGACGATCCGCGAGTGCCGCGCGCGACTGGTAAATACGCTCGGTGCGTCCGCGTCCGGCAGAAAAGTGTTCGAACCGATTTTTCGTTCCAGTCTTCGAACGTATCTCCGTCCGGACCTCTCGACCTCTCATTCGATAACCCAACAGTCAAGGGTACTCGTTCGCGCCAAAGTCCCGAGACTTCGATAATCCTCGGCGAACACGAACACGAACGCGAATGGAAGCGAGCCGAGAAACGCCGGAGAGATCGAGAGGCGGTGATACGGGACCGAGAAACGGGCCAGAGTCGGGACGAGAAAGGGAGAACGAACCCGAGGCTAGAGCTAGAAACGAATAAACGAAACGTAGACACTCGATACTGATTTTAAGAGGTCTCTTTTTTCCCTTGAAAACAGTTTTCGATGAGTTTCTTCGATGACCGCCTTCTGTATCTGCAGGAAGTCAACATAAAAATCACATCAAATCGAAGCCAATTTATCGTGTCTTTTATCTCTCTTATCCAATTGCTATGGCTACCGAGCATCTTATTAAAAACATCTCCGTCTCGTCTCCTCTTTTACTAATAGCAGAGATAGGCCGATGTTTACTGCTCGCAATCATTCGATTGCATCTCGATCTTTACGACGTCGTAACGCGGAATCGGACTATCGATCGAAAAGATTACTGTGAACGCGAAACAGCAAAATCTGGTTAGTTCAGAAAATTGCAGCTTTCCGCGACCGGCGCTAACGATTCACCCTTAACGGTAATTTCGCCGGAGCAAGAACCACAAGGGTATACGGTATCGGTTGGAAAGTTGGTTAAATTTTCGAGCGACGTGTTTCGTCTTGTCTGATTCGTGGGCGAAGCTGCGGGGCGGGAGCAAAGAGGAGAGAGAAGAGAGAGAGAGAGAGTGGAGAGAGAGAGAGAAGCAAATCGAGTCGAACGCGTGCGATGTTTAAACGTGAACGCGCCTCTTCGAAAACGAACCACACGTTGCATTACCCGCTTTGTGGTCGCATGCTCTTTTGATCTACCCCATAATTAATCCGCAGAGGTAACCGGAGACGCGTATGGGCGCACCGGGACCCACAGGGCCGGTTCATTCATCGGCGAAACTCTGGACCGAGTTATTGAAAGGGTATCGGATAAGAGAGGGGAACCCGGCGAGAGACAGTCAAACAGAGAAACAAGGGGGACCGACGGAGACAGAATGAGAGAGAGAGAGAGAGAGAGAGAGAGAGGCAAAGCGAGAAAACGAGCGAGGCAACGAGGAAAAGAGAGAACAGGGACCCTCTGATTAACATTTTAATCAGACCGAGTCACGTGCCACGCGTTTTGTGTACGGAGCCATAACGATCGGTGGCGACGATGCGGCAACTCGAACCAGCAAATATCTAATCGCGGGAAAGAACCGTTCGTCGTTCACGGAAAAATCCGATCCGCTTTCCGTATCGTTCACGCATACGAGTGCATCTACGCTGACACTGTGCGCTCGTCAGAAAAATGAGCAAGCGACAAATCGCGGTAAAAATGTCCGAGGAAATTGAACTCTTTAGACCGGGTCATCTTTTTAATTATCCACGCTTGCGGAAACATAAATACAATACGGATATACCATGATGCAATATAGCGAAAGAATTACCGGTTGCATCAACGACGGAATCTATTTTGACCCAGAGTATATGAAGCTCGATCGACGCCGGTGCTTAGGTCTGTTTTGACCCAGAGTATCTTCGAATTAGTGCACTCAATTTACTGGCAATTACCGAGTAATATATTTGTAAAGAAACGGTATTTCTTTAATTCAAATTTTACCGCGCCTCGCGCGTTGCAGAGCATCTACTGTTAAAGAGAACAACAGATGATTACGTAACCGAGCACATGGTCACGTAAACAGTTCCATTAACAGAGTCTTTGAGTATTGATAAAAGTGTAGATAAAGGAGCGATACGAAATAAAGTTTAAATGTCGCTTCTTTGTTTACAGGTAAGATTGTACATAGTGTAAATAATTGTTGCATATGTATCATAATAAATAAAGGGAAAAAACTTTGTTCACAGGGAAACAATTTCTAATTTAGTCTGGAGATCCTACACCATAGATAATTGTCTTATAAAACGATTTTTAACACGTTCACGACGGGATGCACCACCGGTGGTACAAATACAATGGTCAAAATACGACTCCGTTGTGAACGTGTTAAAAATTCATAATTCAATCTATAAACGGACCTAAGTCATGTATATTCACAAAACTCGTTCGAGGGTTAAATCATAAAAGCGTGAAATCTGTTTAAGGATTGATAAATAAAGCTGGTGCTATAAAATAAATAATGTTTTTGAATAGGTTACTGAGAGAGAATATTAATTTTACATGAAACATCTGCGGGCTGTTCGTAGCATTTGCTCCGTCGACGTTCGGTTCGTAAAACGTACGAAATGTTCGCGTTGAAGCGAAAACGAAATGAAAGAGATCCACCGAAATGGACGTACGATACGCAACATCTTGCCGCGCGATCGCCTACTCGCTTTCGGATGCGGTGGTCGGCTTTGATTCGATTCGAGCGGCTCGTTAACGCGCACCTGCGCGTCGTTGCGCGGCACGAGTCCTCGGCGCAGCATGGCGCAGCGCTTCTTATTTTGCGTGATCTCTCTCTCTCTCTCTCCTCTTTGGAACGGCACGCTTGACTCCGATTCGCAAAAAGAATCTTTTAAAAGACGCCCTCTCGAACCACCTGCTGGCTCGCTAAGTAGATGTGGAATAATTTCTAAAAACCTAACAAATAAATGTCTGCTAATCGGTTACGAGCTGCCTCGTCCGCTCTGGCAACGAACGCACGCACGCTTATCGATCTGCAGTATGATCCATATAAAGATCCAAACTTATGTCTTGTCTGTCTTTTACGAAATTATTGTATTCGATGTCAGCGTTACTAGGTTTGCTTTTAGTACTAAAAGTGACTATTTTGCGTTACTTTATAGACATAATAAGAAGGTGCTACCCACGTTTTTAGCAATATTTTAAAGATAATATGTATATTCAAAGGAATAAGTTTGCTAAATAATGTGTTAATCCTGTGAACCTAGTGTTAATGCGAGTTCGATGTTCAAACTCGTTTATGGCGTAAGAAATATGCTCTTAAATCGAGTGCAAATATAAATATGCAGTGTTTATTCGATATGTGTCCACAACACGGGTCTACCCAGGGACACGTATCGGATAGAAGATGCTATTCTTCGATACACAGCGAAGCTTCTTCGGGATAATACTGGGACGTTTATCGATAAAAAATTTGGGACACGTATCGAGTAAATATTGTATTAGATCAATCATTCTTTCAATGAATATAATAACAACGAATTGAAACGAATAAAATGTTGTCTGATCTGAAGTCTGCAAAGACATTTCGGCCAACCTAATTGTACTTAACGGAAACAGCGTTCAAAGAACAAAATGGTACATATTACATCGTGTTTCGCTGCCGTATACTGGCTTAGCTCTGTCCTCGGTTTCTCCGTCCGTTCCACGTTCGCATAATCGTCTGGAAACGCGACCGTCCAAGGCTCGCCTCAACTTTTTGCAATTCTGTATCGCAGGTCGAATCGCCGCGTCAAACTTGTCCGCGCTGGGAACATTTGCGTCGGTTGCAGCTGCAACGGCCCGGTAAATCGAAGATTTTTACGAGCCGGGTCAAAGTGCACCGAACGTTAACCCTGCCTGCCTGGCAAGCCTGGCCTGGGCCTGGCCTGCCTGCCTGCCATGCCGGCCCGCCGGACAATCCTGTCACTCTGCTTTCCGTTTCGCTTCGAAAGGCAAAGGGCCTGGACACGAGTCCTCCGTTTCGAACGGTTCACGAGAGCGAGTTCGCAACAACCTCGCGATTTCATAATAACGGAGACGACGACAGCGCATCGTTGCGTAACCGAGAAATATGCTCGCGCGTTCGAAGTAGCGTTGCCAACCAGCACGCGATCCACGCGAAAACACGGAGCTTGTTTCTCGCTCGATATCTTTGTCCGTACGATTTTCTTTGAACGTATCATTTTTATCATCTTCGCCGCTCGAGCCGTACAAAACATGATAGCTCGAGACTCATCCTATCGAACCACCCCGCTCAACTGTGTCGCTGTGCGTTTGCGTGTACCAGTACAGACTGTCCCCGGACATTTCCGACACAATTATCAAATTAAACGCGTGCGATCTAATCCATAGTTGTACCAGCAACCAGGTATCCAAGTTTAACCCTTATGTGGGCAACCAAACTTTTCACGGTTGTTGGGCAACCGGGGTACCCGGGTACCCCGAGCGTTCGATGCCGATATATAAAAAATAAAGTGACAATTTTACTTTCATGCGTTCCCATAACTTTTAGTTTTTTTGTCTATGGTATACTAAGTATTGTTTTAAACAGTTTAAGTGAAGCAACTGCTTCAAAAAATAGTATAACTCTTTTATGCTATTCGTATGTGGACGTACGATATTTGACTCTTCGACTTATACAACAGTATTCAACTTTATTTGGTCACAACCAAAATGTTACAATATATTCGTATGTGCCAAAAAAAAAAAGAAAAGTTTGTTGTATTACTATCCACAATGCACAGTGATAATGTTGTTTCTGGGCCAAAGAGAAAACCAGAAATAGTCCACTTCTATAAGAAAACAAAATCTGGTGTCGACATGATGGATCAAATTTTGAGACGATACAGTATACAAAGACGTACTAACAGATGGCCATTAGCATTTTTTTTTTACATAATTGACATTGCTGCTCTTGCCTCATACATCATATATATTTCTAATAACGATATGTTGCCTAACAAATCCAATAATCGCCGAATATTTTTACGCCAAGTGAGAGAGGAACTTTTGTCTTCCAGTAATTAGAAGTCGATCAACCAATGTTCAAGCGATGAGACATTTCTCTTGTAAATTAGCAATAGAAAGCATGCTGCATAAGTCACCAACAATGACCGACGTTCCTTCAACTTCAGGCACTGTACAACAACGAGATAAAACTGGACGAAAAAGAGTTGTAGGCTCATGTTATATATACCAAGCTGACCCTGATAGAAAACGTAGAAAGACACGAAAATATTGTCAAAACTGTATAAAACCAGTTTTCCGACGAACACGCCAATACTCTGATAGTTTGTAAAAATTGTCCTATTATTGGTTAATAATAGTAACTATACTAATAATAAAATAATACCAATTGAAAAAATTTGTGTGTTGTATGATTGTGTTGTAAAACTTCCCTTCATAAGCATCCAACTACAACTTCCTATGTATGGGTACCCGGGTACCCGGTTACCCGACAACCGTATAACTGAGATTGAAGCCTTATTATTTAATATGTTTTGCATCAATTTTAATTCTGTAACCATAAATCGACAGAGAACCTTCTAAATAATGGGGATCCAGGGCGGTTTTGCGATATCTTCATAAAAACATAACAAATTATTAGAGCAAACTTAGAAAAGGGTACCCGGTTGCCCACATAAGGGTTAACACCCTACCACTCAAAAGTATCCGGACACTCCGCGGTGGATACGTCGATGAATTTCGTATTCAATTTTAGCGTAGTATTGGTAAGTTTTCCACCTACGTAATTTATAATTTACAACTTTAGATATTTCCTACGAAACTAACAAGTGTCCGGATATTTTTGAGCGGTAGTGTGTAATTTCCTTTGACATATTTTTATATCTTCCTAGAAGCAAAATTGCTCCGGTATTCTTAACCCTTTGCACTTGGATGTCCCCTCTAAGGAGACGTTATGAGTCTAGAATCGATGGCTTCGAGTGCAAAGGGTTAACATTTTTAAAAGGAAGCTTAGAAATGTTCTTTCTACATAATAATCTGAGACGAAATTTTGAAATTGAAGCAATTGAAATTGCTGTTGAAGGATTCGTTAAAAAGTCGTTAGCTCTGAAGTCAAGAAACAAACTTTTAGATTCTCTGCATAAAATGGATTATCAATTACCCTTAAGTATTGAAATGTTTATAGTTGAACCTAATATTAAGGCGTGTATTTGTATTCATCAATACTTCACAGATTGTAAACTATTTATTTAATTATTATGTATCATTGTAATACCAAACTGCAAAATAAATTGTAAAGCGAAATGGGCCCTTTAAGGGTCTAAAGAGCTTAATTAAAAAAAAAAAAAAAAAAAAGAGCTCTGAAGTCCCGAAAATAATCGCAAGTAACGTGTTAATAACGTTGCACACCGAATCAATGCGATTTCACGAAGAGAATGCGAAATTGATTTCGAACGGCGCGCCATTACCGACGTCTCATCGATACACGTTGCCCCGTTGCGGGAATGACAGATGGTTTAAAATATTGTCTTCTCGTCGAGAAGTTCTCGAGCGTTACGAAAGGAAAGAGGCTAGGGCGATTCGGGGAAAAGGAAAAAAAAAAGAAATCTCCGGTTTCTTCTCGAGGGAAGGGTCGAAGCGAAGCGGTTGCAGCCGCGGACTCGGATCCTCGTGTTTCCAACGGCTAATAAATCGCATTCAGACAGCTCGGAATCCCGTTGGCTCGGGTTCATCGATGAAAAACATCTGTCACCGATAACCTTAAATTAATATCGACGTTGATTAAATAATCGACGACGCGTGTGGGAGTCGTTGAAATCGAATCGACCGAATAAAACGGTGAAAAGACCGACGGGTCCGAGAGTTAAAATTCTTATAAGCATAAAGGTCCAAACGTGGCCTTGTCGAATAAAGATATCGAGCCCGGTTCCGCTGCGAATTTTTCAAAATTTCAAAACTCGCATCGATTCCGCGTGTTTCAGAGAAATCGAAACGAAAGGAAACGGGACGAGGAAGAGTGGAGTGCAGTGGAAGAATACGAAGGAAGCGAGAAGAGGGAGGAACGGTCCGAAACAAGTCGGGCAGAGCAGAGGGAACGGAGAAGCGGCGGAAAGAGAAAGGGAGAGAGTGCGCCTAAAATAGGGAGCAATAAATTGTCCACTATCTTCGCTGGGTTAAACACATTAAAGCGTCTTGAGATAAGGCCGGTTGGCGGCCCGTTTGTTCACGGGGTTCCTGCCGACCGGCATGAAGGACTGCAACGTGTTATCCGCGCCAGGAAAAGAGAAGAGGACGGCAGGGTTGGCGAGGCGGAGAAGCGGAGAGGCGTTTCTCCTCTCTGGACTTCTGGAGGGGACCCTCCGATTGCCTCGATGCCGGTCTCAGCAGCCGGTATCGAGCTCAAAAGTCAGAAACCATTTTCAAATCGAGAAAAACCTACTCTCTCTCTCTCTCTCTCCGATCGATTTCGTTTTCCGCCGCTGCGAATAGTAATTATAGTCGAAAGAGAGGAGGAGCGGAAAGCGGCCTGGCGTTTGCCGGGTTAAGTCGAAGGTGTCGAGAATAATGGAGGCGGCAGACGGCGACAGTTTAAGAGAGCTTCGCCCGAGAAGAAGGCGCCCGGTTCCCTCTCTCGAATTTGCAATTACTCTGCAATTAAGAAACGATTATTTTGCATAGACGACAGCGTTTCTCGAGGCTGGAAGCGCGAATCGCGCCACGCCGCGCCGCGCCGCGTGTCACCAAGAACTTACGCCCGACTAATATTTTAACGAGCCTCGTAAACCGATTCCAAGACCGACGACGAAATCCCCACCCCTCCCGGCCGCTCGTCTCTCTTTCTTCCTCTTTGTCCCTCCTGCGACACCCTCGAACTCGCCATCGAGTAAGCTGTTCGAGGAAAAACGTACTTTGCATATTCACCCCAGCCACCAGCGCGCCGACCGCGCCGACTAATATCTTCTTCGGGGCGATTAGGGCTCGAATCTCTTCGGTCGCGATACGGATTGTTCGCGACACGAATCGTCCAACGACACCGCGACACACCGATTGCGTCGATCCCGATCGCACTGTTTCGCGAATTTTAGGTGGAAAAAAGCTCATCTCGGAAAGTAGATATAACCACAGACGAGGGATAGGAATAGACCAATCACCATACGGGGTACGATGAAGTGAAAATAGCTTTGAATCACCCCAATCAGAATTTTCTCATTTTTACGGATTCTCTTAGTGCACTACTCTCGTTGAAACAAACTAATATAAGCACAAAAACGAATCCCTATATCTTTGAAATAAGAAAAAACGTTTTCAACTTCGCATCCGAAACCACAAACGATAGTAAAATTAAATTCTACTGGGTACCATCTCATATTGGGATTCTGGGTAACGAGAGTGCAGACACATTAGCTAAAACAGCAACCAACACGACAGCCTCATTCTCCGTCAAAATTCCCTTCTCAGATCTAAGAGAATCGGTTAAAACAGCGGCAACACAAAACACATTTGACATCATAGAGAAAGAAGGTTTATCTAAAGGTGTAAACTACTTCACATACTTCCACAACCGAAAATCTAAACCGTGGTACAGTCACACAAATCTCCATCGTGAGATTGTCACAACGATAAACAGATGCAGATCAGGACACTACAATCTTGCCAGCTCTCTTGCTCGAATTGGCATAATAAACGATCCACGATGTCAGTGCGGTTATGAGAATCAGGATATCGACCACGTGCTATGGCAGTGTCCCACGTTTGATGAACTGAGGTTGGAGTTTATCAGACAACTACGGAAACTGCATCTTTTTCTTCCGCTCTCATGCAATGTTCTCCTATCCAGACCTACGGTTGAAATATGTAAAATAACCTACTCGTTTTTGAATGCCTGTGAGCTAAATATCTGAGAAAATTGTACAGTTTATAATAATGTATAATGTATAGGAAAGTAATGTATGGCAAAATAATCTCTACTTTGAGATTCTAATTGCATTAAATAAAAAAAAAAAAAACCATACGGGGTTTCTTGTCTCACATGTAAACAAATGGTTTTCTTACGCCCTCTACGCTGACGAACGATAAATGCAAAACTAGATCTACAAGAATGAGCAAATCTGATTGACGAGTTATGTATCTGATGTTATGACTATATTATATTTTCTTATTTGATGTCATTATGTTGTATATCTGCAATTATCTGTATCAATACAATATTAACCAGTTAACTGTGATTGACGAGTATACTCGTCATGGAGAAGTGGCACGATTTTGTGTATTGACGAGTATACTCGTCATGCGTAAAATTTTAATTCTGGTGAAAACTAAATTGTATTCGTAGAATTTTAATATGTTTAAAATGTTTAGAGGTCAAGACGAAATGAAACAAACAAATGAAAATTATAAATAATTTGAGTTGGATTTATAACTATAAATATGACGACTATACCCGTCATCGCTTGATTATCGCGACGCACACTGGTGGGCGCTTTGCAAAGAGATCGCCACAGTTAACTGGTTAATAAATATAGATACAACGTTTTCAAATTATAGAAATACAATTTTCATAAATCTTGAACGTGAATATCTTTGCGCATACGTTTATTTCATACATTTTATTTGTACGTATAATTATTATTCGCATTTCTATAATTTCTTAACACTATTAATACGCACCCATTTTAAATATATTTTGTAACTGAATTTGAAAAAGCAAATATATTGAAATTTACTATACATTTTCATGTATGTTTCATTTGAACAACATAAATTTTGCTTTTAAAGAATCTTGCAAAATAAATCTTGCAAATAAATAATTATGTAGTTGATCGTTTTTTGCGACATGTCAATCTATTTTACTATCGACTGAGACCGTAGTCGTATTATTTTCTTTCACGTTTGTAGTGAGAAAATGAACGACGAACGCAATAATAGTACGACACGTACAAACACAACCGCGTACACAACGTGTAAGCGATATACGCGACGTGTTAGAATAGAAACGATACGAAAACAGGAATTCGTACAAAGAAAGTTAATGTTCGGACTATGGTTGGAATTCGCGGCGCGTAACAGGCTGGAACAAAATTACGAAATTATGGGAGAGCCGCGAGTTTGGGGTTCGCGTTTCGGGGGCAGGCTATTCTCCCCTCCGCACCCTCTGTCTCGCGTTCCTTCTGCGGTCCCGTGGACCTCGGCGGACCTCGTGGACCTCGGCGGACCCCGTGGTCCCTCTCGGATCGGTTTGTTCTTGTTGCCGGGTGCAGCTCGGCTCGGCTTGGCTCGAAGCGGTTCGGCGCGGATGTACGCGGAGCCGTCGAGATAGATGGGAGAGTTTCGCGGTGCGCGCCCACATAGCGGCAATGTAAGTCATGCTTCTTTATGGGCCGGCCCGTGACCCCGCTACTTGTAAACCGACTAAAGATTCAGAAATAGCCGTCGCCGCACCGTATCCTCTCCCCTCGCTCCACCACCCTCCGCGACACAGGCTTTGCTTACCCGCTTCTTTCTTTCCATCTGTCTCGGACACCGACACGACACCGACACCGACACCGACACCGACACCGTCTACGGGCAGAGATCGTTGCCGTAACTTATGTACCGTAATACGATCGAACCGACGGAATTGCAAGCAGCTACGACGAACAATCCGTAACTGCACCCCCTGCCCCGCTGCTACGCTACTACACGCCCACAATGCTCGGTGTCTCCTCGCCGAAACCCTCTCGAAATTTCGCGGTGTCGTCGTACCTGATGGTTTCCGGCGAATTTTTTAATTAAAAATTTGCAAATACTGTTACACTATTTTCAACCTATCAAACATCCCAGATAGCACAGAGACGTCTTAAAGACGTTCAGACGTCTATTAGACGTCTGAATGTCCTACGAACGGCTTCCGAACGGCTTCTGAACGTCTCTGGAACGTCTTTGTGAAAAAACTGTACGTCTTTAAGACGTCTCGAAACAGACGTATTCAAGACGTCCCGAAACAGACCCTTAGTACCACAAAAATATTAGATAGATATGTTTGTCAAATATTGGAAAAATATTTTTTAAGCCACATTTTTTCTTGTGAGAAAAATATTGAATTTGAATACAGTATACATGTACAAGAAATATAAATTGAATGTTGTTTTAATTGAATAACAAAAAAATTAAATAAATAAAAAAATAAATTAAAAGAATGTTTTTCAGCATATCCGCGAACATTAACATTTTATGCTTTATTTATTTATTTATTTATAAATAAAAAAAATTAATTAAAAGAATGTTTTTCAGCATATCCGCGAACATTAACATTTTATGCTTTATTTATTTATTTAACTTATTTATTTATTTATCTATTTATTTTGATATATTATTTTGGATTTTGGATTTGTGATATATAATGTATAGTTTTATTATTAAACAATATTTATTGCTAAATTCTATTGCGAATATATATGTAATATATTCTAATAGTACTAAATTAACAATTTAGTTATTTAACTTTCCTAAATAAATAAACGTCTATTCGAAGGATGGAAAACTGCGTTATATCGTGTTGCGTGTGTACAGTTTGTAAAGCTTTTCTCTAGCAGTTTAGAATGACTGAAACGTCAAGAAATGAAACGTCTTAAAGACGACTCGTAAAAGACGTCTTTTCAGGACGTAAGACGTTCAGACCAAAAATGGACGTAAAACAGACGTCTTTAAGACGTCCAGTGCTATCTGGGATAGAAAGACAATAGATTTTCGTTTCACCCCAGTCCGTTGCATTTCAGGTAGAAAATTTTTATTTTGCACAAAAATCCCGCAGTCTAGTAACTAGGTGTACTTGCCCGGGTGGTTATGTAGACTTAAGAGCGCAGCGTGATATGCCTTTCGCAATGAAAAATCCGATTGGTGTTCTAACACTCAATCAGGAAACGCATACTATTCGCTGTCCTACAGGTTATAGCAGAGCTTCTGAGGTCCCGGAAAACCAACGTTTAAAGTATTCGCTCAGGCTAGAATTTTGCTCGTTGGGGGTGCGAAAGAGTGTGTACACTAACGGCGGTCGCTTAATTGATGTAAGACACTCTTGTGAATCGTTTCGCACCTCTATCAGGTGGCGGTGATGGGAAAATCTACGATACTGGAATGAGAAACCGAGTTTATAACGGTCGTGTGTTGCAACTGAAGAACTTCCAAATTGTCTTATGAGTTTTTTGAATGTTAAGTCTATGGAGAAGAACATCGTTATTTTCTATAAAACTAATAGAGCTCTACCGAAAAATCGTACTTTAACACTAGATTGCCTAAGCAAGTCATTTTGACTGCTTTATATTTTTTTTTTTCGAACTGAAATACATTTTTTTTATTGCTAATACTTATTAATAACTTGTTATATGACTGTAAGTGATATAAAATATATTAAAAATTACTGTTAAACAAATTTCTTTGCGCATTAGTTATTTTTTCACAATGCAGTCATTTTGACTGCTTTCAGGCAATATAGGTATATACTAAGCTCCCGTCTTTCTAGTGTTAAATTGAAGCCCTTACTTTCTTTATCAAGTTTATGCAAAATGGTTCAAAAAATATGTCCTACAACTCGAGAAAAACGGTCCTAAAAAGGTTGTGTGCGCAGGAAAAATTGCGTAGCGCTTCGCGGCACTGAGCGAAAACAGAACGTTATTGTGCTTGCATTTTAATTTAAAAAAAGAACTTTGAAAAAAAATTCTATTTTTGCGCGCTTTAATGTTTTCCATTATTCTCTATGGGAGCCTTCGTTTTTCTTCTTTATTTACACAATCACTTGTCCGATTTTCGATTTTATTTTTTTAAAACCTTCTCGGAGGACACGTGCATATGCGTGCAAAAAATTTCATTGAAATCGGTCGAGCGGTTTAGAAGGAGAAGAATGTCAACGAAATGCAAGAGTAGCGTAAAGAAGAGCTTTGTTCGTTCACTTCGTTCACTCGCTGCGCTCTTAATTATAAACAGGTTTCGGTAGCACCTGACTCGCAACGTAACTCCTATCGAAATCGATATTGCAACAGTTTTCGAGCCACGGTCAGATTTTCCAATTTTCAAGTTCCGATCGGCGTGCCGCGTTTTTCGTTCGGTGGATGCGGATTTATCGACCACAGACTGGAACCGCCTGAAAAAGCATGCGAAAAGGGAAGAAAGGGTCGGTCCTCTCGGCGTGGCGGGATCGGCGATCGGAGATCGAACGCCTCGCGACTAACAATGGCCATGTAGTTCGCGGTGCTCGATGCGCCGCGCGTTTCGCATTTTCGATTGAAACCGGGCCCGGCCGTCGATCACGGGACACGGACGGAGAGGAGGAAAGACGCTCGAGTCGCGGCGGAATGGAATCGGAATCGGAATGAGAATCGGAATCGGAATCCCGATCGGAATATGTGCCGGTAGCGGAGAATCAATGCCGCGATGGGAATAATATTACTGGTCGCTATCGCCGTCGCAACGCGCGTCAAACCTATTCGCGATCAATGATATCTCCCGCGGCAAGAGACGCGCCAACACACGGTCTTGATTATTCACCGCTCTTACGTATCGGAGATCGCCGATCGGAGGCTGCCTCGTCGAAATAAGGACCGATACACGAGAGCGACGCGACGCCGCAACTCGCCGATACTCTATACGATTCCGTTCATCGGCGAAAGCGAGATCGCACGATCGTAAGCGTGACATAATTCAAAATAAAAGCCCGTCGAATCGAACAACGACACCGTCGCGACACCTTCGCGACAGCAACGCGACTCCCCTCCGCGACACAACAGACTCGCATCGGGTGCGATCTCGAACCCGAGAACGGAATCGTGTCATTTTTTAGAAGACATCGCGTACCAGTCTCTTTTGCTGCTCTAAACACTTTCACTATTAACCCTTTGCGGACGAGAGGCGACAATCGGTGTTCATGCTAGATTTCGTTATCTCCAACCGAAGGGAATGAACTATTGGTTCTTGGAAGGGTTCCTTAGCTGTTGGTGTTCTTTCATACGAGGTGTGAAAAGACATATCAGTTCAGAGATAAGATAAAATTAATAAAAGTTTCTTCTAAGAAGAAGAAATCATTTAACACTTTGACTGCCAAACTGGAAACCTAAAAAATTCCATAAAATAAAAGCAAGTTGTTTAATGAAATAAAAATTGGAAAAATTAAGTGTATGATGTTGAGTAGTTCTCCAACTTTCTTACATTTTACCGATCCTAATCAAATTTGGTGGAACGAATATATTAACATTAGCCGGCGAGTGGTGGCTCGTCCGGTGGTGTTGTGGGATGGTGATCGTGGAGGTTAAGCGACGTTGGTTTTTGGGGCCCGTCGAAAGATGGGTGAACGCATAGGTTAGGTGTGAACCTATAGCGAGGATTGTAACCCTGAGGGGAACAATAATAAAAGAATAGAATAGAATAAAATATATTAACATTAAAGTTTATTTTAAAATCTGGACATATAATTCCGTCACCCGCATATGGGTGACATGCCAGTCAACGTGTTAATTGTACCATGTAAGACACTCAACATATTTGCTAAAATCGTCTCGTCCTGCTACCTGACTGAAAAGGTCGTCGCCCGCAAAGGGTTGGACGACGGAATTATTGTAGTCACGACGTAAACGTAATCTCCTAAGCATCGTCCTATCGATGGTCGCGCTAAAACGACGCGAGGCAACGCCGGGAGGAGCAGCTCGAACGAGAACAAGAGGGACGTCGAATCGGAGGGGCGGTCGACGAGGTCGCGTGACGAACGAGCCTCCGGTGCTCTCGTTGAAAAAGCCAGGTGAGCATCGCAAGCTCGTTGTCCTAATCCGCGTCATCAGCAGGCTCGAGTGCGCCTCTCCACGTCGCTACGTGTCGAACGATCTCGAAAGGTTTCGAGCATGCGGGCGGCTGCACGGTGCGTTCAACCGGGGGTTTAGAGACGAAAATCAAATTTCAAGCCGCGTCGGACAAAACTGTACCTCTTCGTGTCTTCCTATTTTAACCCTTCGTCCGCAATCTGTCGGTCGTTTGTGTCCGCAGCGAAATTTCACTCTTGAATTCTTCTCTTTCTTACTCCGTAGATTCGCGATAAGGTAGAGCGATCACGTTACCGACAAAAATAGGCCAAAAATTGGTGTTACGTGTCTCAACTTTTCGTCTTTATATGAGAATTTTTATGACATTATGTATTAGTCACTTTTAATCGCTTGTGCTATAACATCGAGTTAGACTCGTGACGAAGATTTGGAACAGGATCGACTAAACTATGTTGTTATTAGACTGCGGATATTATGCATTTACGACAAGAATGTGTAGATGTAATTTAAAAAAGTAAAACTATCAGACGAATTTAAAGCCACCGTCGTATGATTGTTGATGCATTGAACATATTAAGAAAGAAATTAAATTTTTATTTCCGTCCAGTTTCTTCCTATTTCATCCAACTTTTACTCAACATTTTTTAAATTTATGCCTTCACTTTCACTCTCTCCTTTGCATACATATATATCGGTTAACAATAAACATTTGGCACTAAAAACTATGCAACTTACCTCCACAAACAGCATCCATAATGCACGATTAAAATCGATTCGTTTCAATACAATTTGCACACTGTACACTTAAAATTCGCAATGCGCTTCACAAGCATAAAAAGGCACGGTCTAATGAACTCGAAGTTCGGACTGTGATTGTTGGTCAGGTATAAAAAAATGACCTTTTCAATGTATCCTAACGCGAAGAACCTATTTCAACCCTCAACGGTCCGGAAGTACATAACATTTTTATATCAAGTATAGAAAGGAAAAATATTATTAACACACTATCGGCGGGAAGGGTCTTAATACCTTTTCCACAGACTGGCGCTTATCGGCGGGTCGGGTATTAATACCTTTTATGCAGAATGTACGCCAAGCGTTAGTAAAATACTTACCAATGGTTGTTTTTTTTTCATTGTCACTAATTTTTGAGCAGGAATGATGTTTTTCGTAAAGCCTGACCAGTGTTTAGTCCTAAATTTATTAATTTTTAAGAAAAACTAATAATTTTATGAAATGTGCTATTTTGACACTGCAAGTTTCGTGCTTACAAAGTAGCATAAATTCAGTTGATTGATTTTGACAGCATTGTGTTTAAGTTTTCTGCAAGTATCAAGTGCATATGTGTCGCGTTTTACGGAAATGACAAAATACAAAGTTTCAGGACGTAATAATAAGTGCATGTTTTCTAAAAAGTGCACTTTTTTCATACTTCACTAATTTTCGCCCGCTATACGTGTGAGTCAAGCTCATGATGTTACCCGCCGATAGTGTGTTAATTAATTTGATTTTGGGACATCGGATCCAGTAAGTATTGGTGGCATTGGTCCGTTAAGGGTTGAAAAGAAGTTGTCGCCTAAACTAGAGTGGAATTCGCGGGGTTGGACCGCAGGATCGAGCAAAGAGGGAGGCGTGATAGAGCGAAGGGAGCTGGGAGAAGTCGGTGGAGATATCCCGGCGATTCGGCAATATCGCGCGGTCGACAAATTAGCGTTAATCCTAGGTCGTTAGCAAGATTGATGCCAGGATTTCACTTAAGGGCGCAGTCGAAGGGAAAGTTTCGAGGGAATAGTGCTCGTAGACGTAGTCGTAGCAGCATCCTCGCTGTCATTGTCGTTCTCGTTCTCGTCGGGCGGCTGTAATGAAGTGGGTGGACCGGTGACTGGCTGGTATAACACGAGAGCCCCGAGTCCTCGGCGCTGCCGCTGCCGGGCGAAATACCTATACATATGCGTTCCCGTTCTCGTTCTCGTTCCCGTTCTCGTTCCTGTTCCCGTTCTCGTTCCTGTTCTCGGAGACATCGAGCTAGGAGACACGAAGGAGCCGAGTCGAACCGGAGGGTCGCCAAGCCAGAGGGTAGCGAACGAAAACGAGCAAAGGGAGAGAGCCATAGACGGCTCGAAAGAGAGAGAGAGAGAGAGAGAGAGAGAGAAAGAAAGAGGGTGAAGAGATGGTCTAGATCGAGACAGTCGTACGATGACCACGGATCAATCCACCCTCCGTTGTCCACCCCTGGGTCTCTCGGTTGTCCTTGTTCCCCCTCGGTCGAGAGCTCCGGTCACGGAAAGTCCGGTCCCGGCAGTCCAGGTTGATTATCGACTGGCAGCGATCTAAAAATTTCAACGCGATTGATTATTCCGTTCTCTCTCTGTCTCTCTCTCTCTCGGCTCGTTGTTGAAGCGGCTCGTTGCGGCGGCGGCGGTTACAGGTGAAACGAGGCCAGTTTTCATCTGGGCGGCAAATCGGTTGCGCGTCGTAAAAATCCGAAGCCGGAGGTGATCGGTTTGCCACGCTCGGAGGTGATCTCGATCTATCTATACTGGACGCGTCGACGAATTCGACACGGTCCCTCTCCGGATGACGAGAACAGCGAACCGATGACACGCCGCCTCGGGCCCGAATCTCCGAGAGCCGAGGGGCTCGATCGGCCCGAGACCGAGAGAGTCTCTCTGGCTTTGCCTTTTGCCTTTGCCTCTATCCTGCTCTCTCGTCTCTTTTACTTTTTACCCTTTTTCCTCTTTTCTCGTTCCTTTGCCGTCTCGGCTTACTTCTATTCTCCACCCTCGCTGTCTCCTTTCGTTGCCGTCGTCCTCTTTCTCTTCTTTTCGCCGACCAGCTCTCTCCACCCTTCCTTCCTCTCTCTGCTCATCGTTCGAAAGCGTTCTCTTTGGTCGTTCGTTCGCTCCAACTTTTACGAGCACCTTCAACCGAGGAGCCCCGTAATTGCCTCTTTAGCGGTAACCCCCCGGCCGACTCTTCCTCCCGGTACTGGAACCGCGTTCCAACCGTCGAACCGTCGAAAACGTCGAACCGTCGTCGCGTCGAGTGCTTCTTTCCTACCTTTTTCCACCACCCACCTCCTACGCCTCCGTCGTTTCTTTTCTTCCGCTCGGCAGTCTTTCTTTTCTACCCTCGACGCGATGGTATGGCGGCAATCGATCTTTCTTCGCCACGCTAAACTTCGCCGGACCTAATCGTCGAACGACGTCGATCGAATTTTGCGAGAACCAGTTCGCAAAACCATCGCGCGGTCGACTCTCCGCCGAACAGAATGCCGAATACCCGTCTCGGAAAAAGGAGGTATGCGGTGGATGCTTATTCTCTCTTCGGCTCCTCTCGGAATGCACAGGGTGAGTCACCGTACATTTTCACCTGAAATACCTCTGCGTCGCTTTTAACTGTACGAGAAAGTGTGCGAGAAACTGCACGGTCGATCATCCTCCTTAACGCGATTAACACTAGAACCGGATCGGTCAATATCACTTGCTCCTAATTTATTTTTTTGGAAATATTGAAGTCATAAGTATGCTTTCGTGAGAAAATTTTTCGGCAAACTTCTTTATCCAAGTGGGTATTTAAGGTTTTTTTTTAAAATGATTTTCACATTAATATACTCATATACAAAATTTAAATTTTGTTACGTCCTGAGTGGACCGAATTATAGTTTTGAAGGGATAGTACGCAGTTTCGAACCTACCTGCATTCACCGGCTACGGTTCGGGAAATTGAGGATCGTTTAAATAAAGGTTGTACCCTTTTATTGATAAAAATTGATTTATTTATTCAAAAATAGGAAACTGAATCAGATATTAAGGTTTACAGATATTATTTATAGAGCAGATATACGTGAGTGCATTTAGCGCGATAAAAATATAGAAAATATAATATAATATAATATTACCGAAATACAATCTTCTTGGTGCTGGTATAATATGGTAGGTAATGACGCTTGAGGTATCTCAGGGATCCTTTGAATAATCCCCTCGGTCTCCTCGTGATGTATGTTGGTTAATCCAATGGTTCACTTTCAGTTTTAACTATTTTCCAACACAATGGCTCAAATAAACTCAATTCTAAATCGTTTGACACTTCAATTGTAACTGCCTCTTAAGGAGCTGAACCCTTTATTTATAGGTAGCCAATTCTTTGTCTTTGAAGATGCTGGCTCAGGAGTAGGGGTCCTCATCATCCGATGCCATTCTTATTGATTCTCAGAATGAAACCGAACTTTCATTGTGCAGTTTGAATTATCATAGCTTTTTCTCGTGGCAATATCTGATATCTCTTCTATTGAGTCTAAGGATGCAAACCGATCTATTTGTGCATTTCGCAGAAGGCTGAATCGTTGATTTGGCATCCTGTTGATGCGTCACTATATTGCGCAGTTCGAATAACTTATATTATATGTGTGTATAATTATATATGTACCTATTTGATTGTTAACATGAATTTATTTAGCACTGATTATTTTATTGTTCTATTTCTAAACTTACCTTTCTCGTGACATTATCGGACTTTGCAATAATTCTTTATTAGATTGATTAATCATTGGCGGTCGAACCACCAGACGTGACAGTACCAAGTTTGATTAGGATCTGTAAAATGCAGGAAAGTTGGAGGACTACTTCATATCATAAATTTAATATTTTTTTCAATTTTTATTTCATTGAATAGCTTACTTTGATTTTACGGAATTTCTGAGGTTCCTAGTTTGGCAGTCAAAGTGTTAAACGAAACTGGTACGCGCGAAATCTAAGAAAATGCAATTTTGGTGTTATCATGAGGCAGCGTATGTTGCATCTGGTGCTTCTGGTAGTTCTAGTGATAATCTTTACCGCGTTAGAAGAAGCTTAAATTAAATTTTTGCTTCGCGTTTTAGGGAAACCGCGTTACAGGTTTTTTTTTTTTTTTTTTGCGGTTCCAAATATATTTTTTGCTGGTGTGGAAATTGATGCTTTTAGCAAAGTCTCGAAAATTGTCTTTCTTCTTTTTTTTGACAGTTTTTCTAGCCAAAGCCGAAAATTTTTTATATTCTATGTAATCATTACAGCTTTTAGCGAATTGCCATTTTTTAAAGGCAGCTTTTCTAAGCCTTTTAACCTTGTCGCATTCCGAATCCCACCATGGTACCGGATTTCGATGAACTCTGTCATTGACAATTCTTTTTTTTGGAGTGTTTGTTGTTATAGCTACAGGAGGTTTTACCTCAGTTTAAATAAATCTTATGTAGGATTTTCCATAATTAACACTTTGGCGTCCGCACGTTTCGTAAACATTTCTTCGCTTGGCGCCGGCAGCATTAATTCAGATTAATGAACTTACTTACTTACTTATTTTTTTCTGACTTTTTTTTGCTGCCGCCGGCCACTGAGTGGTACCATACGCACTACAACAATGTGGTGTCGCCGGTCACTGAGCGGTACCATGCGCACTACACCACTGTGATTTTTTTTTGCTGCGCCGGCCGTCGAGCGATACTTTGCGAAAGTCACCACTGTGGTGTCGCCGGACGTCATAGTGTTAAAATAAAAATCCTAATAGAGCAGATCCTGTTTCCGAAAAGAATTGCTTGGAAAGCAAATTTTCACTCTCTCGGGTATTTCAAGTCTTCGGTGTTGCGATTTTCGTGTTTCCTTCGAGCTTTGAAAAAAGTTGCATCAATTCTGACTTGGAGAGTTCCCGATTCGGGACCAGAGTGCAACGCTACGCGCAAAAGATCCGCGTGCAAGAGTGCAAGCGTGCCGGTTGCTCCATATCTGTCTGGAGCGCTTCACGAGTCACGTTTACGGCCAGTCGTAACGGTCGTACGTGCCCGTCTCGTAATTGATTCGTCTTGCTCGAGCCTCGGGATCGTGACGACATCTTCGAGAATGGCGATGATTCGCGTTCGCCGATCTCGCCGCGACGGAGGGTAATTCCGCGGGGGAGGGGGTGGTACTCGCGAATAATCGAGGACGCGACAAACGGAATTGCAAATTCTCGGAAGGATAACGCGAGTCGATGGCTTTCCATCTATTATGCGTTTCGTTGTATTGTGGTTCTTCGGATCCGTTGCCGTGCTTGTTATTTGCAACTTGTTCGAAACTTTGCTGTTCCACTTTAGCTACTCTTTCGCAAAGACGGTGTATTTTCTTGCGATAACGTCAAAGGCTTCTGTTTAGTGTCAATTCTTCTGTATATCGCACACAAATCTTACCTGTTTCGAACAGAGTTATCAATAATTATTATTAGGTCGTCCCGTAAGTTCGTGCCGTGGATATATTTATATTATTTGTAAAAGAAACACCTTGCGCTACCATGTATACACACATGTAAAAAGTGTCGTTCTTGAAACAGTATTATGACGCGCGGTCGTCGCCCCGTATTTCGACACAATAACTGATCGACGACGACTCGCGCTATAAGGACAAACATATAAAAACCACAGACACTAGTGTCTTCGTTTTGAATAATCCGTTCGGCAAGGAACAGTTAACGTTTAGACTTTGTAGAGAGCAGTCAATAAAGCATTTTTATAGATTACACGAGTCAATCTCCTGAGAAGACCCTTCCGCTCTACATATTCACCATTGAAAAGTATTTTCGACGGTATTATGTATTTGCCAAAAAAGTCAGAAGAGGTTGCGGAATAAAGGGTGATTACTAGACAGCGGATGTTTATGTAATTTCCAATTATTGCAGACAAATTTCCAGAAAATGGATTCTTCATGGGAACGGCCTCTGTAGATCCAAAACAAATGAAAATCGTGCTAAATTCTAGCATTTTTTAAACATTTTCATAAGCCATAAATGCACAAAGATCTGGTGATTATTTTTAGAATTTAAACGGTACAAGAGTAAACGGCACGAACTTATGGGACGACCTAATGACTCGCGGACATCACCGATCCTGTTCGTTTATAAAATATTTTTGTCGTCGAACAAGAAGAGCCAAATCATATCCGTGATTATGTTTGGCCTGGTGGTTTCCACGCACGACATCTCGGTTATCCAAGGTCGGACGGCTCGGTAGCCGAAGAAAAAGCGGCGACGAGCTCTGGACGACGAGAATAAAGGAAGCGTAGAGGAAAGATCGTTCGCAGACTCTTTTCGAACTGCTACTCGGAATCGATAGCACGGCCAAAGACGACGCGCCGCGTCGCGACGTCGGTGAAACCGTGGCCGTTGAACGTTGCGCCAAAATCCTGAGAAGCAACGTTACGACAGTGCATTGACACCGTTTCCTGGAGTCGGCTGTATTTTCGCGTCGCGACGGGTCGCGCGTCGTGTCTTTTCATGTCGCGTATCCACTCTTCGCGGAAGCAGTAAAAAATCAGCGAGCACCGAAGAGACGGGACGCAACTGTTGCACCGACAAACAGGATAAAACAGCGTTTTCGCATTGTCCAGTCGACAATGGAACGGTGATCGATTATCGGCCGGAATAACCATCGTTTTCGACTTTGCCGTTACACCTTCCGTTATGCGGCTTTGGAACTACCTGTACTGCAAACACGGTTATTATTCGGTAAGCCTTATCTTTGCATACGTCATTGAGATCATTGTAGATGGGTCATCTGATTCCTAACTTTGTCGATTCTATTTTTCTGTCATCGGTACAGTCAACCCCCTCCTACCTATGAGGGACTAATTTGTACCGCGTTAATGAAACTCGGAGTTACTGCTAATCTGATTAATTCGTACCGTGTTATACTCGGATTAGCTCGAACTGAACAATCTTATGAAAATTACTATATGTAATTTTCTATAAATAATTTTTAGTGGCGCCTTGCAGTCGCCATTCGAGTGCTAAGGATTCATATGGAACTCAAAGAAGTTAGCACTATTGGTTTGCTTCATAAAGTGAACAAATTGTTAAAAAGAAAGAAAAAATTGTTAAAATATTTTTAATAATGCTACAGCAATTTTTAGTGGTGCCTTACAGTCGAGTGCTAAGGGTTGAGAGCGTCCGAATATTAGTGGAAGTCACTGTGTACATATAGGAGCCACGCAGGAGAGATGGGAGTTTTCTGTTGCTGCCGGGTGGTTTTGAACAACGGAAAGGTCGCAATCGCCTGTAACCGGGTTACAGACGGCAGAGCAAGGGGTTAACCGTTTCAGGTTGACCGGTTGGTGGTGGTCGCGCGAAAGATTCCGGATCGCCACGCGTTGGCGGGCACGTAACGTCGAGCTACTGGTACGATATCGTGCGACGCGGCGGAAAGAAACGAGAACGGGAACGAGAATCCGATTGGTCGGCGAATACGGGGCCACGGAAACCGGTGCTTCTATCTCGAGTTTCGCAGTCATGCTGTCTAGCGAGTCACGGGGCGAGAGCATCGACGGCAGAGAGGAGAGAGGGTCAGCGAATCTCGTCCGGTTACGCGTACAACTACAAGAGTGCAAGTATAAGTATAAGGAAGAACCACTTAATCGGGGACCTGGTGCCCCGCGGGGCACCGAGGTCTCACCCCCGTGGCACTCCCGGGCTCGGGCGTCGCCATCGCCGTCGTCGTCCACAAGCTATATTTCCCTGTAAAACCGAGTAACAGCGAAACCACGCATCAGAATTGCAGAAAGGAGCTAGCATTTTGCCTAAAAATTTATTTTTTTTATTCGGGAAACCCGATTCATTCGGGAAATCTCGAAACTTCGTAAATCTGGAAATTCTCGGGAAACTTGAAATATTCGGGGATCTGGAATTCCAGATAGCACTCGACGTCTTAAAGACGTCTGTTTTACGTCCATTTTTGGTCTGAACGTCTTACGTCCTGAAAAGACGTCTTTAAGACGTTTCATTTCTTGACGTTTCAGTCATTCTAAACTGCTAGAGAAAAGCTTTACAAACTGTACACACGCAACACGATATAACGCAGTTTTCCATCCTTCGAATAGACGTTTATTTATTTAGGAAAGTTAAATAACTAAATTGTTAATTTAGTACTATTAGAATATATTACATATATATTCGCAATAGAATTTAGCAATAAATATTGTTTAATAATAAAACTATACATTATATATCACAAATCCAAAATCCAAAATAATATATCAAAATAAATAGATAAATAAATAAATAAAGCATAAAATGTTAATGTTCGCGGATATGCTGAAAAACATTCTTTTAATTTATTTTTTTTATTTATTTAATTTTTTTGTTATATCAAACATTCAATTTATATTTCTTGTACATGTATACAACATTCAAATTCAATATTTTTCTCACAAGAAAAAATGTGGCTTAAAAAATATTTTTCCAATATTTGACAAACATATCTATCTAATATTTTTGTGGTACTAGGGGTCTGTTCCGGGACGTCTTGAATACGTCTGTTTCGAGACTTCTTAAAGACGTCGAACGGACGTCTTAAAGACGTCTTTAAGACGTACAGTTTTTCATAAAGACGTTCCAGAGACGTTCAGAAGCCGTTCGGAAGCCATTCGTAGGACATTCAGACGTCTAATAGACGTCTGAACGTCTTCGACAGACGTCTTAAAGACGTCTTTAAGACGTCTCTGTGCTATCTGGGAAGTTCTCAGGAAATCTCGAAATTTTCGGGAATCTGGAAATTCTCGGGAAATATCGAAATTTTCGGGAATCCTGATTTTTTCGGGAAACTCGAAATATTTGGGAATCCCGATTCCTTCGGGAAATCTCGAAATTTTCGGGAAACTCGAAATACATACATATTTGGGAAATCCGATTCTTTCAGGAAATCTCGAAATTTTTGGGAAACTCGAAATATTCGGGAAACCTGATTCTCTTTCAGAAATCTCAACATTTTCGGGAACCCGACCCGACCCGACCTCTTCCCGAATCGCCCCGACCATCGGGTTCCCGATATTTCATGATCTCGCACACCCCTAGCGCAAAGTGTGCACCACAATTTCGAGATCTTTGATGATGGAACGCGTTTCCGTGGAAATTCGATTGATCCAAATCTATCAGTGTTGAGGTAAGCACGTGCAGAGACTTCGAGCAGGTCGCAAGCAAGCAAGCAAACAAGCAAGAAAGCAACAGCTCCAGTTTCGGTGTTCCGAAATCGACTGGCAGCACAACCGAATAGAGGAGTGCTCGGTGTTGAAAAAGTTTCCGGACGGGTCCCGCGGAGCGACAGCGATAGCGATAGAGAAACGGTGGGCAAAGTCGGTTGGCCGGGCAGTGAAAAGCGAATGGCGAGCGGCGAGTGGACGCGATGCACGGTTGAGTAGATGGAGGCGGATGGAGGTGGATGGTGCGGTGGATGGAGGTGGATGGAGGTGGATGGAGGTTGCCGGGCAGCGGCAGCAGCCGTATCCGTATTCGTAGCCGTGGTCGTAGCCGTAGGTATCTCGGTAAGCCGGTAAGGGGGTGCGGTAGTTCGGGCCACCAGGGGCCGGGACCACAATTACACAGAGTGCGGTGCCGCAAAGCCCTTTCAGCCTCTCTTCCTAGATGATGGATTCGCGTTGTCTTTCCAGCCTCCCCGACACATTGTACGCTCACCGGCCCGTGTCGTCCTCTGTTTACCGTCGCGTCTACGTGTACGCTTTTCGAGAATTGCTCGTTTCAATGAAAAGGAACGCGCGCGCTCCCGCGATCGGACAGAGACGCCGAATACGAGGGAAATGGAACGAGAAAGAGAGAAAACGAGAGAGAAAGAGAGAGAGAGAGAGAGATGGGGGTGCACAGGGAATTACACGAATCGATGGACGCAGTAGAAAGAGAACGAGCCCCGGAGTTCCGCTCCGCCCGGATCGCTCTTCATCGAGCTTCTCCGGATTAATTAATTCGTCGGTTGAAAACGCGGTTGGCTCGCAAAGAAAACACTCGATGAACTTTCCTACGCGCGCGCCGCGGAACCGTCCCGAGAACCTCCGTTTCGACGGGGTAACGACCGAACCGACCAATCGGAAAGGGACGAGGGCTCGTTACAAAGTTCCCCGAACCGCGGCGGAAACGCGAGCTTATGCTCCCGTTTCCGTTATACGCCAAACGGGAAAGAAACTATACTCTATCCGCGGGGGGAGAGAGAAAAACCTCGGGCTCGGTATTTAGACCGCAGCCAACGAGTCCCGTCGTGTCGCGACACTCTGCGCTGCTCGTCTTCCACGCAACCATAACCACCAGAGATATCTACCTACCCCTCTTCGGTTCGAGTCGATCGTTTCGCTCGCGCCGATTTTTCTCTGTTCTTTCGTTCCTCTTCGGGCGTCTTTCAGCCTGTTCTTACGAATCTTTTAGTGAGCTTGTGTACGTGGTATGTGGAATTATGGAAATTTTGCTCAACGTATAAAAAATAAAATATGTTGCGATCCGTTCGCCGAGCCTTAAGGACCCGGTCTTCGTACATGCGCGATAAGGTAGAGTGACTACGTTACCGTAAAAAAATGCTTTCACGTGCCTCAAGTTTTCATCCCTATATAAGAATATTTTGTCGCTGATAAAGGGGAAGGTTCAAAGAGCTTCGAAAGAGGAAGGTTCAATCTAGCGCGCGCTGGTCATGAGCTGACGAGATTATGCAGATATTTGGTAATATAAGTATTAGAAGTAGGCCAAAAATTGACGCATCCCGTGGAATCCAAGCATTTTTATGCCATTGGATGAGTTTTCTGGATGAAATCGAGAGCAGCGCGCACTAGAAAATATCCCCAGCTACAAATTGAGCTGTATTTTGATTCTCTGCGAAATAAAACGAAAAACTTGAAGCACGTTTCTGACGTCTAATATCGATGATACAGAGCAAACAATGTGACAAGTTTAGTCACAGATTTAGGACCCGTCGGACCAAGATCCAGACGGATCTTAAGTCTGTGTCCGAAGGCTGTGAATGGAAATTATTAATTAACCCATTTGCATCATAAAGAAATATGAAAGGAAGGCTTTCATCGCCAAACTTTTTTTTTTTTAATTATATCGAAGTACAAATATGACTTCAAGTAAAAGAACTTCATATCTCAGCATTATAAGAAGAAATCAGAATTACTACTTTCATCTCCAATAACACCGTCCATTTCTATTTTTTAGCTAACGAATAATGACAGTGACCAGGAAAATTGAGCGCATATATACGCTAACGATGCAAATGGGTTAAAAAGTCACGTGACTATCCCGGGCCGTTAATGTAAGAATTTTCTCTGGCGAAAGACGAACGTCCGGAAAGCGTGCACGCGTACACGAAACAGCGCGCAGCGGGAGAATCCGCGAGCTGTGAGCGCGAGCGTGGTCGCGCGTGCTCCAACTAGCTTTCTCTTTCAGGATGAACAAACGCGGATGCAAAAGAAGTCTCTGAATGAGCGATGCCTACGGACGGTATGGAGCTTCTCCGTTATTAGCATCTACTCGGTTTCGTTGTGTCTGTGTCCATGTGGCGCGCACTCTGCACACTCCGAAAGGGAACACAGAGCGGTCATTATGGAGATTGAAACACCGTTCGGTAACACGTTCGCCCATTCTTCGTTTCGTTTCGTTTCGCTTCGTATCGTTTCGTCAAGTTTCCCTTCGCTTCCGTTCGCCCTCGTCCCTTCTCGTACCGTCTGCTTCGGTCTCGTTTGCTCGCTCATACGTGCCCGCGTAATCACCTCGCGCTCGTTCGCATAAAGGGAAACGTTGCGCGACATTCTGGAAACCTGCGCTGCGCGGCCGGACTCGCTGACAACCCACGGCAATTCTGGGTTGATGATTGCGACGATCGCGAACATGTCAGATCTCTTTTTTCTCCGGTGACGCGTCGATCGGCGAAATTCTGCCCTTCGGCTGAAAAACTTCGGTTTCCAACGATTAGTTGATCCTTTCGCTTTTAGACTCGTCACTTTGTCGTTTGACACGCTCGACTCTCGTTGCACGGTAAAAAGGGCTACGTGGATCTTTACGTAAAATAGAAAATTCTCTTTTGCATTTCACCCACGCGTTCTCGTCGCAAACGTATTATAAAACCTGTAAAAATCTTGAATGGAATTTATCCACACGGAAGAACACGTTATCATCGGCAGAATTGAATTGGCAACGGGATCGTTCTCGAAAAATTGATTTACGGTTTGCGGAATTCGTCTCGATCTGAGAGAATAGAATTTTTGAAATAGCCGAGAAGAGGTGGAGAGGTCGAAATAGCAAAAACGCCGGTCTAACACGCCTATGGAACTGTGGACGACAATGCCGATCGGTTCGGGTTACGGGTTGTGGGGTTATGTGTTACGGGTTACGGGTTATAGTGACCGGCTGAGAAAGCCGAAGTGCACGGCATCCAATATGCAATAAACATACGAAGCTTTGACGTATTTAATAGTAACGTGGTCGTATAACGCTTGACACGCATGGAAGCCTTTATGGAGGATGAGCGGCGGCGATGGAGGTGATGGTAGCGAAGGTGGTGGTGGTGGTATGGTGGTGGTATGGTGGTATCTTTGCAGAGCCGTCCGCCGCGATTCTCTTTCTTTACGGCGCGTTCGATCCTCGGACCACGGGGCCACTAATCGACCAGGATCGAACGGTCCGCGATGAGAATCGCTGACCTCTCTTCTTCTCTTCTGCCTTCGATTCTCTCCGTTTCGTTCCCTCTGTCCCTTCCTCCCGGCCCTTCGTGCTCCCTCGGGCTCTCCTCGCTCTCTTCTCTCGAACGTGTTCTCTTCTGCGGCCCCGTCGCCGTCGCATCTCGTCGGAAGAATATAGCCCGCGGTTAATCGCGTGTCCGTGCCCTAAGCGGAATCTCGTGGCAGCGACCGCCGCTCGATAGCTCGCTCGTGACTCGTCCGAACTCGATCGACCCGGACAGCAAACTCGAAAATACCGCTAATCGCCGATTAGACGCGTCCCAACCACCCGGTATACGCGTGCCTCTCTATTTTTCGGTTTCCAGCGAAACCTGTATTCTGCGGCGTTCCACGATCAAGAACACTTCGGGTCGCTTCGATCCGCGATCGAAATGGACGATTGTCTTCGTGTTTGGTTCGTTCGTACGCTTTGGTATTCAGAATTTCGTAAAAGAAGAAGGAACGATTCTCCGAAGGCTGTACATTCACCGCGATAACGTAGTATGTACATTTCGGCTTAAAAGAAATGTAATAACTGCGCATCTTCATGCAAAGTAAAAACATTGTATCCGAATTCCAACAAACTGGTCTGAAATCAAAATTTAATTTCTTTCTTAATATGTTCAATGGATCAACAATCCATACAACGGTGGCTTCAAATTCGTCTGATAGTTTTACTTTTTTAAATTACATCTACACATTCTTGTCATAAATGCATAAAATCCGCAGTCTAGTAATAACATGTTTAGTCGATCCTGTTCCAAATCTTCGTCACGAGTATAATTCGAGGTTACAGCACAAAGGATTAAAAGTGACCAATACATGTTGTCTTATAAAAGTGACGAGATTGAATTAATTTGGTTGAAATACTGTTAACGATAAATGTATAATGCTACCGAGAAACAAGAAAATCGCGTATACTCGAATCGCGTGAAATTGAGAATATTTATAAGTGCGTATATATTGATAAAAACGGAAGAAAGAAAATGAAATACTGTCAACGATAAATGTATAATGCTACCGAGCATTCATTCGGTTATTGGGCGGTTCGTAATATAGTATTAATATTAATATAATTTTTTCGTATTTTCGTATTAATGTCTGCATAACCTCGTCAGCTGATGACCAGCGCGCACTAGATTGAACCTGAAAAATATTCTCATATAAGGACGAAAAGTTGAGGCACGTAACACCAATTTTTCGCCTACTTTGTCGGTAACGTGGTCACTCTACCTTATCGCGAATCTACGAAGATCGGGTCCTTTTAGAAGGGGTAAGTCCTTTGGAAGGGGTAAGATTTGGAAGTTCACAGAACGGTGCCCCCCAGGTGAACTAAACATCGTTTAGATAATCGATAACGAGGGCCACGTACTCGATACGAACGATCGAGCCTCGGATTCTCCTTATGCATCCGCTGGCATTCCGCTATGCATATTCATGCCGGAAATCGACGCGGTCTGCCCCTGTCGCGCCATGACCGAATCCTCTTCTTCACGCGCGTAAAATCTAATCTTTATAGTTTCCACGAAACCGTTCGGCCCCGCGAACGCGTTCCCTTTTACGATTTCTAGATGAAAATCTACGAGTCGTTTACCTGCTCGACGGTGCCTTTCGTTCTTCATCGAGATACCGAAAAAAATGACGATTCCCATGGAAAAACGAAACGATTCTGGTTGTTTTCGTTCGTAACGTTCGTACGTTTTCGTGCGTACAACTTGACAAAGCTGTCGAACGAAATGCACACAGTAATGTTTATTATGGTTTATCGATAACTTTCTGCCACTCGTCGTGTATATTTTCCATAACTTTTCCTCGCACTTTTCGTAGCCGCAGTAAATCATTTTATTATCTCTATCGTAGTTTTTGTTCTACGCTTGATATACGCTTCATTTCGCATGAAAAATACTTCCGGACCGTTAACACCAGGTTTACAACATTTCTGTTCTACACTTGATGTTTTCAGTGCATAATTTTTCTTGGTATGAAAAATACTTCTGGACCGTTAACACCAGGTTTACGGGACCCGTGAAAGTGACGGGTTCTTATATTTTTAAAGTTATTAAGATTTTATGGATGCGTACACGAGAAATGTTATTTAGCAAATTTATTTCCTCGGGTATGTATTGTTTTAGAAATATTGCCAAAAATGTGGGTGGGGCGCGTTCTTGGTATTTTTACAAAGTACTGCAAAATAGTCGGTTTTAGTGGCCCGTAGAGCTAGTGTTAAGGGTTAATAAATCTGCTTCGGCCATAATCTCGGAAGAAAACGAGAGAACGCGGCTGGCGGGCTTCTTGCTCTTCGGATATTGTTCCGCTGGCAGAGCAGACCGGAACGGAGCAGAACGGAACAGAATATGCGAGGATATTTGCGTGGTAAAAGGTTCGAGGGAAAACCAGCGGAGAGAACCGAAGGGGAAGCGGGCCAACTGTGGTCCCCCGATAGATCGAAGAGGAAAAGTTTTTCGAAGAAGGAAAGAGAGCGCCCGAGTCGAGCCGAACGAAATCGAAACCGAACCGAACCGAACCGAACCGGATCGGACCTGGCCGGACCCGACCAGACCGGGCGGGCCGACTATTATTCGAGATTTCGGGCTGGTCGCCGGAGATATCGTGAATTATGCATGGTCAGGGCTACGTCACGCCGGTGTCCCCGTCCTTTCCCATGCATACCATGCATATGTCGAATGATAGATGGACGTGTCAATTTCATCGTGATCCACTATCGATGCCGGGTTATCTTCATCGACCGGCGAGAGATTACTATCCCCCTTCCCGAGAAATTCGCCATTCTAAAGAATATCGTCTACGCGTCCCGCGCTGTCGTTAACGTTTACGATTCCTTAACGCCGCCCGTGGATTTCCAACGACGCGCGACGTCCGCCCCGAGAACAAATGAACTCGTAATGGACTCCCGGAAAAAAGGGGAAACCAGTCTTTATTAGAAAAGTTCGGGTCGAAGGCAACTTTACGCGTCGTCTGCTGCTAATCCTCCGACACGCTCGACCATAAACGCCGAAATCTTACGGTTCTATAAGCCCTGCACTTTTTCGAATTTGTCCGACCATGGCAACTGTTCCGCGATACCGTTTACGCGAAAACAGATTTTCCAGGTGGAATATGACGTCGATCGAGAGCCTTCTGCTCTGCAAATGGTAAAATCGAACTACGAATGTGAATTGTAAACACTAAACGTACCACCGCCGGTCAAAATGACCGTTCCAGATTTTTCATTTGACAATTACTGAAATTGTACACAGATGCTTTCGTAGAAAATGATTAACCCATTTGCATCATTAGCGTACATATGCGCTCACTTTTCCTGGTTACTATCATTATTCGTTAGCTAAAAAATAGAAATCGGAGAGTGTTGTTGAAGATGAAACTGGTAATTCTGATTTTCTCTTATAATGCTGACACATGAAGTTCTTTTACTTGTAGTCATGTTTGTACTTAAATATAATAATAAAAAAAGTTTGGTGATAAAGGCCTTCTTTTCGTATTTCCTTATGATGCAAACGGGTTAAGTAAGCGTATTTAGCATGTATTAATATATGCAGTTGACGGCTATCTATATTTTCATTTCGCATAACGATCCACGCTCCACTAAATATGCATAGCGTTCTAAAAAACGATCCCTGTAGTCGGTTCTATTTGTTCGGAGCAGGTGATTGTCCCATTAGCCGGCGGGTCGTCGCGAGGCGACACAACAGGACTCGGCTTTTCCGTCGTCGGAACGCCCGTCTTTCCCTCGACCGGTCAAGAATTAGGTTCGAGAGGTCTCCCCTCGACCCCTGGCCTAATTTCTTTCGGCCCATCGAATATTCCGCACGGTGAACACTTTGTGCCCGAGTACATAGTTGGTGGCACCGGTCGAGGAACGGGACTGACCCGACCTCCTCACGATGCGTCCGCAGGCAGGCATACTCGACGTTTTATTTTGGGCGTGACACGCACGGCGCACGACCATGCGGAAAGAAACGAAGGTTCACCGTTTCATTCTATCTGGACACTAAAACTGTTACCTCCGCGGGAAAATGTCTTCCGTGGCGAAAGCGTGCCTTTTACCTCCCTGCGCACGCCAGCGATCGTGCGACTTTCAACTATGAAACGAGAAAAGTGAAAGAAAATTACACTCCCCGACAAAAAGATAGAACATCATCTAATTTTGTTAATTCTTGCAAATATAATCGAACAACAACAGTTCCCGTATTACATATCACTGTTCAGTTAGCAATAGATTGTATCTGTAAGCAGAAACTGGAGTAACTACCAAAATACGTAATGTACAACGTATTGTACACGAGTGTAAATACATATAACAAAGCAGCATAATCTATAATCACACTTACAACCAGGATCACTGACAATATTTACTCGATACAGAGAGGCAGCGAGATTATAATGATTGACCCTGATACGATTTACTGTGGATATAAAACCACTTTTTATATACACAGACAGCAAGATTTTGAGCAAACCAGGGAGTTTGATTTGGGGTTGGTGCAACTTGAGATGGTCAAAATATTAATTATGAGAATATACTATAATATACATTACCGGCCATAAGTGTTTACCGACCTTCAAATTTCGTTACTATTCAAATAATAGGTATTTTATTGTTATGAAAATGTCCGTAGCATTAAATCCTAATTATAAGGCTAATAAAAAACATCCAAAATATTCTGTACATACACAATCAGGTACTGTAAATGAGTTTACAGCTTTTTATGAAAAACGACAATTTTGGAGTTCAGGTAACGAAACCCATTTTTCTGAAATTTTTATAACGGTCAGTAGGGAATATGAACGCAGGTAATACAGGTATCTTAGTCTTCTCAAATTTCATACTGCATTAAGCTTTCATACAGTAAACAGTTTATTTTCACGTGCCTAAAGAATTTTGCGAAAATTTCTAATAATGTCAGGGAGAAAAGAATTATCGATTGAAACGCGCGCTCTAATAGTGTCCCATCATAGCATCGGAAAAGTAACAGAGAAATAGCAAAGTTATTGAAGCTGAACCGTAGAACCGTGGACTACAATGTTAAAAAATATGTGGGTGGGTAAACACTTATGGCCGGTAGTGTACTATATAATATAGCATAAACAACCTATTTGTATTTTGATTTTGCTTGATTCCTTGCCTCACGATTTATTTTGCAACTTCCATAATTAGAATTTCTTGGTGAACATTTACATTTCGTCTATTCGCTGAATATCGTTCGTCATCACGGATGTTGTGCACTTATAGCAAAAATAGTCTACTGTAATTTCATACATACACAGCGAAAAGATTGAAAACATTTTAGAACACCAATACATCTCGACTCAATTAATGGAAACAATTTATATTCTGCATAAATATCCATTGATCCTTGGCTACCTAGAAAAAGACACTCATCGGTGGACGGGGCATTTTTCTGTATAAATTATTTGAATCGGTCACGGAAAATCAGGGGTGAAAATAGAAATGCGATTTTACTCTGAATAATTTGGACAAGCACGAGATAAAATCCGGCGACACAACGAAATAAACAACGAAACAAACTCGGTATAAAGTATGCAAGAAGAAGCCAAGTTTCTGATTCCCGTGGAATGCCCGTTACCTCCACTAAATCATCGGTCGGTCGAAAACGGATCCGGACGGACGGATATTGTGTGGTGTATGGGGCCGTGGGGTAGAATCGAGTCGCACTTGCATACGTAATAATAGCATAAACCTGAGGGGTGTCTCCTTTAGGTAAGCTCTCCCCTTGCGCGGGAAATTTAGTATAAAGCTGGCAAAATCGCTGCCAGCCAGTTTCCCTATGCTCGCACCCCTCCGCCGATGCGGCGCGGCGGCTACAGAAAATCCAAATGGTCATCGTAAATAGAAAATCCGTTTTTTCCTGCGGTATCCGTGCGAAATGCGATCGCGTCGAGTTTATTACGGCGTGTAAAGCCACGCGGCCCGTTCCAGGGGTGTTCCCGGTTCCTGATCTCGATCCCGATCGGGGAACGTTTCCATTATGATTTTTCCGCTGCCACTGTAAGAAACTCTATAGAAATGTTTCTACAACGAAAACTCGATACTTTGCAAATGGAAATTGAACAGTTGAATATTAACAGCGAAAGGTTTTCTAATTCGATTCAAAGGGGAGTCTATAATAGACTACTAAGATATGAGGGAAAATTTTTTTAACATTCTTAACAGTACTAACTGGTTACGAGCTTTGATTCGGGCTTAGATACGTGGAGGAAAGTAATTGCATGCAATTGACTGGGAGCTGTAAATTAGTTCTAATATAGGCACCGGTTCAAACTCGACAACTCTTTCGTATAATCCGTGAATTCCTCACTTTGAAGTAGCTGCAATTAGGGTAAGGGACTCGGTTATTGTAGGGGTACCAATTACTGTGTCTATATTGACTATACTTATTCTTAAAGCATAATAAATATTAACACGTTCACTGCCATGTCACCCATATGTGGGTCACGGAATTATTTGTTCAGATTTTAAAATAAATGTTCATGTTAATATATTCATTGCACCAAATTTGATTAGGATCAGTAAAATGTAAAAAAGTTAGAGGACTACTCGATATCATACATTTAATTTTTTCAATTTTTATTTCATTAAATAACTTGCTTTTATTTTATGGAATTTTTGGGGTTTCTAGTTTGGCGGTCAAAGTGTTAAAAAAGGGATATTAAATTATTTTTGTACTTGACAGTTACAGAAGTTGTAGGGTTTAAGAATCTACATAACATGGTATAAACGATATTTTTGCAAGTGGAGGCGTAGAGGAGATATACACTTTGGTACTTTTATACTTGGAATCTATCGAAATCGAGCATAAAAAATTAGACAGTCCATTTAAAAAACCAAAGGTGATCTCTGTGTCTTAATATTACGTAGTTTCTTAAACCCTACAACTTCTGTAAGTAACATTTTCTCGTATCGTTTGAAGATATCCAAGTGGACAGAGCTCGTGGGACACACTGTACGTTATAAATCTCTTTTTTAGTATTTATTACGCTTTAAAAATAGGTATAATCAATACAGGCACAGTGATTGGTACTCCCACAGTAATTCCCTTGCCGTATGTCGTCGATTCCAGAATCGACGCAGATTTCGATCGGAAAGAATGCAGATGCGTTCGGAGAATCGGCGCGACGCGCGATGATGACACGATGACGAGATAAGCTGTGGCTCTTAGCGAGCTCGTGCCGATGCGAGATCGCTCGTTGTTGGGAACGCATGGCGGCTACTCGACACTCGACACTCTCCGGGCCGTTAGGCGCGCGTAACACCCGTGCTTGTACTCTTAATATCGCTCCATTAGCCTCAATTAAACGGACAGTTAAGTACGCATTCCGAGCATAGCGGGGCCTTCTCGAGTTGGCCCTCCTCTTGCCCCGATTCTTCTCTACCCTTCTCTCGCGCGATCGTATTCGTCGAACCACGCCTCTCGTTCGAGTCGATTTGTTATTTTAAGAAGACCAGCCGAGACGACATTGCGACGAGGCGTGACAGAACTGTCCGTTCAAGAAAAATCCTCGACTTACCCGAGGCGAGCTAACAAATCACGATTCGATCGAGGATTCGCGGCGACTATGGCTGCAGGCAGTCGGACATAACAAATGGAAACGTTTCGCATTCTAGGAAAATTATCAATCTGTATAACACCTTCTACGTACAATTCTTCCGGGCATAGAACCATCCGTTAGTTTGACATATTCGCTGTGTCTTTGAAAAGTTACAGATCGTAGAGCGTCGTTTCATTAATCTGGAAACAGGTTTCCCAGCTAACAGTCGCCCTGGCCCACGGTTACGGTTAACGTACAATTTTACAGCTACGCTAATCTTTTGATCGCGGCACACGATTCGAGGAAGAGTAGCCGACTTTGGACCAGTGCTTATCGTTGGAACGAACATCGTGCGTCACGAGAAGGAAAAGTACTTGCAGCGTTTTGTTAACGGTGATAATCGCTTGTACGTTTTGGGTTTGATTTGGGCTGTACAGTCAATTCCCGCTATAAAAGTTAGTTGCGCTGGGCGAGGGACATTTAGATGAAATCTGTGATTCTCGTCAAACGTTGCGTTTGAAATACACAGTGCACGCTGGAAATTTAAGTGTCGTCTGTATGGCCAAAACCAGACACATACAGACAGACAGGGACAAGAAGGCTGAGAAAAAGTCTTGTTGAAAATCATGTTGTATTAGTCTGAATATATATTAATAAATGTTCACTAAAATATTTTCCTTATTATACTTGATATACAAACGTTGAGTCCACAGTTTCTTTAGGTATGAAAAATAACTTGTATCTGAAGGGAAATAAACTTGAAATACTTCCGGACCGTTAAGGGTTAAAGCGTTACCGGTGGTGCCAATAGACTCGATTAATGTAAATTGTAAATTACAAGCTGGTCCGAATCTCACTGCTAGAACTTGCGTTTTCGTTGTTTTATCCAAGCTTTAACTCCTTGCCCTACAATAACGAACCAGACTCGTGATGAAGATTCTGAATAGAGTCTGATAAATGTGAACGTTATTAATTTCCTTTAAACCGAAATAAAATTCTATTTTGTTGTAGTTGATATATATCCTTTGAAGAAAACATAGGCAGAATTCCTATACTGTTCTTGAGTCTGCGCAGTCTTGTGTGTTTCGACCCTTAACCCCTTGTCCTACAATATCGAGTCGTGACGAAAACTCTGAACAGAGTCTAATGAATGTGTACGTTATTAATTCCCCTTAAACCGAAATAAGATTCCATTTTGTTGTAGTTGATATATGTGCTCATAATTATGAAAGTGGTCTAAATCAAAATAAAAAAAATGAATTTATCACTTATTTCACACGACATGATTTGAAACTAAATTTATTCAATGTAAAAAAAAATGAAAGAAAATTTTGACTTAGACCACTTTCATAATTATGGGCACATATATCCTTTGTAGAAAACATAGGCATACAACAAATGTAAACTATCTTCTTTTTCTATGAAATTCTGAACGATGAAGAATTTCTAATCACTATAGTCAGAAAATAAATAGTAGTGCAAGGGGTTAAATAATACCCCGTAAGCAACGTTGCCACTATGTCGTCCGACCCCTGTACGTCAGGTGTCGCAAAGGTGAACGAAGAGCAGAGGCCCCAGTGGCCGCGGAGCAGTTACGAGCGAGTTTCGGAGCGGTCGTCGCATTCCGAGAAGCGAATGGTCGTTCGTGGGAATAATTTAAAAAGGGCTCGCATCTGCGCGAGTTATGACAGACCGAGTCATTAAGTGGCCGTGTTTATTTTTAGAGGGAGCCGAGCTCACGCGCAAAGTAGAACTCCTAATTGTTCTTGTTAACGCTCTGCTCGCATCTGTCTGAACCCGTGAACTTAAGACGCGGTCCGACCAGCCTCGAATCGTCGAGAGTAACGATGTCGCGGCTGATCCCTTGATGCCGGGCTCGATCGTGCCTGAAAACCAAGCGAGATTGCACCACGGAAAGTTCTCGCTGGATCCGAGCGACCCACTCGATCGGATTTAGACGTTCGATCGATCTACGTTCCTTTCGACGTAAACAAAATTTACACTATACGATTTGTATTTGTTCGACTACGAGTTACTATAGTCGCGGCATCTATGAGACAATTAGAGTATATACTATATTCTTTACCTCTGTGCCCGTGTTAGAATAAAGAAACAAAGTTATCTTGAATACATAAAACATGTTACAGTGTTTTCTCTATATATGTCGCCAAGTCCTGCATGATAAACGTCGCGGCTATACACTGTGAGGGGCCACGAAGCACGAGAAGCCATTTTCATATGGCATGTTGCGCATGAAAGAAGGCCCGCATGGGGTAAGGGACTCAATTACCGTGCCTATATTAATTATACTGATTTTTAAAGCACAGGGAATATTAAACAAGAGACATATAACATTAATATTGAACATTTTTAATATTGAATCGAATGGCGACTATAAGGCACCACTAAAATGTGCTGTATCATTATTCAAAATATTTTTGATATCATTATATTTGTTTGTATTTAATAAATTACTAGACATTTCAGTACTGTAGGAGTAAATTGCACGATTTTCATACGTATAGCATGAAATAAATATATATATATAGAAGGGAAATATTCTAGGTCGGAAGAAATGTTTGGAGTTAAAATCGCTTCGAGTGCAAGGGGTTAATATAGTCACAGTAATTGGTACCCCCACGGTAATTGGGTCCCCTAGTAGCATGCCCGTCCATGAGACGTGTACAAGTTCGAGCAGAATTCGTTTCCGCAACGAACGATAACAGTTGTATCGGTGGACAAAGAAGAAAAAAAAGGAGGAAGGCGCTCGCGACAACCAGAGAATAGTTCTAAGTAGTATGTCACCGCGACCGTGCCTTGCGTGCCACGACGCCACGATGCCGCGATGCACAATGCACGATCCACGATGCACACGATGCGACGAGAATGCGACCGAGATGGAATATCGCGAGGGGGCTAAAACGAAGAAGACGCGGACACGAACGGAGACGCGAACGCGAGAACCGACACTTGGAAACGAATGTAACTTTATTGCGAACTTATCGCTGTCGGAAAGCAAACAATGGAACGATCTTCGCACCATCTACCCTCGCAATCTTTAGCCTCTCTCCTCCCCCGTTCCTTTTGGTTTCCTTTGGTTGGCTTCCACGCGTTCATCCAGACTTTTAGCCGTTTTTCTCGGGTCCCCGTTGTTCCCTCATTCTTCCCTGTTTTTCTCTTTCTCTCTCTCTTTTTGTGTGTTGGTTCTCCTACTGCGGTTCGTTCGAGGATGCGGGTGCAGGGTGGTTGGCGCCGGCAACGATATCACGGTATCGCATCTATCGCGAGCGTACAGTTCACCGATATGTAAAAGAGGGGCCGCCGCGAACCTCTCGACGCGACGGTCCATCGTCGACAGGTATCCGGCCTGCTGCGCGCATTCTTTCGATTCTTTGTTCCACTCTCGGATATATATTTTTTCCCCTCCGTGTTCACCGTATTCACACTATTCCCAGTACAATTCGCCGCATTCACCCCGCTAACGATTCCCCGCAACGTTCCACGCTCTCTCCTTCTCGGACATCGAAATGATCGATACGATCCGTCGAGGACCAGCCGTGAGGAACGTGGAATCGTTCGTTGCAGTAGAGACAGTTCGATGGTAAAATCTGTTTTAATTTACTCCCGCTTTTACAAATTTCAGGACGTCCATGTACTATTTCCTAATGTCTTGCGATTCACGAAAGGAATTGTTATTTAGTATTTTGTATGTACACTCCCGCTCACAAAGTCTTAGGACAGTTAGACAATTGCGACGAAGTGGAGTGAAATAGAAATTGATTTTCTTTCTTGATATATTTAGTATTTCTAATTTCTTCCAATGTGTTCACTGTTTTAAGTTCCACCTGTGTTATAAATTACACCTAGTGATCATGTTTAGGTTCAACTCTGTAAAAACGAGATAATCGTTGAAGGATGCGAACAAATTTTTCCTTCTCTAAAGGCTTACATGTCAAGGGAAGGATGCTGCACTGATAGATCAAAAATCTTACCAAGAAGTAACAAAATATTTACACGTTTCTTTACTACAGTTTCCACTATTCTTGGCATCCGCCAATATTATATTGCCGAATTATATATTATATTGGTACATTTATATTGGATATATATATGATTATGCTGTACGTACAGTGACTCGCAATAATATGCGGACGCTTTTAAAAATCGTATAACTTTGTTAATATTGAACCATGCGACTTGGATTTTTTTTTTAAAGTTAGCACAATTGATTTGCCATATAAAATGAAAGGAATTTTTCATAAAAATTGCAATTGGTCGAAATTGCAGAGAAAATACTAAAAGTTGTATTTTGCAACTTTTTTATGCGGGCTTATATTAAAAATTTAAAAAGTACGATTTGTAGATCTGTATGAATTATAATATTCTGCGAATTTCATCAAAATCGGTCAACGTTGCAATGAGCTGCAGATGTTCCAAAATGATCACATAAGGGCGAAATTCCCTGACAAGGCCAAAATTCTGCGACTTTCGCCCTTAAGTTTTCATCGTTAAACGTTTGTAGGTCAGTGCAACGTTGATCGATTTAGATGAAATATTTAGAATATGTATAATTGATACAGATGTACAAAACGTACTTTTTAAATTTTTAATATAAGCCCGCATAAAAAAGCTGCAAAATACAACTTTTATTATTTTCTCTGTGATTTCGAGGAATTGCAATTTTAATCAAACATTTTTCTCACGTTATGTGGTGATCCAATTGTTCTAACTTGTAAAAAAAATCCAAGTCGCATGGTTCAATATTAACAAAGTTATACGATTTTTAAAAGCGTCCGAATATTATTGCGAGTCACTGTATATAGAGGCAAATTCGAGTTGTTCAATTCTACCATTGCTGGTGCTGTAACAGGAAGTTTGTTCAAAATGAACATGGGACATAAAGGAATGGTGGCTGGTAAAGTTGTTGTTTATTCCAGAGCACGTCGATTATGCTGTACGTATATGGGATATATAACTCTTTTCCAATATTCATTATGCTTTAAAAATAAGTATAATTATTATAGGCACAGTAATTGGTACTCCGTCGGTAATTGGGTCTGTTACCCTATATCCAGTTAGAACTTTCTAAATGAGTAAGTAACTAAATAATAAGTAAGTACCCCCACAGTAGTTGGGTCTGTTACCCTATATCCAGTTGGAACTTTCTAAATGAGTAAGTAACTAAATAATAAGTAAGTACCCCCACAGTAGTTGGGTCTGTTACCCCATATACAATTGGAACTTTCTAAACAAGTGAGCAAGTAAAATGCATATTTCGGTCTCTGGCTTCCACGATGCAACCGAGGAGCCGGAGTTCGGCTTTTACTCTCCACATGTACCTCGCGATCGGCGACACTTCAATCGATTTCGACATACGGCAAGTTTTGTTAACGAACGCTCGCGACCCGAAAGAAAACGGTGTCTCGATCGCGCGCGGTCGGACGGATATAGCTCGCTCGTCTAGAAATGTCAAAGTTGAACACCTTCAGAGGATCGCGAGCCGCGTCGCGTCGCCTCGTCTCGTTTACTTTATCGTAAATTCAAGTTTTTATTTCTTAATTTATTATATAATCATTATCCAGAACAGTTTGCCATCTTCCCTGCAAATTTCCAATCCCCCTCTTATAGAAATCCAGGGTTCGTGAAAGAATATACGACTCGAGGTGCCTCCTTACATCTTCTACAGAAGTGAATGTTTTATTTCTTAAATAATGCTCCGAGAGATCTGGAAAGGTGATAGTCAGAGGGAGCAATATCCGGTGAGTACGGGGGTGCGGTAAAACTTCCCATTGCAATTCTTTGAATGTACGGACGCCGTCAGGGTTGTAAAAAGAAATGATACTTTTTATAATATTTTGAGCACAGGCTGCTTTACCAAAACAAATTCTGTGCAAATAATTGATTATTTATGGGTACTCCTAGTATATGGGGATCGAGGTTCCCTTCAGCGTATCTCGATCGGGTAGAAGCTCACGAATGGACGTAATTTTGTGCGTCGGATCGAGATCGCGGCGGAGAAAACGCGCGATACCAACCTTCTCCGGCTCGGCTCGGCTCGGCTCGTCTAATTAAGGCGGCGCGTTACGACGCGATGGGACGCTACGAGTCGCGTTCGGTGTGTTCCCCGGTTGATTTACGCGGAGGCATCGCGTTGACCCACGACAAAGACTTTCCCGGCCGATCAGCCGACCGAGATACGCGGGCACTTCGAGCACCGTGCTCGCCTTTCCGTTGACGAGACGGGGCCGCGAGGATCGTGAGAGAATTTGGATTCTTGACCGATATACGGGGAGACCGTCTCGCCTTTCGAAGAAGCCCTTCTACTTGTTAGAATCTAGCGGCTGGGGCCTACCACTGTGAAAATCGGCCGCTGCGCCCGGATCTCTCCGTCGTGATTAGGCTCCGGTTATAACCCCTTGCGCTGCGCATTTACTTTACGACGAACTTGAAGTGATCAGAACTTTTTTGTAATTCGTAATTTCCTAAAGAAAGGAGAAAATTTATATTCCCCTTTTATGTCTACTATGTTCTCCAATAGCTGTACATTAACAACGCCAAAGTGGAATTTGATTTCGGTTTAAAGGAAATTAACGAGAAACATATTTATTACACTCTGTTCAGAATCTTCATCAAGGGGTGAAAAACCGAGAAGGTAAAACAGAAGCAAAATTAAAATGATTGGAGAATATTTATGTCATATTTTTAATTTTTTTAAATTGTTAAGGAAATGTCTATTTGGCTCCTCTCTCTCTTTCTCTTGTAATTGATGCAGAGAAATTTTATTTTGCATAAAGATCCGCAGTCTAGTGATTATTAATAATCCTGCTTATCTACAGCATCGTTACAAGTTTCAAAGAATTGTGTCTGTATACTAATTGGTAGCACCATGATGTATCTTAAGTAATAAAAATGTTTACGTTCAACGGTTGATTATGAATTATGCTTCGAGATAGAGCAGTCCACTTAGAGTCTATTAATTGACCATCGGTTGTAAAGTAGGTCGAACCTAGGCACGAGTCCAAATTTGGCTGCTCTTCCCTTAACAGCAAGATCAAACTAGTGACTAAAATAGACAATTTTGCTGACAAGAATAGATAATTTAACGTTGAAATAATTTCGCACGATACCGATAAACTGTTTCAAACTTTCTTCGGCAATTTTGTTCCGCGATTACTCGAGCGAGGGGGGTAAGAGATCAAAGTAGCGCGTTTTACGGGATCTAACGAGGTCTGCGAGTTTTAGCGGGTAAAAAAAAAAAGGAAATTTTCGTAGCATCGATCGGCTCTGGAAGACCGGGCTCCCGTCGACGGGAGACGCTCGTGGTAACTCTTGGCGGAAAGGACGTCGCGCAGGAAGAATTTTCTCCTACTAAAATTTCTTTGCCCTCTTTTCCTCCGTTGATGGAAAAGTGGCGGTCCTTCCTGTTTTCCTCGGCGATGGGAAAAAACGAAAGGAGAAAGGGCAATACTCGAGTCGGTCGTCGTGGTTCGTTAGCGGCTCGGGGGAGTTAATTAGCGAAAAAGTTAATTTCTTGTTCCCTCATAATCGGACGCCCCTGATGAAATACGAGCTTGATAAAGACGGTTGAAATTGGAGTTTTTGGCGGAGGGAAAGGCAGGGTACGTCGACCGATAAATATATTAACGTCGCCTCTACGGAGCAAATTGCGAGTCCGCGACGAATCGCGCGTCCTTCGACCGTCGTAACGAGCAATCCTGATTCCTTGTCCGGTGCGAAGAACAGTTCCGTCGAACGACGAGCACTTCTGCCGGGCGAAAAAAAGGGAAAGACATAAACGAAGAAGAAGAAGAAGAAGAAAATTCGCGAGTCCGAGGAAAAGCTCTCAGGTCCCAGAAGGAAAAATATTTTTGTTTCGTTTCGTCCCGCGCGCGGTTCGCCCGTTGGCGATGAACTTTCTGAATAATTACCGTCGCTACGAGCTTGATTCATCACTGAAGTTCGCCTACCTAAGATGCTTTATCTGCGCGTCGCAGTCTCTGCGAAATTAATATGCTAATACCCGTGTGGCTCCCTCTGCTTCAACCCCGTACACCGTGCACCCCGAAGCGCTCGCTCTCGCTACCTCTCAACCTCTCTCCCCATCCCTCGTCCTTCGTCCTTCGTCCTGCGTCCTGCGTCTATCCGTTTCTCGTTCCCGACATCGAACCTGGAAGCCCGAACTCTGCCAAACACGAGTATCAACTGTCTCCACCGCCGAGCATCGATACTCGCCACCGCAGTTTCCCGCATGGAATACCGATCACCGATCGCCTATGCTGCCACGCCGCCCCTCTTTTGTTTTTCCTCCACCTGTTCCATTTATTCGACACGCGTATCGCTCGCGCGACCGGTGACAAATATTTCCCGACTGAAAAATCGCGCGTCTGTCTCTTATATCTTCGTTCCGGTCAATTAGGACACGTGCTGTTTCCTTGGACGTACAACTCGTGAAAAGATCGCGAAAGTCTGGCTAGTAGATTTTATGCATTTGTGACGAAAGTGTGCAGGAGAAATGCTAGATATTAAATGAGTTTTCTTCGATCGATTAACACGTTGCCGCTAATGACGGCTATAGCTGTCCGATCCAAAAAAAAAAGAACATACACAAGAAGCATACACTTGTTAATTATTGAGTAATGCATCGAAAAAAGGTATAGCATGCCAGACAGCATATTAATTGTTCTTTTATGCGTTTTCTCGTGTTTTACCGCTTCGGAAAAAAATTGTGTTTCCGAGCACGATCGTGAAATTAAAAGTGTGCGGCAACGTGTTAAAATAGTTAGGTTTACGGAACACTGACAGTGACTATTTTACATTGCCTTGTGAAAATGACAAAATTGTAGTTACTTAGATTTTCAGCGATTTTTATTGTAATATGTGTCCTTGCACTGTTAATGATTGTAAATTTGGAAATTTCGAGTCCGTCATTTAGACAGGTCTCGTGAATCAAGTGTTGAAAGAAGAAATAAATGTCTATGTTGATCCTGCCTCTTGCAATTGATGCAGATCATTCTTATTTCACACAAAAATCCACAGTTCAGTGATAAGACAGTGTTGGTTTTATAGAAAAGGTTTCTCGCACCGGTTCTCACCTCTTTCTTGTGCCCTTGATTCCATTATAAATTAGTTAAATTAAGCAGACATATGGGTAAAACCGCTGTTCAGGGTACCAACCGTAAATTAATTTTTTCGTAGAAAAACTGTTTTCCGTCGATCGAAAATTGAGAATTAGGTCTTTCTTCAATCGCGGCGTTCGATTGTTGCATCAACCCGGGAAGATTTGTCGGCGATTGTGATAGGCACTTTGGTCGGAGTGCGTTTTGACGGGATCGAACAACAATTTCCTATTTGCAAACAGACGGTTTATTTCGGGCGATGGGTTTGCGGTTCGCAGGGCTAGCAAATCATTCGTCTCGAGAGGCCTCAGCGCGAGAAATCATGCTCGTAAATTTTCGAGCACGTAGCCCATCGATTAACCGCGAATCGTGGCGACCGGAGCGAACGGGGCTCTCTTCGGCGTGGCGAGACCACGAAAAAATTGATTCGCCGACGGCTGGGCCAGTGTGTAATTTAGTAATGAAGTCTGTGCGTGGTGCGGGGAACGAGCTTGCTCGCTTGCTCGCTTGCTGGCTCGCTCGCACGCTCGCAAGCGCGCATGCGGCCGCACGCTACTAAATCACGGGACGTAGATTGGGGCGCGCTCGGCCAGCTGTGACCCAGTGCTTTCCGCTAATTTGCCGTAACTCCCATCGTCCGTGGCATTTTCCATCGCTCCTCCGACCACGAAAAAAAAAAAAAAAAAAAGAAAAAATGAACGCTCCGCTCGTGAAACCCAACTAACATCACCGCGTTTCCGTTTTCCGTCGAATTTGACTCTCGTTTGCGCTCGCGGGCCCGCTCGCTTAACGCTCCGACCATCGCACAGTGGTCCCAATCGACGAATTAGGAGGAAAAATACTAAAATCCTTTTTTCTGTTCAGCACAATACCATTATTTATATAATTTTTCATTCTAAAACGAATAAAACTGTAACGAAGTCGATGCGATTAATAGTTTTCGAGATACGGTGGTGCAATTTATGATTAAAAAATACGTAACCCGCTGGGACGGATGATTATTTTTCAATTTAGCATTCCTCTGATGACAATTCAGTATTCTACTTGCCCGTGGTTGCGCCCGCGGGCTCCCGTTCCACTTGAAACATTTTGACCTCCTGTACTTTCTAAATAATTTATGAGTATATATAACGATTTCTGGTCATAGTCGACTGCGTAACACCTAATTCTTTCAGGTGAATAACCATGTTCCGCCGAGTTATAGCAACCACTCTGTCTACAAAAAAAAAAAAATGATTTCTCACAAAATGGCAACTAAAGTCAAAAAGCTATCGAATTTACATATGCAATACAGACTGTGAACCTCTAATCAGAGGTGATAACTGTACAATGAAATAAAAAGTGTGTGTCGGTTGCGTTTCGCGTTCCGCGAGGAAAGTTTACGGCGATAGAGGATCGGAAAGCGTTCCTCGGATCGGATCGGGCCGGTCGTGCTCGGCCGCGCTGCGGGAGGTGCACGATTCGACGGAAGGAATCTAGCGTGGCGCACAAGAAAAGAAGCGCAACGTCCGAAAGCCCCAAAAGAGAAGGCAGGGAGGAAGAAAGAAGAGAGAGAGAGAAAGAGACAAAGGGATAGGGAGAGAAAGGACAAGAAGGGACACACTGAAAAAAGAAAGATCGTAGGTAAAAAGCCAGCCAACGACGAGCCAACCAGCCACGGTGGTGGTTCCTGGGTCCCGAAGACACGAGTCCTGGTAACAAAGGGCAATCTTATCTCTCGCACGCATCAAAACCGGAACACGAGCCGACATAGCGAGCATATTCAACATACCGCGTGCCACATAGCGCCCGCGCGCGCGCGCGTGCTCGCTCGCTCATGCTCATGCTCGCATATGCTTCTCCGCGCAAAATATCTTCCAATACGTTCGAGCTACGGCCTTATTGTACTCTGGAATCTCCGATGCTCGCATCGTGCACAACCCGTTCGTCTTCGACCAGAATTTTTCGAGCCTCAGAACGGCGCTCACACTTTTCGAAAGAGACAATTTTCGACCCGACTCGCGGATCAATTGTTTACCCTAAATGGTCGCTGATAAAACTTGTTCGATTGCTTCCTCGTAATTCACAGTCCCTTTTCTTGTAAAGGAATACAGAATATGGCACAGTGCTCCTAATCGATGAATTACGAGGAAAAAAGTTCAAAATTGAAGCTAACGTGAAACACGTATCAGTGAATTTTTCGTGTACTATACATCCCACACAGACGCAAAGTGATCTCCGGCATTAGTCTCATTAACAATGAAACAAACGACGAACGCAAATATCACGTCGCAACGCATAATTGTTTTAGGTTACTCGATCGCTCGTGTCGCGAAATAGTGTATATGAAAATGTGTGTTCCGATTACCTGGCATTATAAATACTTTTATATTCATAATAATATGAATTCCACGGTTGAAGGTAAATATGAAACTACAAATTTATTTCAATTTAGTGACTCATATTATTGTTTCTACTTCGGGACATCTTGATTATACACGGTCCTTTCTTTTGTAAGCTATTCCGCGTTTTGCGGAGCGCAGAACCCTAAGTTACTAAATGTTACTAATTGAAACTATCGTTAACACGTTGACTGCCATGTCACCCATATGTGGGTGAAGGAATTATTTGTCCAGGTTTTAGAATCTTTACGTTATGAATCTTTACGTTAATATAATCATTGTATGAAATTTGATTAGGATCCGTAAAATGCAAGGTAGTTGGAGAACCAATTTAATATGGTACATTCAATTTTTTTCAATTTCTATTTCATTAAATAACACTTTAATTTTATGGAATTTTTGAGGTTTCTAGTTTGGCAGTCAAAGTGTTAAGCAAGAGTAACACTCCTGTATTTGATATACATATGTGCGCATATATAAAATGGTATACGAGTTCGATACCACGTGTTTCGGGTATGCTATCTTTTTGTCACGGGGTGTAATAGAACGAGAGGGGAGAAGAGGGAACGTGAACGGAACGGAACGGAATGGAACGCGGTGCGGATACGGGTTCGGAAGGTGCACGAGTCCGGGAACGGGTGCCGGATAGGGGTACGAAGCCGGGTCCGTGTACCGTCGAAGCTGCGGCTACAGCAACGGCACTCGAGGCGAGCCGAGCTAGGGCACCGTCGAGAGATATGCCCCGGCTTCGGGTGCAACGACCCCGGTGACCTTTGTCCGGCCTGTGCTCCGGCCTGGCCCCGCCGGTGTCGGTACCACCGAGAGGCACCGAGCACAGCTCGATTCACCGTCTCCTACCACCGAACTCGGACTCGGACTTGGACTCGGGCTCGGACTCGGACTCGGACTCGGACACGAGGAACGACAAACACGACTTGGCCGTGGCAACGGTCGCGGCAGCCAAGTACCGAACGATCGTCCACCGACCACCAACCTATACTACTCTTCTTCTTCTTCTTCTTTTTGCCCTTGTTTGCCCGTTCGCCGACGAGAAACCGCTTCCGACCTAACGGAGCACGTCTTCGACGTACGGCGTTAACGACGGCTTATTTCGAAGGGAAATCGAGCATAGTCCGAAGACGTATCGCTTTCGGTTGACCCTTCACCCTCTGCGGTCCTACGTACGGTGTGACCGCGCTTTATATTTTATTTCAAGTTCTACAATTTCCACATCACGCTTTGGACACGATGCCCATACATTTCTCTAGGTTTATTTTCCATAATATTATCATTTCTTAGCTAATCTAATTGCCTTCTAAGAATTGAATTTATTTCAGTCCAGTGTAATACATTAGGGGTACCGGTAAGTAATCAATTATTTGCAAAGAATTCTTTTTGCCTTTAGTTCTGTACCGATCGTTCAAGAGGACGTATTCTTTCTTTTCCCCTTTCCTTTAGGAAAGATGGCAAACTGTCCTCGATAATGATAGAGATTATATAATAAATCAAGAAATAGAAACTTGAATTTGCTACAAAATTTAATAATATCTATTCACAACACTGATAATATTTTTGAATCCATACGACTGCAATCTAGCAGCAATCTTCTGCAATCACGCAGAAGAGCACGGTTGTCTATGGTTAAAGAGTGAGGATATTACTCCTGATGGACCTTAACCAGTTAATTACGGAGTTTAATTTTAAAAATCCCTCACGGGGCGCGGAATTAAAATCAAACAATGCCGAGTATACGCGTCGAACGCGGGCCAAATGCCGCCGCAATTATAAATTTTACGAACAAAGTAAAGCAAAATAAGAATTACATTTTTATTCGATAAGAAATTAATAATTCATTATCGTCAACCGCACCGGAATAGAGTTTTGTATTGACGTGTACATACAGTCGAGTCGGAAAGTAAGTTAACGACTGGTGTATGCAGGCAAATGAATATGACATGTCTTTAATCTTTAATAATGATAATATATGTTTTACTAACATATTTGTTTATTTCCTTACACCTCCTAAATAAAAACAATACAATAACTTGATTTTATTCATCATATTCATTGCCTACATATCACCAAATGTTAACTTACTTTCCGACTCGCCTGTACGTCGAACGCAGGCCAAATGCCGCAATTATAAATTTTAGGAAAAAAGTAAAGCAAGATAAGAAATTAACAATTCATTAACGTCAGCCGCACCAGAATAGAGTTTTGTATTGACGTGTACATACGTCGAACGCAGTTAAAGGCTGCGGCTCGGCTTCTCGGCTGCGTTTACCAAAAGTTTTCGACAGAGACGTGTTCGTTGGTCGTGGATTCGCGTAACGTCGAACAGCGAGCGGTTAGTGTCGTCGGGTTTTCATGTAGAGGCGTCGATTTGTGGTAACGGTCCGGCGAAAAGACATTCGCGTCTACGTCAGGAGCGATCTAGTTCTCACGCGAGACCCGGACTATCTACGTAACGAATAGGTGACACGGCGCGAGTTTGTCCGACGAGGACGACGACGAGGACGAGGAGCGAGCCTAACCGAGCGGAGGACGGGATATCTCGAAACCACGAGGCAAGCTTTAATGACGCTATAAAGATCTGGAGATGGTTAGCTGGGCGAAAACGGGCAGGAAGGACAGAGGGGGATAGGGGGGGGGAGGGAGGGAGGTTCACATTTTTTCGAGTACGATGACCGTCTTGCTCGCGATCACGACGAGATCGTGCGACGATCGTGCGACGATCCTGCTTCGCCCGACGAACCCCGGGTGATCTCGGTGATCACGGGGTAGCGTCGCGAGAGAAAAAGTTCGTTTTCGGTTCGTCGCGCGAATACATACGTTCCCCGGCAGAAACGCGTCAACGGTTCGTCCCGCGACAAATTGAATCCAGTTCTCCCGGAGCGCAGGTGGTGGCGTAACGTTAATTCACCGGGCTCGTTTCGAAGGGTAGACTAATTACCGCGCATGAGAAAACATCCTTGGAACTTTACGGCTAATTTCACCGAAAGAGGGGAGAACCGGCGACACAGAGAGGACGCGGATGCTCGGGCGAGAGAGAGAGAGAGAGAGAGAGAGAGAGAGAGAGACAGAGTTTGTGGGAGAGTGACGAGGAGATCGAGGGGAAAGTCGAAAGGACAAGGTTCGCATCTTGAACGAGGTTATTTCGCGGGGCGCATCAACGGTGCGATACCTTTACCACGGGACTCGATCTCCGGCGATAACGTCTCGCCGTAATCGGTCGTTTAGTTGTTTGGTCGCGCAGCTGCGTGGCCGCTCGCCGTCCGCCGACAAAAATCGGCAAGCTCGTTGCCTAATATCTCTCCGGTTGAGCATCCTAATTATACGTAAAGAAATACTTGTAATTTTATTCGCGATAAGATTCGAAATAAAATCTCGACGTAGAAATCCCGAACAGCTGATCTGTTTCGCTTTAGGATCCGCATGTTTCTATTAATATTATACCAAAGCTACGTTACAGTAACTTCCAAACTTATCTAAATGTAATTCTACAGGGTGTTCGTTTGAAAAGTTTCCTGCCGAATATCCCGAAAAGCATGCAAGATATTTAAGAAGTAACCAGTGCGCGGATAGAAAAAAGTATCCTACGAAAATTGCAGGTCTATTCGCGTACAATAAGATCCCATAATAAGAAATACAGGTATCCATTTGAAAAAACAAAGTTAATCCTAAGCGCTCGAATGGTGACTGTAAGGCACCACTAAAAATTGCTGTATCATTAGTCAAAATATTTTTTACGTTATTCAATTTGTTTGTATTCGATAGATTACTAAGAATTTCATTATTGTACGAGTAAATTGTGCCATTTTCGTATGTATAACATGAAATATATATATATATATATATATATATATATATATATATATATATAGAAGGGAAATATTCTAGGTCAGAAGAAATGTTTCGTTTTCGAGTAAAATAGCTTCGAGTGCAAAGGGTTAACGTTGAATCTACCTAGCATTGAAATTGACTGTGCTGCCAATTTTGAACGTCAACATTGATTCTTTCTCTACAATTTCAATTTTGTAAGATAAAATATATGAAATTAAAAACGCCACCAAAATAAAAAAAACTGATACTGCCCCCGTCTTTACCCCTCGAAATCCTTGGACGTTTTCACTTTTTTAATACCATCACGAGATATTCGGCTGTGAAGTTTTCAAAGGAATATCGTGTACGTGTTTTCACAACTTTTTTTTCTTCTTCTTTCCACCGTGGATCAACGTTAAAGTCTCTCAACTGATTTTTGTCGGTAAGAGTCGCGTCGTGTTTCCTACACTTGAAAATCCCGTTTATGTTTAAAACGGGCTTCGCTAGGCTAGGCTAACCTAGGCTCCGCAGAGCTACGCAAAAACCGTTTCGATCGGCGATCGGCGATCCAGGCAATCGCGCGATTAGAACGAGTTCCAGCGGCGCGCAGGAACACGAGGAAGGACGCGGGACCCCGAAGAGGGGACAGGCCGCTAGAAAATTATATCACAGCGCATCTCTCGTGCCGACGATCTACGTAACTCGCATACGTAACGAAGGAACGAAGAGACGGTCGGCCAACCGGCTGAACGCCACGGGAGAGCTCCGCGTCCTCTCTTCCCTTCTCCCTTTCCTACCTTTCGTTCCCTTTCGTGTATATCTTTGTTCGCTTCTTTTCATCTCGCCAGCAACTTTCTGACCCGTGTCAGAAACGATAATACGGCCGAGGCCCAGCTATCGCGTCCCTCGGAACATTTTCTTGTTCCCGAGTGGTGGCCCTCCCTCTGTCCTAGAAACCGATCCTCCTTCGAGAATCGAATCGAATCGTTTGAAAGACGCTCGGCTATCTATTCCCGTTATGCTTGCTATCTCCGCGGACTGAAACGCGTGCGTCGAAACGAATCAGCGTCGCACGTCTCTACAGGATAGATCCATAAATCGATCGCTTAAAATGTCTCTATTGTCTGTGGTAATGGGAAAAGATTTATCGAAGGAAATTGCTGGTTTCGATGGGACAATTATTGCGGAAGAAACCTCTGTCAAGGTCGTGTCTCTCAAGCTCTCAAGGTCCTGCGGTAACACTAGATTACCAATAGATTTACGGGGCTCGACAAAATGACACGATCCCAATATGTTTAATTTACGAATATTGACATTGTAAAGACACGGATCCGCCAGGAACTATTTAACAAAATGATTTCTTTGGGTTTATATTACTGAAAAAATGACTTTTGGAGAGATAATTTGGTAATGTAAAATAGTAATAGTGCTCCGTAAACCTAGTGTTAAGGGAGACTGCAGATTTTGATCCGTAATGGTTGAGACCAATGACCTGTAACACAGTGTTGACCTTCGTGTGACATCAAAAGTTCAGGTACCTTCGCTGAAATACGTAATCACTAGACATCGGATGTTTATGCAATTTCCAATTTTTATAGAAACATTTTAAAAAAGTGGAATGAAATAAAATTTTATTTTTAATGGGGACAGCCTTTGTAGATGCAAAGCAAATAAAAATCGTGTTAAATTCTCTCGAATTTTATATTATAGCATTTTTTTAACATTTCCATAAGCCATACATGCATAAAGATCCGATGTCTAGTAATCACGTAATTACCGTGCAATCAAGCTTGTTATTCGCAATTTCGTTCTTCACACTTTGTTTTACCATCAAAGGCAAGGAAGAGATTTCGTTCAGCCTGTAATCTGCAAATGTACATTCGTGTCAAAGCGAACGGTTGCGTAGCAACGGATGCTTTATATTCTATGAACAGCGTATTTGTTCAACGAAAGAAACAACGTTTTTTACTCGATATTTTCCATCCGGTTCCGAGGAAGTTCCAGGGTTAAGGAACCTCTGCGGAAGCGACTGGTAATTGACCAGCATTCGTTAAATGCGCGAGCTCCGCCGGCTAACCCGGCGCTCATAAATATAAATCGACTTTTTCTAATTACTCGCCGACGAAGAACCGTGAAACGCGGAAACAAGAATTGTTCTCGTTACAGGGATTATCGTCCTGGCAAAAAAAAAAAAAAAAAAAAAACAAGCCGCGGATAGGATCTCGCGAGCTGGCCAAGAGGCGCGGAGATCTTTTCGATCTTTCCGGGAGTTGGTCCGATATCGCGTTGGTTCGCGATGGAACACGGAGGATGCGTGCATGTGTCCGCGAGGATGTTAGCCTGCAGGACTCGGAAGCCAATCGATAGGGAACATCTTCCCTACTTTCATGCATATGCTGATGTCACCCGTAGACTTATCCGGGGACGCGAACGATCGCCGCTCGTGTTTCCTATTCCCCGCTTTCGGTCGCGCTCGCTCGGCAACGGCTATTTGATCTTTTGCCACTTTGATCCAGTTTGATTCCACGTTGATCCACTCGGCCGGCTTTTTCCCTCGCGAGATAAAACGTGTCGATGGTTTCGACCGGTTCAGAATGAAAAAACTCGATATTCCGGACCGTTCCTCGAAACCTTGCGTATTTAACACGTTGACCGCCACGCGAATTCTTCCAAAGAAATCCCTGAAGAAGCCTGACACCTGCGAAGGACAATCGTTTCTATGTTTACCGTGTTTCAATCAAATCCATTAGAACGATATAATCCTGTAATAAATGAAAATTAAGTAAATTTTAAACAAATTTTCAGTACTATTTTACACAGAAACGCCTGCTAGATATAGGTTTGCTAATCAGGAGAGTGGGGGAATATCTTGAGTCTAGCGGTCAGCAAGGGATGAGACATTCAGGGCGAAGATGAGTAACAACGAAAGGATGATATAATCATTGGGGAAGGTTTTGGAGACGTTTACTGTCGATGACTTTGGTTTGGAATCGTTATCGGCAAGTACCCGGATGACCAATATTAATGCTACGAGAAGATTCTAGATAATCTTAGCGTTTTGGTATACAACACGGGTGTATCGACTGGCCCGGAACGGACGGGCAAAACGAAAGCAGCACGGAAAAGCGTAGCGCGAACTTTTTGCAATTCGAAAGACAATCGAGCGGCGGCTGGGCATAGCAAACCGGTGAAACGAACGAACGAACGAATGCGATGCGTGGTTGCCTTGCACTCGGCCTCCCCCGCTGTCCGGTCGTCAACGAGTTGTTCTTTCTCGCGCGGAACGTCGGCAACGCGCTTCGAATCGAGGCGATAAACGAGCGCCGACACCGACGCGCGGACGCCGACGGCCGACATCGACGCCGACACCGACGCCGACGACTCCCAGTGGTAGTAAAAAAGACAAAGATGTCACGGCACCGGGACAATGGGCCGCGCGAAGAGAAGCATTATTGTCGTTGACTTCCAGAAAGTCCGTCGCGAAGGAAAAGCTCGCCGAGAGAGGACGGCTGGACACCCGTGTATGTATGAATGCAGCTTTTAATTACATTCTGAATAGACTGGTCGGTCGCCTGTACACACCGCGGCTTTATGCGAGCCACGATGAACGAGTGCGAGCGATACCACCAGTGCCGGCTCTCTCCTCCGGTACACCGGAGTAATAATACGACCGAGACACCGGCTAAACGGAAAAAACCGGGACGAGTCGATGTCTGCCGCGCTCCGCCAATACGCTCTCCTATCGAACCGTGTATCCAACGCAATCTCTTATCGCTTTCGCAAAGTTCCGCTCGAAATTCTTCTGTTTTTTTCGATTTTTACCGCCTTCTCCCCACAAAACGTGCTTCAGGAGATATGTCAGTATAATATACATATAATTTTTAAATTTTACGACTCTTTACGACGGCTTTGCCTATCGAAAAACACTATCTAACTAGGTTCCCTAGATCTCCAGATTCCTAGTCCCTATTTCCCTAGATCACTGATTCCCTAGACATATATGTCCCTAGGTCCCTAGTCCTTAAATCTATAGATCACAAGTTCCCTAGATCTCTAGATCCCTAGTCCTTAATTTTCCAGATCACTAGTTCCCTAGATATTTAGATTCCTAATCCCCAGTTCTCTGTACCAATAGTTCCCTAGATCACTAGTTCCCTAGATCTCTAGGTCCCTATGTCCCTAATCCTTAATATTCTAAATCACTAGTTCTATACATATCTAGATTCTTAATCCCCAGTTTTCTGGATCAATAGTTCTCTAGATGTCTAATTCCCTAGGTGTGTAGGTTCCCTAGATCTCTAGATTCCTAGTCCCTATTTCCCTAGATCACTAGTTCCTTAGATCTATACGCCCCTAGGTCCCTAGTCCTTAATTCTCTAGATCACAAGTTCCCTAGATTTCTAGGTCCCTAGTCCTTAATTCTCTAGATCTCTAGATCCCTAGTCCTTATTTTTCTAAATCGCTAGCTCTCTAGATATCTAGATTCCTGATTGAGTGCCACGTCAGTTATCGGTGACTGACGCGGCCTAAACGGAAACTTCAGTGTCAGAGTCACCGGTGACTGTGAACTCACCTGTCACTAAACGTGTTAAGGACATTGTCATTTCTTTAGTTTCATAGATTTCCCGCCAATTCCTATACCACTTTCTACCATCGATTACTTGGTATTATACCCCTATGGCATTCAGGAGACCGCCTATCGATAAAGTGCATTCGTTCGACGATTACCAAAATTTTGCGACAACCCAAAATTCCCGCATCCTCGATCGATTGTAATTTTTTGCAAACGATGCGTCCACCGTATCTCGACGATCACAGGTCACGGAGCTTGGTGGAACGATACCGCTCGTGTCGTCTCTATCCGTATGCTTCCCTCCAAATGGAATCTAAAGTTTTCCCATCGCAAACAGCGTCGCACGAAAACAATTAAGCACTATTTCCCGCGTGAAGTAACTAGCGCGAAAACATGGAAGATGACACGACGCGACGCGTCGCGGGGCGAGGCGGGACGGCAAGGGGAGACGAGGCGAAGCGTTATGGCGCAACGTTGCGTCAAGTTCCAAGCCGATACGAGCTAATGTTTCATTAAGACGAGCAGCTGCGTCTTCGGCGTTGCCGTCGCTTAGCTTATTACACGACGAGGCGCGCGAGCGATGATCATGGTTCACCGCTCTTTCTTTCTGTGAATCCGTATTTTCACGAAATCGAAAGATATGGTACGCCATTTTTGGAACGGGTAAATGGTCTAAACACATCCTCTCTATCCAAACTTTCGAAAGCTTATCCGCTTCAACCTGGTTACCCAGTTATCGCTGTACAAATTCGTCTTTTAACCTAACGAGCAGACTGCGGATCTTTGTGCAAAATGACAATTCTGTTGGAAATCTTCAAATTTCGAAATAGGATTTTTGTTTTTCAAAATAAAATGGAACAGGGCGCGACATCATAAGCAGCGACTTTAACGATGATTAAGAAATGCGTGAAATAAAATGATGTACATTGTTCGAAGAAAAAGAGGAAGTGAAATAGAAATTTCTTTGTTCTTTTAAAAAGTGGTGCACCGATGTTCTTGTATTCTTTTACTCCTTCCATCGTTTGAAATCATACTCACCGATTTTTGCCATAATGCATAAAATCGGACGGGTGTCTAATTCTTATGTTGTATTTTGTAAACCAAGAAGACAAAATTCGTTGCTCCATGTACGTAGCAATGGAGGTTAGTGTAACATTCGTATTGTACAACGTTAGTATTGTTGAGTACCACCAGCTTCGTCAAAGTACTTTTGTAAATCATTGTGGCACTCGTTACATGGAAAAGTCGATTTCAGAAATTCATTCGATCATCCTGCTGGTCGCAAAAAGAAATTAGGAAGCCTAACGACTGAACATCTGTCTACGTCTCGTCTCGTACGATGTTCATCGTCTCGTCCCTCGAGCAATATTTTTCTCATTCCGAAATTTCTCGTCGAGAACCAAAGAGAAGGGGGATGGGAGGAAAGAGTATGGAGTCAGGGAATTTTGTAGCTGCTGCTAAAAGTAAAACACTGTCATGGTCCCACATCGTTACACGTACATATAGTATATAGATGTAGTCCGGACAGCTCGGTAAAGCGGTAACTTGGTAACGCGGTAACGCAGGCTCACCTGACTTTCGTAAGCGGATCACGCTCCCCGCTGAGTGCTTTACGGCATCGCTTTTTTCCTGCGCCCACTCCCACCCTGTTTCTCCTCAGACCGCCTGCGCCTGTTCCTGTTCCTGTCCCTATCCCTGTTCCCGTTCCTCCAGGACGCTCCCCCGAGCCGATCCTTCGGGACTCTTCGACTTTTGCGCCAACAGACCACGACACCTTTCCATCCACCTTTTATAGTGCTCTTACGTGTACGGTGAAGGACAGTTTTCGATGTTTCGCGTAATCGAACGTATTAACACTATTCCTACCGCGACCGGTCAAATGACCGTTTTTAAAATTTCGATTAGAATTTCCTATATACAACGTAATTGAATCGCCTTTAAACTTCATGACTTTTCCTAAAATATGCGTATAATACATTTTTCAATATTCACTTCTTTCTTTATCGTTTATTTTCTGAGAAAAATTTGTAGTCTGTCTTACCTACCACGACCGGTCATTTGACCGGTAGAACGATTTATATCTTTTTGTAATAGCATTCTTTTAAAGACTCAATTCCGAAACTATAAAGTCGTTAGAAACGAAAGGTAATGCGGTTGTGGCATGATTTTAGCCGAAAAGTGCCTTCCAGGGACTGCTTTACGGCACTTCAAAGTGTTTACAGTTCTCGCTCGCCTATCGGCCTCGCGATGTTTTTGCCTGATTGGTATCCGAAGCGGTCCAGAACCTCGGATTTTCTTACACCGTCTTATCTACTATGACTGTAAAATAAACAAAATCATAGCCGAAGGGGATGCCTAGACGTCTTCTCACGAATTCAAATCAGTAAAGTCTTGTGACCTCAACGGAGAGCATCAAAACGTGAAAGTTACAAGGAGCATATTCGGCAGTCGTTTACTATTTTGTATTTTTATTCTATTATTATTCTACTTTTATTTTATATTGTATTACGTGTTATAAGTGTCATTTTCGAAAAAGTGAACAAACCAACAAGACTTCGTAGTAAGTTTTCACATTTTATCTTTTGTTCATTTTTTTATCCATCTTGATTTACATTTTTATATTTCAGTTTTTATTTTATCCCTTGAATATTCATTCCCAAAATGTCAAGATGTTCGAAGAGTGTAAATTTATTATTAGAGAAAATAAATAATATTGATGAAGAGTGTTCCGAAGATGATCAGGAAATTTTTTATATTGAAAATGATAATGCGGAAAATTATGATCTATATGAGACCGACTCGAACACCGATGAGGACGAGGAGAATGTTTCGAACGTACGTAGAGGACGAAAGAGAAGGAAATTTTTAGTTAGTTCCGATAGTGAGAATGAGGAAGAGGCAATCGAAACTGCTGTAGACGGAACTGTTTGGCAAGAAGTAAAAGAAAAGTCTAATCCTGGAAGAGCACCTATTCATAATATTTTTAGGGGAACATCAGGCCCAACAGGGTATAGTAAACGAAATATTATGAAAGGTAAAGTTGTGACGGCATTTTCTCTGATTATTGATAAGAATTATTTTCATTCTATATTAAAAAATATAAGTTGTGCTAAAGACCGGTCATTTGACCGGTCGCGGTAGGAATAGGTATACGTGAAGTGTCGGTAGGAATAGTGTTAAATGTACGTTTTATGCAGTCTGTGTATAGCGCGAATCAGCTTAACGCATCTTTTTTGTCTCCTGTTCTTCAACGCTAGGGTTCACGCGGCACTAAAACTGGCTATTTTTAGCTACCCATATTTTTAGCAATATTCTACAAATAATATATACCCAAAGAAATAATTTCTCATGTCATGCACCCTTAGAATCTTAACAATTTAAAATTAAGAATACATACTAGAACATGTAATTTTTACGGGTCCCGTAAAACTAGTGTTAAGCTGGGTTCGATATTGGTTCTGTAGCATTCCAGCTCGGTACAGCCAATAGTAGAAATTGGCCAATTTTGGACATAGCTAGCAGTGGAAGTTTTTTACTGGACAGGATTCTGATCGCACAAAATGTTGGAGAATACGATGATTACTGTTTTATAGGATAAACCGGAATTCAGAGCAATCGAATGTGTAGAGGATACAAAAAGAAAAAACTGTCAAGGTCATCCGAGATTGGCCAATTTCGAGCACCGCGCTTTGTAGAACGTCCCGGGGCCGTCCCAGATCGATTTGCCCGGAGAAGCGACGTCTGGAGGAGATCCGGAGGCGTCGCCGGGCGCAAGCTGCGCTCGAGAAAAATCGGCGATGCTTGTTAAATGCTCGGTGGCGAAACATTTTCCGGGCGGTCAACGGGGAGAATGAGGTGAAAGGAGCGAAACGGCAGAAAACCGGCAGCTGGATCGCGGTGCGTCGAAAGTCGACGGATCTCGTGGGCGTGTACCTCGGTGGGTCAAAGTTGCCGCGTATCGCGTAACGAGGGTCAAACTAGTTCCGAATACGGCGGGACAATGCGAGCCAACCGACGTCCAGCCATCGATGACAATGGAACGCGTCGAACCACAGCCATGCCATACCATGCCACGGCTATACACACCGCCGATCCGTGGAAAGAGAGAGAGAGAGAGAGAGAGCAACGAACCACGAAACTATCGTATCGAATGAAACACGCTCGTGCCGACTCGGACGCGCGTTTCAAACGATCGTAAACGTCTCACTTTGCCGGAGTCACGCCCCGGTGCGACGAGCCGCTTAATCGTTCCTTTCAACGGAACAATGCGTCCAAGCGACACGCGGAAACCGACGCGGACGATTCCGTTTTCTTCCGGCTGTCGCGAGCCTTTCTCCGGTTTGCCGCTGGTAAACCGACAAATCGGCCCGGCCCGTCCGAGCCCGTGGACCGACGCGTGCCAATCGCCCGAAATCGAAATTCCGTTGTTTGCGCAAAAGCGCAGCAACGCACACAGGTACAAGGACGAAATAATAATAAGGACGAAAAGTTGAGTAAAACCATTTTTGCCAATTTTTGTCGGTAACGTGTGGTCACTCTACCTTATCACGGAGTCCGGGAAAAATGACGTACGAGGGTTAACAATCCGAAGAAGGTTGGATCGTGGTTCCTGGATTTTCGTCCGAGAAAACGTTCGCGATCCGCTGAAATATCTGACGCGTGTAGTCGAACACACCACCCTGTATGTAAGATACGTGGTCTGAGAGTGCGTGCGACATGCCGACGAGATTGGGAGGACGAACGAGCCTAGCCATAAAACACAAGCGAATCCGGAGCTTTATTTTATTTCATTCAATTCTTCACGGGCGACAAGCACCGCGGGAATATGGAATCGAGTTGTTAGGCGGCAGCTCGCGGCGCCGGATCACCAGATAGAGGAGGGTAGCTGGATATCGGTAGTTTCGCCTAGCTGGGGACGATTCCATGCGACACGCTCCGCATAACCAAGTGGCCGAGACGCGAGACGCGAGTCTCTCGCGGGCACGCGCGCTCACGACAACTATTCGAGGCATCCGACGCTTCTTCGCCAATTCCTCTTCTTTTTCGTTCCCTCTCCCCGTTCCCCGTTCCCGTACCCTAGCCCTTGCCCTTCCGTTTCTCGGATGCCAGATCACGCCAACTGGACTTTTTGTTTTCGTGGAGAAAATTCAAACAAACAGTTCATAATGAACAACCGAATACACCAGAAAACATGAAGAACCAAATAGTGTTGGTTTTTGGGAAGCAAGGTATTTATTTAGAAAGAATAAAAGCACAGATATGATTTAGAACGATATTTGATCGATGTTTCCTCTACTAAGGCTAGGCTTAGACTGACTGACTTCGGCAGCTCGTCGATACGTTTGAAAACGATAAACATCTGAATGGGACACGTCGGCGGACCAAAAGAAGCGCGGCTTTGTCTTTGATTCGATACCTAAAGATACCGCGAGATACAATGTAGCGAGATACATATACAACAGTTCCTGGAACCGTATTATATATAATTTCTGTACATATATCTATAAATAGTTAACATAACAAATAGTTAATAGAAATTGTTGTGGCATTATTTCAAAGAAATTAGAAAAAATATGACGAAACATTTGTTACATTACGAAAATTTCTATTTAATAGACTACTAAACGTTTAAATGTTATACGATAGAGAAGTTTATTAAAAAATTTTCTCATGAAAACATACTTATAATTTCAATATTTCTCAGAGAAAAATTGAGGAGCAAGTTATTTTGACTGATCCGGTAGTTCCAGTGTTAACACTAGATTTACGGGACCCGTCAAAATGATGGGTTCTGGTACCTCTTAATTCACAATTATCGAAATTGTAAGGATGCATGAAGAAGATATTATTCAACAAATTGGTTTCTTTGGGTATATATTGTAAAAGAAACGGCTATAAATTTGAATACATACATTTTTGTTATTTTTATAAAGTAATGTAGAGTAGGCACATTTAGTGCCCCGTAAACCTAGTGTTAAACTTGAGGGAATCCAGTTTTGACCAATAAAATCCGCCTATACTAGACTTGGAAACACCAGGGTGTCGGTTTTATTTGAAAGCTTCAAATGGAACCCGCTGTATACAGTGATTTCTCTATACATGTCGTCAAGGGCTGGATGATAAACGTCGCTGAGTTATCCCCACTACCGCGGGAATCTCGAGAGGCCTCGGACGCCGAGGAGTGTAAACGTAACACGGCTCGGGTATGTGTCCTGGACGATACAGGTCGCTGGCAAAACCCGTGTCGTTGACATATATCGAGAATTCACTGTATCGACAAGAATTAGCTTGAGGGAGATGAAGAGGGAGTTGAAGGTAGGATAGGAGGGTACAAGAGGGACGGAAGACGTCAAGAAGCAACTTCGGCTACGATGCCAATATCGTATCTGTCCAATCGCATCTAGACAACGTGGCGTGTTCACCCATCGCGCTTAGCTTACCCAACGCCCTATCCATACGGCTCGCTCGTAAACCTGTCTACCTACGAATCACGATTACTCGTTGCGCTTCTTCTCCCGCTTCGCTTGCCTCTCTCATCCTCTCGAGTCTTCCTCTTCATGTTCTCGAACCTTTTCTCGGCGACGCGACGGCCCTGGTCGTACCGTCGTTGCCCCACGATCGGTGGACAAAAAAAAAATGAGACGCGCGAAAAAAAGTAATCGGTCCGTGGAAACGAAGGAGAGAAAAAAAGAGACGCGGAGAACGAAGAGAGGAGAGGGAGAGGGCGAGGTTGAGGAGAGGAAAGGAGAAGTTGACGCGCTATCGATTAGCTGTCGGTTTATTTGGGAAAAGTAAAAGAAGAACGGACTCTGGGGAGCTTTGAAAGTTGACTCGGATTCGAGCTGGCAGGTTACACGAGAATACTCCTAAAACCATCCTCGATTTCCGAGCTCGGTAAGCTCGAGCTGTTTCCTCTCTCTTTCTCTCTCTCTCTCTCTCTCTCTCTCTTTCTTTCTCTCTGTCGCACACATCGGCATGGCACGTTCAAGGTAAATTGTCTCCCGGAAGAGAGACCAAAAAGCGTTCTCTATTTCGCGGCGATAAGCTTGTCGTCGACGGAAACGGACCGGGGCTAGATTTCGACTTAAAAAAATAAAACGAGCCGAGGAATCGTGGCCAGGCGGTGATCTACCATGATTTTGTAGGTCGATCCCGCATACGCTGTTAATCGATTAAACGAGCCGCTCGACGAGAAAGGTTGCCGGCGCCCGGTTATCGTGAGAAGACCGACCAAATCGGCCGGTCGGGGAACCCCTATCTCATCGGTGACGATCGTTTGCTCCGATTCATTTTCTCACCAGCATCTCCGATCGCGAGGCGCTCGTGTTTCCTTTAACGCTAAACCTGCCGGTCGGATTGACCTTTTCAAACTTCTGTGTACAATTTCGTACATACATTCTCACATCGCTGTTTATCTCTACGACTTTTCTTAAAGTGTGTGTACAATGTATTTTTCAGTGTTTATTTCTCGTTTTATTTTCTTTTTTCCAAGAAATATAGACCGCACTAAATAATTCTAAATCTAAATAATTCGTATAAAAGTGACGCTATTCTCAATGCGGCATGGTCAATTCAAAGTAAATGAGACGTTATCAAGTTACGGACGCGCCTGGTTGATAAAAAATGTTTGAATTCATTGCAATACACGGGAGGCAAATAAAAAGTTTATTCTTCCACTCTTCTATACTCTAGCAGAGTATTATTTGTAGTTTAATTACGAATATGTAACATGTTGATAAACAGACTACAATATCGTAATAGCATTACAGGCAACAAAATATCATAAAAATATATGTTACTGTCAACTATTTGAAATACTATTTTACACAGTCCTACACACACCTACTCCGATCACTTTTTGAGATGTTGAAACTTTTTTGCAAATATCTCGGAAACTGAAGTTGAGCGACGGTAACATGTATAGGAAAAAGTTGTTCAGAATGATGACCTTGACAACATATTTCAAGGTCATCAAAATCGGTGAGGAAGCCCCTAATGTAAATAATTACCAAATCGACTATTAGCTACATTTAACGTGTTATCAATAACTTTTTGTAAGGACCAGTGATTTTGACCACGCATGGTAGGTACAGGTATATAAGAAGCGTCCAAGAAGAATAAAATTTCTCTAGCCCTATGGAGCCATAATATTTTCTGGACCGACGTTTTAGGTTTTAATTGTTCGAGAAAATAAAAAACAGAGCAAAAAGACCGATAGATCTAGGACACCGAGGGTCACCCGACGCAATAAGCGAAAACAGTTTGGGTGGTCCTCGATTGGATGGGACCGGTCGCGTGTTACCAAGCGGTCGACTTAAGTTCTTTGTCCGGCAATTTGCTCTTGAATTGAGTCAACTGTTTAATAACGCGAAGGCCTACGTCCGATGTCCGCAACCAATTATCTATCGTCCGCCGAAAAATCATCCGTCCGGTCGAGAGCACGTCGCGCAACAGTTAAACCGGTGAAATTGTCGGCAGCGAATTGCTTCTGGCTCGTCCTCTTACGTTTTTCTCAATTTGTCGTCAAGGCGGACTCGTTGGATTTCTCTAAATCATTAAAACTAAACGTACGTACCAAGCTATAAACGTAACAGGTACATTTGGCCTTATAAAAACGACAAGATTTAATTTCTTCAGACTTTGCACGGTTCTTATTGCAATGCGTGCGCTACTAAAGATCTACTAACATTTATTGAATCGTTGCTCGTGAAAGCATCTTTATAATGTCAAAAATTGTGAAATAAAATATCTAGATCCGGTCATTTGACCGGTGGTGGTACGTTTGGTATTAATTTACATTTCCGTGAATTGCATTTATATATCCCCCTTTGGAGATAAATCGAGTTAGCATGGGTAATACATTTTTTACACGATTATACTGGTACTTCTTAATTTTGATTTTCACCGGTACGCAAAAGTGCATTCGATATAAATTTCGTTTTCCTTCGACGAAATCATTGGGAGGGAAGAATTTCTAGTGGTTTTTACTGGGAGATAAATCATCGGACAAGGGGATCAATAATCGTAAAAGCGGAATGAGAAATCTGAAACGGGTAATTCCGAGCGCTACGATGGGTTCTAGCGTTAAAATCGGAGAAGGAGGAAAAGAAAAAGTGGAATTCGGAGGCGAAGCGAGCAGCAGGAGCGAAGACAGGAGAACGTGTTGGCATTTAGGTGCGGCGGCAGCGGACTGTTCGACTAACAAGATAATTAAGAGTACCGTAGGAGCTCCGGGACTCGGGGTTTTTGTTGGTCGCGTGCTTATGTCAACTCGTATCGGACGAGCTCGTTCTCCTCTTGCTCCCCTCTCTCCTTCACCGTCGCCTGTCCCTCCTCCTTCTTCTTCTTCTTCTTCTTCTTCTTCTACTACGGTCCGTATCGACGAAGAAAGCGTCGCGTGGGAAAACGATGCGACCGTTTGCCACGCTCCCTTCTTTTCTTGCTAACATTTGTAACTCCGCTCGGGAGAAGAAGTTGTTCGCGCGCGTGCTCGCCGAGATCAAGATGAATCCGATCGTTTTGAACTCGGCTGAAGAATCTCTTCGCGGCGAATCGGTCCGTACGATTTCATGCTCGACGACGACCAATTACACGCTCCTGCGTTCGCTTTTCGATCCCTTATCTTTCGTTTGTTTATCCTTTTTTATTTGCAGCAGTAGTGCACAGCATTGTAAGACATCCCCAAAATTATTAGGATGCGAGACACGAGGTGCTATAAAAATAATTGTGCTTTTGGCTCACCGACTTTTTGTTGTGATATTTTACGAGACTAAATTATGTAAACCAATTTATACTGTGGACAAAGCTGTTTATTTTGAGAATACCAAATTCTGAGATTCTATGGATTCTATGGATCCGACTTTTTGTAGTGATATTTTACGAGACTAAATTGTATACACTAAATTATACTGTGCGCAAAGCTGTTTATTTTGAGAATACCAACTACTGAGATTTATACATATCATGTAAAATCCTCCGGACATATTTCTAGATTTTTGTTTTTAGCATTTTTATTTTATAGTATCTTTAAACACTAGATTGCCTGATGAAAAAGAAGGTACTTGGTCAGTTAGCGATTCCCTCTGACAGATTGCTGGTATTGCATAATAATGATAGATTGCGGACTTTATGCTTTTATGACAAAAATGAGTGGATTCAGTTCGGAACAGTAAAAAGATTAGAAGAGTTTAACAATGTCGATATACTATTTTTATCATATAAGAATTACTAATGAGCAAAATAAATGTTCACTTAGTTCCTATGAATTGCAATTGATGTATAAAAATTTTATTTTGCACGAAGTTCCACAGTCTAGTGATCAGATGTCTACCTTCGTAATTCTATATTCTTCGTTATAAGTAATAAGTAGACATCGGATGTTTATGCAATTTCCAATATTTATAGAAACATTTTAAGAAAGTGGAATGAAATAAAATTTTATTTTTAATGGTGACAGCCTTTGTAGATCCAAAGCAAATAAAAATCGTGTTAAATTCTCTCGAATTTTATATTATTGCATTTTTTTAACATTTCCATAAGCCATAAATGCATAAAGATCCGATGTCTAGTAATAAGTAATCTCAATTCTTCGTAATTAAAAGAGGAAAGAAATTTTTATTTCGCTCCTGTGGCTTGCAATCGATGCAAACATTTTTTATTCTGCGTAAAGATTCGCAATTATGACTTTGGGTAGAAATAAGAATAATTTGCCTTGCGTATATAGCAATAAAATCGTGAATGAGGAAAATTGACTCGCTCCGGGAATTCCAGCGTTAAAAGCAAAATAGAATACTGTTTACTTTGATCTGTAAATTGATTTCTATGGAGGAGGAAAAATGGTAGGCTAAAAAATCTGAAGATATCATTTGACCGACGATACTACTATCTTCTTTCAGAGGTTGAGGGTCAACGCAGAAGCTCTCACTGTGACAGTTTTTGTGTTTTGATTTCGATTCGCGTTCGGAGAAAATGGAAAGAGCAACTACGAAATACCGCGAAGCCTCGTTGGAAGGGTGGGGGGTAGGGGGATGTTGGGCGGTTATAGTTGCGGTGGTTGCGGTAGGGGTTGTGGGTGGCAGCGAGGTAGATCATGGGCCGTGAGCTACGCATGGGAGCAGTGGCAGGAGCCAGGGGTTGGGGCTGCGACCGAGGGGTTGTGGTTGGGGTTGCGCATCGAGAAATTCGCATCCGTCGCCCAGCAGCCTCGACTCTCTCTCTCTCTCTCTCTCTCACTCTCTCTCTCTCCTCCCTCTCCCGTTCTTTCGCTCTGGCGATCTCTCGCTCTCTCGCATTACGTATGCGGAATGAAAGTGCCCGATCCGCCGCGGCGCGCATTATCGTCTATCGAAAAAATATGAATAAGCTTTCCAATTTCCGACGTTCCGTGACATTTCTCTAGGAGGGTGGGTGGTGATTTTCAATGGAACGCGAACGATACAGTGAAACGCCATCCGATATTTCGACGCGTTCGCGTCGTCTCGCCTCTCCGCTCCCGCTCCTCCTCGCCTCGCGTGCACACGGAGAGATTCCGTTTTTTCTTCTGCTCGGGACCTGGATCTCGTGGCTCGTAGTCGTCGTCGTGGTGTAGTCGTCGTGGTAGTCGTGGTAGTCGCGGTCGCACCCTCTCCAGCCAGATGTTTCGGTCGTCACGGAATTTCGGAGCGACGAGAACGGACCGAAAGAGCATCCCCGGAGCCGCAAGTTCTTTTTCGAGAGCTGGTCTTCTCTGCCTCGACCAGGGAATCCGAGATGCGCGAAGAACAAAAAAAGAAAAAAAGAGAGAGAAAGAATGAAAGAAATCGCTCCTCCGTTGCGATGGAAGCTCGATCGTTTTCGGAAGGAATGTTTAAGGGTGATTTTATAGTGTCCGGCGCAGAGGTCAACCTATCCTCGGATACATCACCCCAGACCCTCTTGTCTTCTTGATGGATCGCGGCTCTCGCTCCTCTCTCTCTCCCGTTCCTCCCATTTTCTCCGGACCTCTTCCATCGGCCTTTTTCTCTCCCTCGACCACAGCCTCCGTTCCTCGCCGCGCCACGTTGGATCGTTCCAACCATTCGCACCCTAACTATCCTTCGTCTTCGATCTCTCTCCTCCGGTTCCGGTTCGATGGATTATGCATCGTATTCTTATCTTCGCCGCGGCCACGCGAAACCTTTCCTCCTTCGACGAATATTTTGCCGACGGGTTTTCGGCACGACGAGCAACGTCGAATCTTTCGTTAGAAGTAACAGTTTAACGAAACATGCGAGTTTAACGCTAGGATTACGGAACACTGGAAGCGACTGTTTTCACATCACTTTATGAAAGTAACGAGACTTCGTCTAAGAGTCAATCGCCAGAACCGCGCAACTGGCTCGTAACGAGAATTCACTGTATTCAGCTACGCAAGTAAATATACGGCTCATCATTACCATTTAGCTGGTTAGTTGGTTGAAGTGTCAAAGTTACATTCGGACATGTATCGTGTAGGCAGTAGCGCACGCGCTAGACCTGGATACCCATGATTGCCTCGCACTGTGGCTCTTGCTGCTTCGTGTTCTTCCCAAACGTTGACGAGACTCTCGAGGCTGCCTCGCAATGCCTGACCATATATGTACGTACACACGTATATCGAGTAACAAAATAAAATTAAAAACGAAATACATATTATAAACAAGATTGATTACCTCGACTGCCCTCCACTGTCCCCACTGAGGCACCACTGAAAATTACTATACTCCTTACTGAACCTACGTCTTTGTGTTTAATAAATTCCGAATGCTCAAGCATGGTGCAAACAAATACACGAAATACAAAAAGTGGTATCGTCCAGCGAAAATATTCTAGATGATATATTGAAATTCTAGGTGATGTATTCTAGAACTTAATATATCGATATATCATCTAATTTATTCTTGAATGATCTAGATGATATATTGACATATTCAACACGTTGACTGCCATGATGTCACCCACACCCATGTGGGTGACGGAATTATTTGTCCAAGTTTTAAAATGAATTTTTACGCTGATATATTAATCGCATCAAATTTTATTAGGATCTGTAAAATGCCAGAAAGTTGGAGGACTACTCAAATATCATATATATAATTTTTTTTTCATTAAATAACACATTCTTTTGATGGAATTTTTTAGGTTTCTAGTTTGGCAGTCAAAGTGTTAAACTCTTAGTCATTTGAACTTCTGAAACGCGGTCGAAAAACGCGGTCGAATATTCGAATTCAAAAGGCTTTAGAAAAAACATTTGCGTGAGTAGTATTTCGAAGCGGTCGGAGAATCGAGTAATAAAACACTGACGAGGAAAATACATTAATCGTTCTCGAGTGTTTATGACGCTGTCTGGTTAGGACACACCTAGATAATGATTTCCCGTCGAATTTTACTGTTCGTTGTATACTGTTCGTGTTGTATCGAAACAACAGAAGCGGCGAGAACGAGAAACGGTCTCGCGGAGAGCGTAAGGTCGCGAGTCGCGATTTCGTTCGATCGGAGAGGAGCCTCTCCCCGGTGCACGCCGGTTCCGACTTTGGAATTCCGTCGATACATCACGCCTCTGAAACTTTGTTCGCCCCGCCTTCGCCACCTCCACGCTCCGCCTTACCGCGTCAACCAACCTTTTCCTTGCCTTCTTTCACCTTTACTTCTCTCCTTAGCCACCCCCAACCCTGCACAACCGACCTCCCGCCCGCCTCCGCCACCCTCTCCCGTTTCCGAGCTTTCTATTTTTTCCTGTTACTCTTGTTTCGCTCTCGGCCTCTCGGCCCCTCGCGCTCGGTCTCCTCTCCGCTTTTCTATCGACTCTGCTCAGCTCAGCTCCGCTCTGCTCCGCTCCGCTCTGGTCTGGACGCGTTCGATCGGAAGCCGTTCAGATTTTCCGACCGTTGACCGACACCCCGCCACGGAATATCGTTATTCCGCGAGAGCAACCTAATCGCCAACCGACCACCCACACGGAACCCAAGTTTCGAGCTTGTTCCTCGAATTACCGACTCACGCGAGACTATATAGTCGCGTTGATAGAAATTGTGGTGACGCGTTAACCTCGGTCAAATTGTCTTTGTTGTATTATACGTTCTGTGTGTACACATTCTCTATTTCTACCTTCTTTTCGAAAGGTTACCGTAGGAGAATGTAACCACGATTTTTAGTTGTGTACAGAGGGTGTTGGAAGAAAGGTCAAAGACTTGAAGGGTTTACAGTACCGGATGAAGAGCAGTTGTCCAATCAACGGAGATCCTACGGTCAACCTTTTCGACATGGAATCGACTTCTATCGCTCAAGAACATTCGATATCGTGAGCGATTTTCTTCGTGGTACATGGAATGCGAATAAAGCGCGAATATAGAGATTTATTTATCCTTAACTCTCGAACGGCGACTCTGAGGCGTCACTAAATGTTGTTACGCTATCATCACGTCTGCTCGTGTGTAATAAATAGACTGCGGATCTTTATGCATTCGCAAAAAAATTGAGTAGATGAAATTTGAAATTATAGAAAGGTTTAAAAAATGTCAAATGTCAACGTACTATTTCTCATCGATTGAAATTAGCAAGCGAAGAAATAACATTCGACTTGCCCAGATAGCACAGAGACGTCTTAAAGACGTCTTTAAGACGTCTGTCAAAGACGTTCAGACGTCTATTAGACGTCTGAATGTCCTACGAACGGCTTACGAACGGCTTCTGAACGTCTCTGGAACGTCTTTGTGAAAAAACTGTACGTCTTAAAGACGTCTTTAAGACGTCCGTTCGACGTCTTTAAGACGTCCGTTAGACGTCTTTAAGACGTCTCGAACAGACGTCTTTAAGACGTCTCGAAACAGACGTATTCAAGACGTCCCGAAACAGACCCCTAGTACCACAAAAATATTAGATAGATATGTTTGTCAAATATTGGAAAAATATTTTTTAAGCCACATTTTTTCTTCCGAGAAAAATATTGAATTTGAATATTGTATATATGTACAAGAAATATAAATTGAATGTTTGATATAACAAAAAAATTAAATAAATAAAAAAAAATAAATTAAAAGAATGTTTTTCAGCATATCCGCGCACATTAACATTTTATGCTTTATTTATTTATTTATTTATTTATAAATAAAAAAAATAAATTAAAAGAATGTTTTTCAGCATATCCGCGAACATTAACATTTTATGCTTTATTTATTTATTTAATTTATTTATTTATTTATAAATAAAAAAAAATAAATTAAAAGAATGTTTTTCAGCATATCCGCGAACATTAACATTTTATGCTTTATTTATTTATTTATTTAATTTATTTATTTATTTATAAATAAAAAAAAATAAATTAAAAGAATGTTTTTCAGCATATCCGCGAACGTTAACATTTTATGCTTTATTTATTTATTTATTTAATTTATTTATTTATTTATAAATAAAAAAAAATAAATTAAAAGAATGTTTTTCAGCATATCCGCGAACGTTAACATTTTATGCTTTATTTATTTATTTAACTTATTTATTTATTTATCTATTTATTTTGATATATTATTTTGGATTTTGGATTTGTGATATATAATGTATAGTTTTATTATTAAACAATATTTATTGCTAAATTCTATTGCGAATATATATGTAATATATTATAATAGTACTAAATTAACAATTTAGTTATTTAACTTTCCTAAATAAATAAACGTCTATTCGAAGGATGGAAGACTGCGTTATATTGTGTTGCGTGTGTACAGTTTGTAAAGCTTTTCTCTAGCAGTTTAGAATGACTGAAACGTCAAGAAATGAAACGTCTTAAAAACGACTCGTAAAAGACGTCTTAAAGACGTCTGAAATGAGACGTCTTAAAGACGTCTCGTAAAAGACGTCTTAAAGACGTCTGAAATGAGACGTAAAAACGACGTCTTTTACGAGACGTCTTTAAGACGTCTTAAAGACGTCTTTTCAGGACGTAAGACGTTCAGACCAAAAATGGACGTAAAACAGACGTCTTTAAGCCGTCCAGTGCTATCTGGGTGGTTTCCATTTCTTGCAATCGATGCAGAGAATTTTTATTTTAAAGATCAGCAGTCTAGTAATAAATGACTAAATATTAAAGTGTTGTACGAGGTACATATTGTTTTCTGCTGAAAATGAAAAGAAGTAAAGAGTTAGCAATTGAGTAGATAAAATTTGAAATTGTAGGAAGGTTTAAAAAATTTCAAATGTCAACGTACTATTTCTCATCGATTGAAATTAGCAAGCGAAGAAATAACATTCGACTTGGTTTCCATTTCTTGCAATCGATGCAGAGAATTTTTATTTTAAAGATCAGCAGTCTAGTAATAAATGACTAAATATTAAAGTATTGTACGAGGTACATATTGTTTTCTGCTGAAAATGAAAAGAAGTAAAGAGTTAGCAATTGAGTAGATAAAATTTGAAATTGTAGGAAAGTTTAAAAAATTTCAAATGTCAACGTACTATTTCTCATCGATTGAAATTAGCAAGCGAAGATATAACATTCGACTTGGTTTCCATTTCTTGCAATCGATGCAGAGAATTTTTATTTTAAAGATCAGCAGTCTAATAATAAATGTCCTGCTGAAAATGAAAAGAAGCAGAGGGTTAGCAATCTCTTCGGGTTAACACCGATAAACTGCAAACCGTATTCGTTGGTTATGCCGGTTCGAATAAAATTCTGTTCGAATAATGGCCAACAGTGCCATAAACCGTAGTCCCTGACGGTTTTGCTCGTTTCAGGCGAGCGTTCGCGCGAGGGTAAAAGACGTACTCCTACGAGACTCTAACGAATACCCTTATCTCGTTCCGCGGCGTTATCTCGCAAACACCCAGTCCACCTTTGTGCCCCACTTCCTTATCCGGATTCTCGTTTCGCGTTCCTCGTTCCTCGCCGTCTCTCGTCTAGTGGCTAACCAAGCTCGAATATTTTTCGATAGTCATATCGTATTTCTCGCGAAACTTTTCGAATCTTCATTTGACAACTGTGGTCTGATAATCGATTGTCGAATCGTTGGATTGTCTGGCGAAATAAGCTACTCGGCCGAGCTTGGACCTAATTTGAAACTCGTGTTCTTTCGTTTCTGAAAGATATATGGTTAACACGTTGACTGCCGGACGGATTTTCCATGATTTGTCCCAGGCGCCAACATGAACTTTTCATTATGCGATGCATATTATGATGAAATATAGTTCCCAGCAAATAATATGAGTTATAAAATCATGTTTGAAGTATTTTTTTTGGTGGGGGTCACCGGTGCCCCCCACGGCGCTGTAGGCAAGTATTACTTTTTTTTTTTTAACAATCGTGCTTCGGTTGCTAAGTGATTACTCTCAGTGTTTCGAAAAAAAAAAAAAAAAAATTATTTTGTATGTTCTATATTGCATTAATTTCTTCAAACCATTATAGTGACAATGGTATTATTGAAAAATTGATCAGTATCCATATTTACTATAATTATGTACTTTTAGTATTGACCACGCCGCCTGTAGCAAAGTCGAGTGCCGGTCACCGGTGACCCCCAAGGCAGTTAACGTGTTAAACTAGACCCGGAACACATTTTTATGGAAATCGAAGCTCTCTACGTGTTCTTTATTTTTGTTTTTTTTTTGTTTTGGTTAATTTGTAGACTTTTTAGCACTATCACGAGGGTTTACTCGGTTTGGTATCGGAGCATCGATACTTTCTCGGCCCCGAAGGGGACCACGACTCCTCTCCCCGACTCTTTCCACGGGTTCAGATAAGATTTGAAACGAACCTGACAGTTTATAAGAGACAAGCGGTCCATGGACGGCGTCGCGGACCAAAGAGGCACCGCACCGCGCGCCTAGAACAGAACTTTCCGTGTAACTTAGTCTCGACGCGGGAACATAACTTTAATTACAGAAGTTCGCGCATTGTCCAGGAACATAGGCGCCCAAGCCCGAGCACGAGCCCAAACCCGCCGCAAGAAACCGAGCTCTTTCTCGAGTCAAAGTTTTCCGCGTGTTTCGAGACAAAGCAGCGAGGACCCAGCGCCGGAGAGGATCGCGCGAGATCGGAAACCGGAGAGAGCCGAGAATAGAAGGAGAGAGAGCAGAAATTCCCTTTCTTTATCGTTCCAACGTCTTTTCTCTTATATCAATACACCGACACTGGCGAACAGTTTGAAAAGACCGACACTAGAAACAAATCGGATATGCTAAACGAGGTCTACTTTGTTTGACAATTAGCTTGCGGAGTTTACGCGTTTAAAATGGAACAGAAAATATGAAAATTATTAGATTTTTAACCGTTTGCGCTCGAGCGGTGACTCTGATGCGCCACTACAAATTGTTGCGGCATTATTTCAAAGAAATTACAAAAAATATTTGTTACATTACAAAATCTGTATTTAATGGATTTCTAAACATTTGAAGATTATAAGAATCGGTGTGGCGCGACGGTAGCGTGCCAACTTTTCAGCCGAACGATCAGGGTTCAAATCCTACCGACGTTTAAAAATTATATGTGGAAATCGGTTCAGTTTCGTATGAATGAAATGAAAATATTCTAAAACGGAAGAAAAATTTAGTTTTAGAATTAAAATACCGTCGAGTGCAAAGGGTTAATAAAATTACCACGAAGTAATGGAATATTCGATCGGCAGAAAATTAATAGAGTTTCGCTTCGATCGGATTATAGAAGACAATCGCCGAAGATAAGATTCCGTGAAGCATAACTAGCTAAACTAAACTGTTCATTCTCAGCGACGCGTTAATCATCGTTTTGTATGACCTCGGGGCGAAAGTTCACGGTCGAAACGGTTGGAAAACACGGGAAAATAAAATTGTTTCCTCGTTAGATAGATACCGGCTACTGGCTAGGTGTTTGGAGGGACGAGGTTCTCGGAACGCAAAATCCTGTTTCGATCGCGTGGCACCGACTGCCGACTGTCACGCCGAAAAGAAGAGCAAAAGATGAAAGATCGTCCGACCGGCACGGCAACGCGCGTACCGAGCACCGAGAACGAGAGGCATTGGAAATTAGACACGCGTTTCATTTCCTGCAGCGACTGCAACTTCCGTCGTCGCTTCAAATATTGGAAATATCGCGGTGCCGTCCAATGTGCCGCGAGATTCGCGATGGCGATTCGATTTTATAAACATGGAAAAACCGGCGGGCCGGGGCGGGGCGCAGTCGCCGGCGTCTGGTCAACATTTTTTGTCGATCGAGCTCGATCAATGAAATTCGGATACCATTCTTTTAACACGAAAGTGTTTTAGAGATGGGGGGTGATTTGAGAAAAGATGTAACGAAATATGCAACGGAAATACGGGACGGAAATGCGTCACGCGACGATAATCGTCCCAGGTAAAATTCTCTAACCCTAGTAATCCGTTACCTGGTATGTATTGATGATCGACAGAGTCATAAAGCGAGTAGAGAAAAAAAAGGTGAACATAAAGGTAAAGGTAAACGGACGGGCAAAAAGTACAAAAATCTTTCGAGAAGGGACTCCTCGTTCGAGAGAGAGAGAGAGAGAGAGAGAGAGAGAGAGAGAGAGAAGTGTTGTACAGATGGGGGTGATTTCATAAAAGATGTAACGAAACATGCAACGCAAAATCGTCACGCCTATTACTTCCCAGATAGCACAGAGACGGCTTAAAGACGTCTTAAATAAATTAAAAGAATGTTTTTCAGCATATCCGCGAACATTAACATTTTATGCTTTATTTATTTATTTAATTAATTCATTTATTTATTTATTTATAAATAAAAAAAATAAATTAAAAGAATGTTTTTCAGCATATCCGCGAACATTAACATTTTATGCTTTATTTATTTATTTCACTTATTTATTTATTTATCTATTTCTTTTGACGTATTACTTTTCTGTGCACTTTGTTGATGGAATATTCAGTTTGATAATCAATTACAGTTTGTAAAGCTTTTCTCTAGCAGTTTAGAATTACTGAAACGTCAAGAAATGAAACGTCTTAAATACGACTCGTAAAAGACGTCTTTCACGAGACGTCTTTACGACGTCTTAAAGACGTCTTTTCAGGACGTAAGACGTTCAGACCAAAAATGGACGTAAAACAGACGTCTTTACGACGTCGCGTGCTATCTGGGTTAAATGTATGTACAGAGCGCACGCTATTGAACGGGGGGTTTACACAGTTGCTCAGAAAACACTTTCGTGTTTAGAACGTGTACAGGAGTACAGGTTTTGGACTTGGAAACGAAAATTTATAATCGCGCAGCGTTTTACTTTTGTTACCGTGAAGTTAGTGATAAGTTTTTGTAACGACGGTCGTTTCACGATAAGAATTTTTTTTTTGGAATTTCAAACTCCTTTCGGAATTGTTATCTATTTTAAGAAAATGTTTTTCCAATTTGTTGCAAAGCTGGATCCATGCAGGGGATCCCCATTACAAGAGTGAGTTATGATGTCAACGCATAAAAGAAAATCGCATTAAAAAATCGCACAAAACAAATCGCATAGAAAAGGACCGCACAAAAACTGGATTGTCTGTATTTCGCAAACAGCTAAATGGTGTCGTATCGTTGCGCGACGCTTAACGCGAGCTTCGTTTCGGCACGGATGCTTTCGGGGAAATCGTATCGAAGGCGCCTCGTCACGTAGCGTCCCTAACGTCGGAAAAGATCTAGAATGGAATTTCGATTTTCGTAAAGTGAACTGTTACCTTTTTATCTTGTAACAACGGTAGCGTAATGAATCAAATTTCGATTCTTTTTATTACTTCATTCTATAAAACTTAACGTAAAATATTATTTCATATTACTAATCCAAAGATGTTAATGCTAGGTTCACGGGATATTTTTAATTCACGATTATCCATGAGGTATTAGTAAAGAAACCTTTGGACATACAATATAAAGAATAATTGCTAAAAATTTGGATACTCTCGCATACTTGTTATTTTCATAAAGTAATGCAAGAGAGTCACTTCCGTTATATTATAGTAATTCTTCTAAAGTTTAATTTTATCTTGAAATGTCCCTAAATTCAAGTTAAAATTTAAATTATTATTAGAATTCTTTTTAATTTATTTTCATTATAGTAATTATATTAAAGTTTAATTTTATCTTGAAATTCCCCTAAATTCAGATTAAAATTTAAATTGTTATTAGAATTCTTTTTAATTTATTTTCATTATAGTAATTATATTAAAGTTTAATTTTATCTTGAAATTTCCCTACATTCAAAAGTTAAAATTTAAGTAATACAGGAATTCTTCTTAATTCATTTTAATTATAGTAATCCTTTTAAAGTTTAATTTCATCTTGAGATTTCCCTAAATTCAAGTTAAAATTCGCAGAGTTGACCACAAATTGACTACCGGTGCGGTGTCGTACGAAGCTTTCCGAATGATCAACCGATGATCACCGACCGATGACCAGTGACCGGTGTTTTCTTACCGATGCTTTCGAGATCTCCGTCGATTCCTCGTGGAGGGAGAAGGGAAGGGAACGGCAAGGGCAAGACGTCAAATTCAGGCACGCAGCAGCCACCTAAAGGGAGAGGTCGTGGCCACGAGAGAGAAGGGTCGAGGTGCGAAGGGTGACGGGATATCGACGGTGCACTTTATCGGTGCCATAAAGACCAATATAATCCCGGAGAAGGAAAAAGACCGAAAGGCCGAAACCGAAGCGCGATAGATCGAGTGGCGGGTGTCGACACGCATATACGAGTGCGAGGGGGATGCGAGGTTATGCGAGGGGGTGAGAAGAGGTAAGAGGGGATGCGACGCACCAGGCTGTTTTTTAGACGGAGTGGCTTTTTGCGGCCGACAGGGCATTTAAGGGAATTGCTCCCTAGCGCCTTGGCTGGGTCTCCTCTCCTCTCCTCTCCTTTCCTCCTCTCGCGCTGCGTCGCGACGTCACGCTCCTTCTCATCATCGTCATTTTCGTACCCTCGTTCGATCGATGTCCAGGACGCGCGGAACGTTTCGCGACAATGGATCACACCGATAAACGGCAATCGACTCGCGACAATAAACCTCGAGGACAAGACTAGACGTCACCGGGTCTGTTGCATGGCAAAGCGTACTTCCTATATTTTTTTTCGTCATCCGTATTCCGTCTCATGGTATTCAACTCAACGAGACGAGTCAGTGTTGATAAACAAAGCACTAGGACATGCGTTCTTCGCCGACTACCTGAGAATTGTAACCACAACTCTGCCATACTCAAACGTGGTACAGCGAATTTTTGAAATATGTCAACAAGTTCAGGAGACATACCCGAGCCGTGTTATGTTTACACTCCTCGGTGTCCGAGACCTCTCACGGGGTATAGCTCGCGGTAGTGGGGACAATTCCGCGACGTTTATCATCCATGCCATGGCGACATATGCAGGGTGTTACACGATTTTTCAAGTACTTGCAATAATCTGACAAAGAAATATTTTAAACAGCACTGATCAACTTTTGTTGAAAATATTTGTTTGTCAGATTATCGCAAACACTTGAAAAATCGTAGAAAGTGTTAGGTGGAACACACTGTACATGGAGAAATCACTGTACTTGTTTACCTTTACTGACTCGACTCGTTTGGAAAAAATTGGATGCACCATAGGTAAGAGAGATTAAGAAAGAATGACATTCCCACATTCCTGGAGACAAAATTAAAAACCAAAAATTACTGCTACACCCTCTGGCTCCCGGGATGTTGGAATTTATTTCATAAATGTAGAACAAAATTAATCTGTTACGTCTTTAGAAGGAAGGATCGTTTGAATCGACTCTTGGCCTGTGTATGCATACATTGTATCTACAGTTAATGTGCCCTAATCTTCTATTTCGTATTTTATAATAGAGTATGGTTTCTGTATATACCCATATTCGAATATGGGATATCTTGAAAAACGTGATTTTGTTTCCGAGGACCGACGTCACTCGGCGATGACCGATGAAAAGAACGTGTAAAATATTTTTCAAAGTTTACATCTCGCGCAGTCGGAACGAGCTTGTGCATCTTTGCGAAAGCGCAGGCCCGTGCGAGTCCGAACACGACCTCCAAGGTCGGATTCGCATGGGGCGTAAGAATTTCCGGAAGTATGCTGTACAAAGAAGTCGCGGGGGGGGGGGGGGGCTGGTAACGTCGAAGCCGGCACACTTCGATTATATTATCGAGAACGGGGAGGCTCGACTCTCGTCCGGAACCCGGGTGGCACGTCGTTCGCCAGAAAATTACCATCTTGGAGGTGAACTCGCGCGCGAATCTCGAATCGTCTGGCTCGCTCTGAAAGGCATTAAGCTTTGATTGTAACGTCGCTATTCAGTTCCGCCCCGCTATCGTTCCCGTTACCGCGGTTCTTTGCCCGCCCCTCGCCTCGCCTCGCCTCGCCTCGCCTCTCCTCTCGTCTTCCTCCGGAGCGTTTGCGAGCGTTCGCGAGCGGCGAGGAGAGGGTCTCGTCTTTCCTCTTTCTTCGATCTGTCGCAATCTCGAGCCTCCCTTCGGGTTGCCTCTCCCTTTCGGAGCTGTGTCGGCTTCCCGGACGAAAAGGAGTTCGCCTCCAACCTCCCTCCTCCTCCTCCTCCTCTGTCTTTCTCTCTGTTCTTCTAGAGTCGCGACGCTAGGCGCCGAGGCGCGAGCCGCGCGACAACTGCGAACAAGCCCTTATCGCAAATGACTGGTTCCGCAGAGCGCGAAGCCATTTAGAGAGCGTAACGGCGTCGCGCCTTACGCCTCTCTCGCACCTCGATCTTCAACCGAGAGCCTAATCCAGACGATAATGGCTGTCCCGCTGCCGCGAAACGGACGACAAAGGCACAATACACTACTCCTTTCTGCGAGCCGAATGATCTTCCGCGACGCGCCCCGAATTTTCCGATCTTTGTAAGGTAAAGGCACCGGTAGTTGACCATGTACCAGTAGTTGACCATTTCATAAAAAAACGTAAAAAATAAGGTTTTTATAAACGCACTTGTAAGTGCACTTTTGATGAAAGTGAACCTCGGATGCCATGCCGTCTGTTGTTTAAATTTCGAAACAATAAGAACATTTCGAACCTTATTTTTTGTTTTTCTATAAAATAATGGTCAACTACTGGTACATGGTCAACTAAGGTAAAGGCACCGGTAGTTGACCATGTACCAGTAGTTGACCATTTCATAAAAAAACATAAAAAATAAGGTTTTTATAAACGCACTTGTAAGTGCACTTTTGATGAAAGTGAACCTCGGATGCCATGCCGTCCGTTGTTTAAATTTCAAAACAATAAGAACATTTCGAACCTTATTTTTTATGTTTTTCTATAAAATAATGTTCAACTACTGGTACATGGTCAACTACTGGTGCCTTTACCTTACCGGTTTCACGATTCTCGGTGGTCAGTGCGCGAGTCACACTGTTGAACCAGTAAATAATCTGAAACAAGACGGTTCGTTAATACTTGGAACTGATTAGCGACAGTGCGGTCAACAAGGTCCTCCCGTTAACAAGTTGACTGCCACGGTACTTTTCAGGATCCTGGTGTGAAAATCCAATTTGATTTAATCATCGAAAGACTGTTCCTCTTAAATAATTTGTCGTTTTATACGCGAATGTCGTTTCTTAATGCAACAATATCATTAATCATATTATGGCAAGTTAACGAACTACGAAATAACTCGTAGTTGGCAGTCAACGTGTTAAATATTTACAACGCTACGTCAAGAACATTCAACGAAGGTAATTGTGGGTCGACAATGAATAACATTGAACGACCTCCGAGGACCAACGTATTATAGGTCAATAGATCCATCGTGGAACGAGCTGCGATCTAAATAAAAGCATACGGTTCCATACAAAGAATCAAAGGTCATCTTGAAATCTCGGAAGCAGGTCTGTACAAGACTTGGAAACACCAGGGTGTCGGTTTTACTTGAAAGCTTCAAATGGAACGCGGTGTATACATATAGTGATTTCTCTATACAGGGTGTTAAAAAAAAACCATTCAATATTTATATGGTATATATAGGATACACTGTACTGAGTAAAAAAGCTTTAGTAAACATATGTCGAAAGGTCAACCGTTTCTGAGATATAAACATTTTTGTTTGCTAGTATCCTGATTGACTTACTACTGAATTTTCGATGATTACAGAAGATTTTCCACGTGTCCACCTTCCATTTCTACACGTGTTGTTGATATAGATCGTGAAATCAGTGTACTTATAAAGTTACCTTGTATTTTGCGATTCTGTCTTGAGTATCGCGTGTCCCATTACGGAATCATCGGTCATATTTTGGATTTCGAAATTGCGAATGATAGTCGTTTCGTACGGGACAACGTTTGGTGAATATATTAAACTCGAGGAACCCAGTTAGGACCAATAAAAGCCGCTTTCGGAACTTTTCACTGCCCGCGGTGTCATCGAGGATCGGGGCAGCGTGGCGTGATGCTATGGCGGGACGCGTCGGTACAGAACAGTGCGGAACAGAATAGGACAGGACAGTCGAGTCGAGTATATTGTCCCCGTGAGCGGGGAGCACGGTTTTAATTGAAACAGATAGAGCGATCAGCGAGTAGCGGTTAAACGCCGGGTGGCAGGCGTAGCGTACGCGCGGACCCTCGCACCGTGGGGACACGAGCGTCCACGGGCGTCCGCAGGCGTCGAGGTCGAGGGGGTGTCTCGAACGCGGTATACCCTTTCGTGGGATTATTCGGTGGGTAATGTATGGCAAACATAAATCACGGAATACGGGACGGACGGTCGAACCTACGCGAAACTCTCTGTCGACGATGATCCGGACGGCGCACTAGCTGCTAGACTAATTGCCGCTCGACAGGACCACCCCGATTCCGATCCCGATTCCGTTCCCGATCTCGAGCCCGAGCCCGAGCCCGATCCCGATTCGCTTCGTCGCATGCTACCGATATCCCCCTTTCCACGGGGACGACCGTGTCAAGAACCCTCTCCCTCGACCCTCCTTCGTTTCCTCCTTTCCCCTCCTCTTTCGTCTTTTACTCGCCGTCGTCGGAAAATTGCCCATTCGAACTCGATAGTTCTCGACGAATTGCTCGTCGAGTTTCCAAACACAGATTCTGTGCCGCGTACTAGCCCCGTTTCGATCACAATGCCCGTGCGATTCATCGAGATGCAAGATTTACTACCTGTACAGTTTATTCTCGATATATGTCAACGAAACGGGTCTTCCCAGCGTCATGCATCGTGTTATGTTTACACTCCTCGGCGTCCAAGGCCTGTCCCGGTAGTGGGGATAATTCTGCGACGTTTATCACCCAGGCGACATACACTACAGCTGAAAAGTATCCGGATACTTTCAGCACCGCATAAAAGTTATTTCGGTCCCTAAAATAGGGACTAAATTCGATTTCTATTAGTTTACTATGAAATATCTAACCTTTTAACCCCTTGCCCTACAATGCCGAGTCACACACTCGTGATGAAGATTCTGACAAGAGTGTAATAAATATGTATGTCATTAATTTCCTTTTAAACGAAATAACATTCTATTCTGTTGTAGTCGATATATGTCCTTTGGAGAAAACATAGGCATACAATAAATATAAACTACCTTTTTCTTCTATGATATTCTGAACGACGAAAAATTCCTCATCGATATAATCACAAATTAAATAGTAGCGCAAGGGGTTAAATTAAAAATTAGGTATACGTGGAACTTACCAATACTACGTTAAAATTAAATACAAGAGATTCATCGACGTAACCGCGGAGTGTCCGGATACTTTTGTGCGGTAGTGTATGTATACAGAGAAATCACTGTACACTGAGGATTTCGTGCATTCGTGACAAAGATAATCACTTTTGAAGCAGTGTTATTGGAAGCGAAACATTTTGTCAGAAGAAGAGAAAATTGACAATGCTCTTGTGAATCCATTTGTCGGAGATAAGCATAGAGATTAACGTAGTGATTAGGAGGAGAAGCGGCAAAATCCGAGATTAGGAGACTGGTCCCGAGATGAGAGGGAATTTTGCGGGCCGATAAAAAGTAGACAGGACTAATGGCGTCGGCAGCCGACCGCGTAATTCTAATTGCTCGAGTATCCTGTTACAGATTTACGAGGTGGGCCGTACGCGCTTACGAATCGTTGCCGCGCCCTTTCCACCTATAGCTCCGTGACTTTTATCCCAAGCTTCCCCACTCCATTTACATATGAATTAAATCGTTACCACCGTATGGATAGCCTGTGCGATCAGATGAGACGAGGACACACGGTAAATAGTTCGGATAACTCTCCGCCCTTCGGTTTCCGGTATCTTTATCGCTTTGTTGGCAACGATGAGAAACAAAACCGCCAAACATGCGACTTTCGCGGGGGATTTAATTTGTCCACAATTTTTTGAAAGTTTTACTCGAATAATGGCCCAAACGAATGACATTGCGATGCGGTAATTTCTGTTGGCCTTTACAATGTTTCTTGCTGGCTCCAATGCCACAGTCTGCCTTCATATCTTGTCTTCTCAAAAAAAAAAAGAAAAAAAACTGTAAACTGCGTGTTTAAGAAACAACAAGTAGCGAAAAAAATTATTTTTAGTTTGTATAGGATTCTTCCTCTGTATATTTTGTTATGTTCATAAAGTTGTAATAAATCTGTGTTATGAGATTTCCTCGATAAGAAAAGAATTTGCCGAAAAGTAGATTATTAATGTACACAAACAGTGTACATCAGCTTTTTGTTGTCCATCAGCGAGGCAGGGGAAGGGGAAGGAAAGTTTCTTTTCGGATTCGGTTCGCGTATCGAGCAGCCGATCGAGCGACCTTTCATCTCGTCGGCAGAGGCACAATATCGTGTACGTCGCGCTACAATAATTACCCTTTATTTCTCATCCGAACCGTGACTAGCCGAACCACCCCTTTGACTTTATCCTCGATAAGTATAAACCGGTCCGGTCCGTTAATGGAAAGCGTTTGAATATTTAATCTGCTCTTCCCGTGGCGACTCGAGCCCCGCTTCGACTCGTCCGATTCGGTGGTTGTGTGCGTGTGCGCGGTTCGCTGCTTTGCTTATGCTTAAGCCACGCCGAAGAAATCTTTGCCACCGTCGAGACTGTTACGAACTTACGCCAACCGATCCTTTTCCTTCGGCTAATGCGAGATCTGCTGGATATTTGTTGAAAAATAGTCTAGCTTTAACGCTAGATTACGGAGCACTACAAGTGACCATTTTCTTCATTGTGTTGTAAAAATAAGAAAATTACAGTGACTCCCGCTAATATTCGGAAGCTCTTAAAAATTGCATAGCTTTGTCAATATTGGACTGTACTACTTGAATTTGTTTTTGAGAATTTTGAACAATTGGTTCGCTAATTTATTAAAATCACAATTGGTCGAAATTGCAGAGAAAGCACTAACAGTTGTAAAATTTGTTGAAAAATTTAAAAAGTATGTTTTGTGTGTCTGTATCAATTCTACATATTCTGAATATTTCATCTAAATCGGTCAACGTTGCACTGGGCAACAAACGTTTAACGATGAAGGGTAAAAGTCGCAGAATTTTGAAATATTCAGAAATTCTCAGAATATGTATAATTCATACAGATCTACAAATCGTACTGTCTAGATTTTCAATGCAAGTGCACGTAAAAAGGGTTGCAAAATACAACTTTTGAAAGCGTGTTCGCTTTTGCTGACCGATGTGCTCTCTCTCTCTCCGGATAGAAGGATTTAAGGGCACCGATAAGGAGAAGGGAGCAGCTGTGCAACAGTCTACGAAAAGAAGGAAAATTGGCGTGGACGTAACGAGACGGCGACCTCGTCCGGTCCGTGGGTCGAAATCGATATCCAGCATGGCCGAACCCAAGTTCGGTGCAAAACACTCGTGCTCTGCTTAATATTGCAGTACGCGGGCTAATGCGCGGTAGTCTCGTTAAAGCCAGCCCTCGTCCTGTCGCCGAGCCGAGCCGAGCCGATTCTACCTCGGCTCTGTCTCTTTCGCTTTCTCTCTCTCTCTCTCTCTCTCTCTCTCTCTTTCTCTTTCTCCACCCCCTTGACACACGCGCACGCACCGATACCTTTGCTACCTTGCCTTCTCTCCGCCAATTTCCGACTTCTTACCTTTTTCTCTTCGATCGAGAAAGCCGGCGAGTCTGGCAACGATCGATTCGCTTCGCCGATACAAATGCGCGCTCTTACATATACAGGGTGTTCCAATCAGACTGTTACCAACTGATCGATCCTCAAACTATCCCAAAAAGTATTTAACCCTTTGCGGTCCCAACTGTTTCTTCTTTTATTTTAGAACCTGCTGAAACATGTAATTCAATTACACGTAGCTTTGATAGCTGACGTACAATAGCTGAGAAATACTGCAATTGTGGTTTATTTTTCCAAAAAAAAAAAAAAATACCTGAACCGCAATAAATTAAGACACAGCAATGAATCGCACGAGTTTGAAAGAAGTCGTTGACCATGCGACAAATTCTGCGCGACTTAACGTGAAACGGCTCGCCGTGCGAGAACCGTGCCAACCTAAGGACCGTGTGTGTTGACAAAAGAAGTCCAGCCGTTACAATTTCAATTTTCAATTTCCAGCGTACGCCGTACCCTGTACACTCGTAAACTCGTAACTCGTAAGCCACGCGGTCGCGTCAGAGTTTTTCACAAACTACTCTTTTGTTCCTTATTTATTGCGACATGAATAAAACACGGGGACCCATACGACGGGGATGAAAAGGAGCGGAGGAAGCGGGGGCCGATGTGTATTAAATGCGGTATAATTTTCAAATTTCGAGAAATAAATAACGGGTAAACGATGGCCCGTCTCGCGTGGGATCCCCTTCGCTCCTTCGACGGCTAGGTTCCCCTTGAAAACGCGCATAAATTCTCAAGCCTAAGGGAGAGGCACACGGGCCAACGTCGATTCGACCGAACGATTTTTTCCGGGAGCGAGCAGAGATTACTCTCGAAAATATCCCATTATGTTCGCGTCGCCGCGGTGGATCGTCCAACAAGTGTTTCCGTTCCCTCCGATCTTTCCAAAAACGATTTTATTCGCCTTCGCCTCGAAATCAATAAAAAATATCGCATCTCGTTAATGGACTGCGGATCTTTATGCAAAATAAAAATTGTCTGCATCGATTACAAGAAATAGAAGCTGAGTAGAATGTTGTTTCTTCACTTGCTAATTTTAATGGACGAGAAATTGACGTTTTCAATTTTTTTAATTTTCTTACAATTTCAAATTTTATCTACTCGATTTTGTGTTATAAATGTCTATTCATTACTAGACTGCGGATCTTTATGCATTTATGGTTTATGAAAATTAAAAAAAAATGCTATGATATAAAATTCGATAGAATTTAGTACGATTTTTATTTGTTTTGGATCCACAGAGCCTGTTCCCATGAAAAATAGGATTTTAATTCATTCTATTTCCTTAAAATTTGACTACAACAATTGGAAATTGCATAAACATCCGCAGTCTACTCATTGCATTCTTCACGTTTTCGTTTTGTTCAAGCTGGACATATACGCGAAAGAAATTCGTAGCACGTCGCGTGGAAAACATTGAGCCAACTACGTGGAAAAATTTTGCTAATTGTCGGGAATACTATGGCGAAGAATAGGGATCGAAGTGCCCTCCGTGGCGCGGTCGAACGATCGAAATGCCTCGTTTCCGTTTCCGTTTCCGTTTCCGTCAGCGACTTTGGCTTGCGTCGAGGACGAGGACGAAGGAGGCGAGGGAAAAGAACGGCCGAGGAGTCACGACACTCGTTCCGAGCGTTTCCACCGCGTTTCTTTAATTGCCGGTATTAATCACGGTTAATTACCGAGCAAGTTGTACCGCCGCGAGTGTGCCGCAGCGGTTTGACCGCGGCGCATCGTCGTAGCAACCGTTCGCTGGAACTGGCACACCTGTCTCGCCTCTCTCGCCCGATGTTTCTCGGTGTGTTACGCCGCTGCGGATTAACCCCGGGAAGCAGTAACCGGCATCCGCGGCTGCAATTAGTGTGCTGCCGCATGGAGTGGTTACCGTCGCCGCGACGGCACTGCCAACGGCAAAACGGCAAAACGGCAACGCCAATGGTGGAAGGGTTCCGACGCACGGTGGGGTATTTGCACCAAAAAACCGGAAAAAAGTCATTTTTTAAAACTTAGTGTAAACCATATTATTTTTGTTGTATAAGATAATGGAATACGTATAGAATACCGTACCATAACTGTTTTTTTAATTTATGCACTCACAAAAGAGTGTACTTCGTTAGAAGTTAGAAGATTTTATGGTAACAGCTTATTTCCTTTCTATTCGTTGAAGTATCATTTACTTACTAAAGATTTTCTAGCATTTGAAATAACTGTCTGATTTTTCACTTTTCTTATATTTTGAGAAAAGTATGTACTACACTTTAGTACAGTTGTGATTCCTTCTCCGTATATTTTTTAATAGTTATTAATATTTGATGATATTCAATAGATCAAGAATTATTTTTCTAATTTCAAGACTTCATTAATCATTTTGTTATGGTTCAGGGTGAGTCCCGGTACTCTTTCTTGTGTCATTTTATTCTGTGAAGGTTTGTGATTAAAATCCAATAAAGATTTATTCCAGATTCCTCGTTTTCGATTTTATAAACAATTTAGATAAAAGTGAACTTCGCCTTTTCTCTCTCCGCCTCGCGTCATTGCTGCAGCCGCGGACGCGGCCGGGTGCTTTTGTGTTGTAATATGCAACTCTTCTGTTTCCGTTAAATGTTTATAAAGTACAAACAGAAGCTAAAAAAATTTGATAATTAAAAAAAATAATTAAAAAAAAATTTTTTTACAAAATTTGCAACGTATACCACAGAGACAGCAGAAATGTACGTTCAATTATATGGGTGGTATCCCATGTCATCCACAACACACAAAATATTAATTCACGGACCAAAAGTTATAGAAAATGCAATTTTGCCTATTGGACAATTATGAGAAGAAGCAGCCGAGGCGAGAAACAAACATTTTCGCCAGTATAGACAGAGTTATGCCAGAAAGTGTTCAGGAAGGCATGTAATCTGGATGTCATCAATAGGCTCTAACTCACTTCTGATCCCCTTTTAACAAATTTAAGACAACCTCGAAGAAGAAAAAACAATGGCGTTCCTGAAAGAAAGTTTGGATTTATTTTTCCCTTTTGAGCCTATCACTTCTACAGATGAAAGCGACACCGAATATGATAAAGAAGAAATATCTGAAGAAGAAACTTCGAACGCATTGTCTGAAGAAAATTGATTCTATTAATTGAAAAATGTTATTTATATATTTTCTTATTAAAATGTTATTTATTTATAGGGTTTTTTGGTTTTTATTTTTAGTTATTTTTTTATGTTATTTATTTATTTTTATTTATTTATTTATTTATATATATATATTCTGCATTACAATTATATTGTGCTTCATTTGAAAATGGTTTCCATGTAATAGTAATTTTTTCCGACTTTCCGGTGTAAATACCCCACTGTCCGACGACGAGGCTCGTGTCGATTATACCAGAGCCCGGGAATCCTTTTTCGAAACAACTCGGTGTCCCTAACAGCGCGAGCGACTGCACAAGTTCACAAGTGCAACATCTTACAAGCAGCACTGCTCTCGATGTTAACACTAAACCAATCGACACTTTTTGTATAGCTACAGTGACTCTCATTAATGTTTGTACGCTTTTAAAAATTGTATAAATTTGTTAACGCTGGAACTACCTAACCAGTCAAAATGACTGGTACCTAATTGTTTCTTTCAGGATTACTGAAATGATAAAAATGTTTTCATCAGAAATTTTTGACTGAACTTCTTTATTGAGGCACACGTTAGAATAAAAATGGTATGAGGTTTGAGTAGATGTAGTCTTGTCATTATTACGAAGCAAGCATTATACATCAGTCAGCTTCATAACCCTCGTATGGGGAGTTACATTTAAGCTCAACAATAAAAAAAAAATATATACATCAGTCGTATTTATTACTCGGTAGTTCTGGTATTAATATTGGAGCGTACGATTTGGCTTTTTTTAAGAAGTTAGCACAATTGGTTTGCCCCATAAGGTGAAAAAAATTGTTTACGAAAATTGCAATTGTTGTTGACATGTATCGAGAATTCACTGTACCAGAATAAAAATGGCTGAAAATCTGATTACAGTGAGTCCCACTAATATTCGGACGCGAGTGTAAACATAACACGGCTCGGGTATCTCTCCTGCACGATACACGTCGCTGGCAAGACCCGTATTGTGGACATATATCGAGAATTCATTGTATCGAGATTATATGGGTCTTAGTTTGAGTTGAATTTGATGATACTTGTAGAAGTCGCAGTATCGCTCGTCCAGTAAAAAGCTTCCCAGGCTTTTAACGACGACCGAGTTGCATCGTCCACCCTGTACGCTGGTTTTATTTGCATTCGATGCATATGAACGTTCCTCTTCCGTCCGTTTTTATTTCAAACCGAAGGTTAATTAAAATCGCGACTAGCATTTTCATAACAGTTTCAGTTGTCGGTGGGCCGATACGATCGGAGCGCAATAGCTGTCGGCCCTCGGCTTCGCTCGTTAAGGTCGGCTCGAAAATGGGAGACAACGAGAGCAAGTGGGAGAAGCAGAGAGAGATAGAGAGAGAGAGAGCGAGAGAGAGAGAGAGGAGAGAGAGAACGTAGTAGCCTCCCTTGCTCGACTTATTAATTTTTCGAGAACGGTTTTAGATGGTTCGAGGCTCGAGGGTGGGGGGCGTACGAGGACTACGGCAGCGGCGAAATAGAAGGTAGGAGAACGGTAGGAGAGATAGAAGGAGCGAACCTTGGCAGATGGCACCCGAGGGGATATCCTTGTCCAGGATATCAAGGGTTAGCCATCACCGCGGGGACGGCAAACGGACGCGCTTGCTCGTAGCTCGCGCGGGCGCAAGTAAAGGGTAACTGATTCTAATCGCGCGCCCTCCGTGCCGTAACCTACTACGTTACCATGATGAATGGGCAAAGTGCCTCGTGACTACCAAACGCCTGGCCAATGTGGGCCGAGATATTAAAATCCGCATGATCGATCTCCGTCGTGCGCCAACGATACGCAGATGCTCCCGTACAAGAACCATTCTCATCTCCTACGAGCCGCGACATCTTTCCCTTCGAAAATTCACGGTGCATTCATACGGCCCCCGGACTCAATTCTTTTATTTTTTTTTCTCTCAGACCCATCAATACAGTAATCTTCGTTTCGATGCAGTCACTGCGAAACCTTTCGCAACCCCTATATATTAATTGCATAGATCTCCGTCAATTGCTTACGTCGCACGTGTAAAAAGCTGTGATTCAATTTTGTTCTTAAATTATATTTTTTTTTGCAAACGCATCAGCACCGAAATTTTTATTTTACCGGCTGGCTCAGCTGGCTTGAATCTTTCGTCACTCATCTCCATCAATTGCTTACTTCGCACGTGTAAAAAGCTGTGATTCAATTTTGTTCTTAAATTATATTTTTTTTTGCAAACGCATCAGCACCGAAATTTTTATTTTACCGGTTCGCTTAGCTGGCTTGAATCTTTCTTCACTCTCCATAATAATTGCATCGATTTCCGTCGAGTCGTTTGTTCATGATTTTTCAACTTGGCGCTTTTATATGGGTTCCAGGAACGCTTCAAATATATTTTTACCAATAGCAGGATCTTTATTTTTTAATTCAGATTAACGTGAACCTCCAGCTATCGCGAGTATGTATTCATTTTCTGTATGTTTACTTTATATTTTTCGTTTACTCGCATAGAGAAAAGAGCCGCGACTAAATTTGACGGTAAGTCGCAACGATGAAGAAAAAGATCCTGAAGAATGGTCCGCATCCAGAGTCGAAGGATACACGTTCGGTGAACGTGGTAGTCGACCTAATCATGGCGATTGTCCCATCGTTGTTTCCGGTTCTCCGGCGCCGCGTCGGCATGGCGGTCCGATCCGATACGCTGGTCGACGATCGTTCCCGGCGATAGCGGGATTTTTCGAAAAAATCAACGCGCCGGGAAAAATGAGCTGCTTATACAGCGGGAAGCGCGGGACGCCGGATCAGATACGGAATCGCGAACCATTTTAATACGGCGCCTCGTAATTCATGCGACGGTCGGACCGCGTATTTTTATTGGAACGCGCCGATCGAGATCGCAATCTAAATTGAATCGGATACGAGAGTCCTGTCGCGTCGCTTTCATAAACATGCTGCGCACTCGGAAGCGCGCGGCTGCTAGCCGATCGCTTCGAATGCGATCAAACTGCGCTCGTTGACGCGACCATTCGAGACAATCGCGAGCCATCTTCGCAGAATCTGGGTGCATCGAAAATTTCGAGATCCGTTCGAAAATGTTCGCCTGACCTTCGGATCGCGACGCGTTCCTCTCGATACGATTTCTTTTCAGAAAAGATTACCATTTACTTCGTTCCATGTAGAACTCCTTGAACGGTAAAATTTTTAACGATATAAAATCACATTTAATTCAGTTTTTTGCTGGCAAAAATCAGAAGTTTTATGAACATAGAATTATGACAAAATTTTGAATTGGCAAGCAAAAATTTTGAATTTTCCTTCTTATTTCAAACACGCGATCACTTAGTTGCCAATCCAATAATTTTGACGCACGAGCAAGCAGTGTGCGAGTGTACGTTTAACACTAGAACTACCGAGTAATAAATGATGTATACCGCTTTGTGATAATTACAAGACTACGTTTATTCAATCCTCGTACCATTTTTACTCTAACACGTGCTTCAATGAAGAAATTCGTTCCAAAATTTCTGATGGAAACATTTTTATAATATCATAATAATTGTCATTTTGACTGGTTCGGTGATTCTAGCGTTAAACCGGGTAGAATGTATATCGGGGGATCGTTAGAACAGGGAGATAGCGGTCGCGGGACGGATTGCTCGGATTTCCGAAAGAGGAAACGAGCGGCTAGGTGTTCCCCTGTCTTTTCGAAACGCGACAGACAATTCTGGTCCGGATAAAATCGGCCGAAATCCTCCGAGGGCCACCATCGACGCGACCAAAAGGGAAGAAGGGCACGGGGGACTCGCGGGGACTGGCAGAGAGAAGGGGAGATGATTCAGAGATATCGGCCGACATAAAACCCTTAAGGTTCAAATTTGCATGTTACAACCTGCGTACCCCACCTTCTGGATTTTCCCCCGCGGTAGACTTCCGACTTCTTCTTCTGCGAGCAACCACCCCCGCCCCATTTCGCCAGAGCCTCAACCGCAACCGCAACCGCTGCCACTGCTATCCTCTCGCGTATCCCGAAGCTTAGCCTTATCCCTGCTCTTTTGAATGTAAGATACGCGCGCGCGAGCTCGCACGCTTCCCACCTTTTATCTCCTCTTTTTCTCCTTCTCTCTTTCTCTCACTCTTTCACTCCCTCTCGCTCATTCTCTCTTGGTCGCCGGTCCCTTTAAGACACAGAGTCCTTCGGTCATTCGGAGAATCGAGCGCGGTTAAGCTTTCTCTTTTATAGTCAGGATTTTCCTGACGATGGAGGCGAGTCCTCCCCGCTGGGTCCTTTGAAAGAGGACGCATCGCATACGCGACGCATGCTTATTCCGCGTACGACGCACTTAAGAAACGTTTCCGGAACGACCGTCGCGGTTAAGACTTTTGTCGAGCGACCTTCACGTTGAATTCTCTTCGACGAAACGATCGAATTTTTCTTGAATTGCGAATTACGATGGCTCGAAATATGCTGCGACTAAGCAAAGCGGTTGTCGCAAAAATGACCACTGAAAAATAGAGAACAGTGAAACGATCAAACGATTTTAACAGTAGGTTTACGGGACCCGTGATAACGACGGATTCCAATATTTTTAACACTAAACGTACCGAGCTATAAATGTAACAGATACATGTTGCCTTCTAAAAATTACAAGATTTAATTTATTTAGACTTTGCGCGGTTCTTATTGCAATGCGTGCTCCACTAAAGATATTTATTGAAGAAAGCATCTTTATAATTTCAAAAATTGTCAAACAAAAAATTTAGAACCTTGTCATTTGACCGGTGATGGTACGTTTAGTGTTAGTTTACAATTACCGAGATTGTGAGGATACATCTATGAGAAATTATTCAACAAATTTATTTCTTTGGGTATATATTAGGTCGTTCCATAGGTTCGTGCCGTGGATATGTTTATATTATTCACCATTGAAAAGTATTTTAATGAAAAACCGCAGAAATTTTCTAGTGACAGTATGATGTCTTTGCCAAAAAGGTCAGAAGAGGTTGTAGAATAAAAGGGTGATTGCTTATTTTATTTTCAGAATTTAAAAGAATAAACGGCACGAACTTATGGGACGATCTAATATACTATAAAAAGGAATAGCTAAAAATTTCGATGTATAGACTTGTTATTTTCACAAAATAATGTAGAATAGTGATTTTTAGTGGCCCGTAAACCTAGTGTTAAGCTTGAGATTACTTTGAATTGTTGAGCGTCGAAATAAACTCAGCAAAAATCGAAAGACTCCAATTAGGATGGTCCATCATGATTACAAATCAAAGGACACGCGACATCGGGCACGGTTAACATCTATCGACGATATGACCATATAGCGAAACGCGCAGAGACGCGCAAACGTACACCGCCAATGTACATACATCAAACAGCGCACCAAACAATAACTATTTGCCGAAGGGCACCCTTCCTGTTTGCCCGGACAAGCCCGAAAACACGACTCTCTCCAAGACGATGCCGGATGATTGCGTCGCTCTCAATTTACATCGTACCCCTGGAACGTTCTGTCCCAAACATTTACGTCCAAGTTAGTCATTTCAATGATTTCACTTGCGAAGAAGATCAGCAAGTACCGAAACTCTCGAGAAGTCTTCGCACTATGTATCAAGCACGCGGCTAACAGCCTGTGTCTACAGACGCAGTTGAAACTCTACGAACCAAATTCCAAACATGAATGAATATTTCCATAATTACCACTAAACGTACCGCCACCGTTCAAATGACCGGTCTCTGAGTTTTATTGAAATTATAAAGATGCTTTCATGAGCAATGATTCAATAAATATCTTTAGGAGATAAATATCTTTAATAAGTCAGTCTTTGAAAAGAGTCTAAATAAATTAAATCTTGTCATTTTTATAAGGCAACGTGTTCCTGTTACTTTTATAACTCGGTACGTTTGATCGTGTCTCTGCAACGTTCTCGTCGCGATAATTTGAAAAGTCAACGCTGTCTGTTTCGTATGATACGATCTTGAAGTAGACTTTCGTGATTTTCGTTCCGTCGCAAGGCACAGGATTACCCTGATCTCGTTGATACCGTAACTTGTGACCCACCCTGTACATATCTCTTTGCTCCGAGCTCCGTGGTGGCGCACACCGATACCGAAGAAGGCCCGCAAATTAAAGGACGTCGCGCAGTTGCCTCTATCCGAGCAAACTTCGCGGATCTCCCTTGTTTACCTACACCTCGTCAAATTGAACCGCGTTGCTTCTCTCTTTGCGTCTACATAGATTCGCGTCCCCATCCCGTCTCTTTTCGCGACGACTTCTTGGCTGCTTTTCGCGTTCCTCTCGCATCCCCGACTTCCCTGGATCGAGCCTCGTCTCGAGATTGTCGCGAGACCAACAGGAAAACGTGGTAACGATCCTCCCGCGAGCAAGTCTATCGAGAATTTACGGCTGCGTTTTTCAATTTTCTCTTTTCGCGAAGCACTGCACCGGTAAAAAACGAGGGGTTCCATGGAAACGGCACCGAAGACAATGGCTTTAGTGAAAAATAGCAACAATTAATGCGGAGAATTTTTGTCGCGCATCGAATTTGCACGAAGGTTCTTCAGCAAGAACCGAAATCGGTCTTTTGGAATCTTTAGGTAAAATAGGCTACCTAAATATAGACATATTCTTAGCGGAACCTAATATTAAGGCTTGCAGTTATATTCAGTTGTATTACAAAGATTGTAAACTATCTATTTAAATTATAATTACACCTTGTAACATTGTAATACCACACTGTAAAGCGAAATGGACCGATTTAAGGGTCTAAAGAGCTTCAATGAAAAAAAAAAAAAACCGAGACCGATATCATAAAAGTTTTCAAGCCCTTCCAGACACAGCATCCTTTCGCGGCTTATCGATTTCGCCGTTTCGCCGTTTCACCATAAAGCGACAGTCAAAAATGACGAACGATCGCGGGCCGCGGTCCGTGGAACGATTTCGTATTCTCGCGGTATCTGCCCACCGTTATATATTTCGAGAACGTATTATTGTTGTTTATTATCTCGGGTTCGGTACATTTAACCCGGACCTGCTCGGTCCTCGGGACAATACGAAACAAACGATCCCCGGGACGGAGAATTTTCGCTCGCTCGAACTTTTCGGAAGGGACGGAATAGGGTTGCGAGCGATACTTCTCCCTCGCCGCACCGTCGAATCATTCCGCGATCTGTTATGGCTTCGAAAATTAACCCGACGCACAGCGTGACAGGTGGCCAATCCACCTGGACCGAAGTCGATTCCGAAAACCTTCGAATTTTCGATGCGAGCTCCTCAAGTCGATCTGTAACGTCCAAAAAAAAAACTCCAAAACGTATAAACATTAAAATATTGCAGTTTAGAATTTCGTAGAAATGCATGTTTTCGTAGTACCGGAAGCTTTGCGTGCACGCAAAGACGTTTCGGCAGGAAGCTCGATAAGCATCTCGAATTCTGTACAAAAGATGGGACAAAGGCGGCGGGGTCGCGATCGAGGATCTAGGATCGTGGCGATCACCTGCGAACAGCGGCCGATCGATCGTCGACCGTGTGACCGAAACGATCGCTTTCTCTATTTCACGCGATAATCATCGAAACAGATGTTCGGTTAAAAATCAGAGTGCGGTCACGCGCGGTGATTCCGCAAACCTGCGGCCGGACCAATCAAACTGGACGCGCGCACGCGAACGCATGATTTCGACGCGACATAGTTTGTGGTTTTCGAACCTTTTTTTCGTCGTCCCCCTTTCGGGATGTTTTTTGTTCTGCGACCCTCCCGAACGAACCGTCTTTATTATCGGAGTTTCCGAGAGTGCGCAAAATGCACGGCCTCGTTTGAAAGGGGCACCGGTGACTTTGCTTCTTTGTTTTGTCGGAAACAAGGGATCGAAGGCTAATCTTGTGATCAAAACATTTCCGTGTGACAGATAATAATGTATATATATATACTGAAAATATAAACATAATACTTCGAATGTGTACACATTATGCAAGGTGTCCCGTGGTAACCGTTGGTCGCAAAGTGCGAAGAGAAAATTGAAAAAAATGTTTTGTTTCGATAGCAAAGGCCAGGCAGTCCTGACCGTTTTTATAGTACTATACATATATATTTTTGATTTTTCACGTTTTCAATGCTTCTTGGAATAAAGAGGTAGACTGCAGTCTCTCGAATTTATGTATATAGCAACTGCGGTGCATCGAATCTTTTGCATTTGCCGCGCGAGGTTCGTTATTAACAATTTTAACGCTAGGATTTAGATTATTTTGTAGAAATATCATCAATATATTCAGCCAAATTTTCAACAGCTTTTACCACATTATATGTTCCAAGGAATAAATGTGTTAAATGAATTTCCTATAAATGCATTTTTACAATCACAATAATTGCGAATTAACACTTTGACTGCCAAACTAGAAACCCCGAGAATTCCCTAAAATCAAAGTGTTATTTAATGAAATAAAATTGAAAAAAATTAAATGTGTGATATTAAGTACTAATCGGTACAATAAATGTATTAACGTGAAAATTCATTTTAAAGCCCGGTCAAATAATTCCGTCAACAAATGTGGGTGACACGTTATTGAATGAAATTAAAATTTAAAATAATGAAATGTATGATATTGAGTAGTCCTCCCACTGTCTCTCAGTTTACAGATCCTAATCAAAGGTACCATGAATGTATTAACGTAAAAATTCATTTTAAAACCCGGTCAAATAATTTCGTCACCCAAATATGGATGACATGACGTGTTAAAGAATGTAGAGCCCGTCATTTTGAAGGTTCCCGTAAATCTAGTGTTAAAGACGCAATAGCAAAGTAGTTGCCAAGACGCAGGAAACGAAGGCTCGAGCATCGGTCAGAAAAAGTAGTCTTTCGAGCGACGGCTATCCTTGGGTGCAGCGTGCAACGATGCACAGTGCATCGTGCATCGTGCACACACAATGTAGACTTTACGCGACCGCGCAAATGGAAGGGGGCGAGAGAGCAGAGAGATTTACCCCAGAGCCCCGGGCAACCGCAACCCCCGAAGCGATTTCGATTATCGATAGCACTCGTTTTAAAACACCCTGTGTCGATTCGCCGGTCTCTCTGCTGGCCCTCGCCCCCAAACCCCCAACCCCCGAACCCCCAAACCCCCAAACCCCCGCCCACCGTGGCAAACCCTCCCGGTTCTTTTTATTCCCTTCTCGTTGACGGACGCGACGCGATTGTCACGTTGGGGACTCGTAGCCCTCGCAGATGCCATTCGAGATTCGTTCGTTCGTTCGTTCGTCCCGTCCGTTGGTTTCGTTCGTTGGTTCGTTCGTTTGTGATTCGGCCCGATTCACGGATTCCCTCGCCGCGGCCGTGGACACCTGAATCTACCGCTCGCAAACTTCCGGCAACCGATGCCACCGATGCGACCGCTGCGATCCGCCTCCACCTGCTCGTTTTACAACTTTTCGAACACCGTTTTTCCCCCGTGTCGCACAGTGAGCCGCAGTCCCAGAAACCCGCACAGAAATCTCTGTTACTAGAACGTTGTTACCGATTGTTGCATCCCCGCGACACATAAGGCTTTTGATTTTAAATTGTCCAAGTTGGAAACTGTCTCTTCTTCTCGTTTCACGGAGTAATCAGGGAAATTGGTAAAATTACGATTTCGGCGATTCAGAGGGGGAAACATCCGAATTAGAGGAGAATAATCGCATTTGGAGTTTATCTCGTATTATTGGGTGGTCCGGAAAGTTCGTACCGATTTTCAAAGGAAACTGGCAGTATATTTAAATTTCGATATATTAGGTCGTCCCATAAGTTCGTGTCGCTTACTCTTGTATCATTTAAATTTAAAAAATAAAATATGTAATCACCCTTTCGTTCCACAACCCCTTCTAACAAGGCTACATCTGTTGAAACCTCGTACCATTTGTATTCTAAAGCGTGTTTCAAAACTTTCTGATGAGAATATTCTTATCATTTCAGTGATCGCGAAAGAAAAAATTAGGAACCAGTCGTTTCGACTGGTCCGGCAGATTTTGTAGGGAGCGTATATCGAACGACTTTCGACGGTTAGGACTGTGTCCGGCGGATCGCAATCGAAAACGAGCTTACAGATAGATCCAATTTCGAAAAGTTTCGCATTAATTCCAGCTATTTTACGGGAACGAGCCGCCGCGGCGCCGTGTCAAAGACTCCTCGATCCGAAACCGAGATTACGGCGACCGTAAGCCCCGTACACTTGCCAATATATCTTTCGAATCTTCTCGAGATTCGGTCGGTATCGCTCCATTAGCGCGGTCGGCGGACCCGTGGAGAGATAAGACTTCGGAGCGACGAGTTTCGATGGGGTGCCAAAACGGCGAATCGTCGCGCTCGTTTCTGATCTGCTCCGCTCTGTTTTGCTCTGCTCCGCTCGGCTCCGCTCCGCTCGACTCGTCTTCTCTCGTCCCGGCTGGTCTCCGGGGGACGATCGCTCATCTCGGAATAGCGTTTGTTCACGGCGCGTCCGATGCGGTTGGCAACTAACCACTCAACCGACACCCTCCTCGTAATCTTTGCTATTTCGTGTCAACTATCTTACATCGATCATTCGACTGGTTCTATTAAATTTTTGCCCCCGTAGCCGGTGCTTTGTTCGCACCTTACACCCTATCGAATGAATCCAGTTAGGGCGGGATCCGGTCTCGAAGCTAATCGTCATCAAAGATTCGCCAGTCTATCGATCGCAGAATCGCTGAAAATCTTGTTTCTAACCGCATTTGAATCGAATAATTTTGTTACCGCGACTCGGTCGATCGCCACACGTTGCTCGATCGGCGAACGAAACGAAGCGAAACGGAACAGAAGAGTCCAGGACTCTCGAGCGAGTCCCATAGAAGCGAAATAAAAACTAATGTATGCGGATCGCTGCGGGTGGTGGTGGTGGCGACTGGTGGTTCAGCGAGGACGAAGGACGATGGAACGTTGCCTCGATTTACATAGTCCACGCGGGGCGGCGCGAGCCATCGCGATACCCACCTTGGGACGAGCAACAGGGAAGACTAACAATAAGAATATATCGGCGGGCGGTGGCGCGGCGCGTTATGTAGACTACACAAAATTGCTTTTACCTCCTATTAACAATTCATATTTCTTGCGCGCGGAAGTCGTCGCTGATAAAAAAAGTTATCCGTGGAAGAGAGAAGATTTTCCGTCCCGTCTGACTTAACTCGCGATGCACGCGAAAGAGAAAGAGAAATGGACACGAGACCGAGCGGAACCGAGGGTGAAAGAAATTCTCCGTCTCGTTACCTCGGTATGCAAACTTCGGCACTCGAAAAGACACCCGCGCCCAGTATTCCCTGAACGTTTCATCCCATTTTTTTTTCACACCGGAATCCGAAACCATGCGACTCGTCACGGCCGAACCGAGAGTGGTCGTTTCGAGCACCTTCTCTACGAAGACGTACCTGTTACGGATTATCAACATTAACCCTTTGCACTCGAAGCTATCCAAAACGAAACATTTCTTCCGACCTAGAATATTTCTCCCCTATATATTTTTTGTCATGTTATACATATAAAAATGGTGGCATATACTCGTACAATACTGAAATGTTTAGTAATTTATCAAATACAAACAAATTTAATAATGTAAAAAATATTTTGAATAATGATATCGCAAATTTTAGTGGCGACTCATAGTCGCCCTTCGAGTGCTAAGGGTTAAACCTACCACCACCGGTCAATTTGACCTTCTCAAACTTCTACGTGCAATTTCGTACATAAACATCATCACATCGCTATTTATCTTTACGACATTTCTGATGTATACAATGTATTTCTCTTTATATTTTTTTTTTCCAAGAAATATTTTTAGGTTGTCCTGCCTACTATGAAAATAAATTTCATTTTTATCGTTTTATCGGGAAATTTTTATCGTCATTTCATGGAAGTTGTTCGTCTACTAATTCATTCAGCAACAAGTTGACTATTATCTGCGTTTAATTATATTTAACCCTTAACGGACCAATGTCGCCATACAAGCAAAAATCAAATTTATATGTATAATAATAAGAAAATATAAATATTTTCCTTTCTATACTTGATATAAAAATGTTGACTCCACAGTTTCTCTTCGTGTGAAAAATAGCTTGAACCTGTTGGGAATAGGTATACAAGAAGTGTCGGTAGGTCTAGTGTTGAACGTGTATAGTGTACCGTAACCTTGAAACACTCTGTTTACGCAACGATTCGCCGAGTCGCTTCTTTTCGTGGAAAAATGTCTTGGGAACCGCACCCCCACTCCTACCCCCTCGCATTGCGGTTTACCACGATCGTAGGCCAAACCGAGATACGTCTCCCTTTCAGTCCTCGTCCGAAAGTCCGCGTTTCCGGGGGGAGAACTTTGAATACGACGCTAATTACTTCCGGGCAGTCGTTCGCGCGCCTAGCCGTTCAATACGTACACGCATATCCGGCGCATTACGAACCGCGATCGCGATTTTAGTCACCGTCTGCAGGTCCAGGTCGCGACTTTGTGTTTCGACAGCTGTGTTTCCCATTTCAAATATCGATTTTTTCCTTGGACAATTCTTGGCAATCGTTACGACTTTGTCGACACCTCTGAAATAACTGTTTTTCCAGACCACGAGAAATACTACCTCCATTCCATAATAACTATTTGTTATGAAAAAAGTGTAAGGCAAACTGTAAGTCATGTTCTAGCGCAAAATTGCGAAGGCTTCGATCAAAATCAATGTTTCATGACATCTGTCATTTGTTTCGATACACCTTTATGAATTACAACTATTTCTCTAAGTTCGTCCGCTGATCTAAAGCAATTGTTTGAGTATCAACCCGTTGTAAAAGTAAGATGAAAAGAAGAGAGTTTGCGGAACGATGGTTCCAATAATTTTGAGCTCAAGCACGGAAGGAAAGCAGCGAAGCTTCGCAAAGGGATCCTACCTACAAATAAAAAATAAAAAATTTGTTAAAGTTAACAACGTCATTAAAAAATCCAGGAACTATCTGAACACTCCAAATAAAAATTAGGAGCAACATCTTTAATTTATTGTTCAATTTAATCTAGTTTTTTGATAATAAATGTTGCGTTCTGTATTTATCTTCTCTTCCACTATTATTATGGGGCAAATTCATCAATTGCTACCATAATTATGGGACAGAGGGAGTGCAAGTTTTCTTTTTAGTTGACAATTTCTTCTTTACATTATTCCTCGGTTGGCCGTGTAAATTTCAGACGTGTAACGATCCACATTCGCTTCCCTCCTAGTTCGATCCGATCCGATCGGATCCTAGGTACACAAGAGTTCCTATAATTCGCGGTTCGTTTTCCGGCGTTCGATTTTATTTGTGCGTGGCGCGTCTCGTCGCAGCACGGAATAACGCGATAAAGCGTGAAAGGTGGATCTCGGCGTGCCGGCGTGTGAAGCATCATCTGAGATTAAAATCGTTTCGCGTGTACAATTTAATCGCGAGGAGAGGATACGCGTACCTACATACAAGCGTTCGCGCGCTAATCTTCGTAAACCGGGCGGATCCGGAGCGACGCTTCGAAAGATCAAAGCGTTACCGGAGAACGCCGCGCGACGTTCGTTCTATTTCAGCTTCGATCGAATCAAACCGAGATGTAGAAACGGAGAGGGAGAGAGAGAAAGAGAGAGAGAGAGAAAAAAAGACGGAGAGGTATGCGTACCTTTTTTTTCAGACGAATGCACTCAACAGTTGCACGGTGGTCTGCCAGTGAGACTTTTGGCCAAAATTAAAACTGCTTCCATATCGATTTCTCCTCCGACAAAAATATTCTCAGCGAAGCTATTAGGTCGTTGCGTACGAAACGTCCGATTCATAACAGTAACTGTAAACAAACATAATTCTTTCTAAATAAGACTTGTCGAATAAAGTAAGTAATAATCGTCATATTCTGTCAAAGAATTACGAGTTTTTTCCTCGTTTGTTACATTATTATCTATATTACTATACTAGTGCGTTTTATTCACTACCACATTTTAGTAGGACTTGAAAGGTTAGGTATGCACCTTATACGAATATAAAACAATCGTGTCCAGGTTAATTTCTTTTCAACAATAATAGGATTAGTGTAATCAATACCACGAAAACACTATGAGCAACAAATTATAAACGATAAATATTTATGTAAATATGAAAATATAAGATTCATAGAAAATATAATGGTTCCGGTTCATCTGACTTCGGTTCTATGTTGCCTGAAAGTTCCGAATGTTCTTTACTCGTAGAAAACAGATCCGCACAAGAGGAACCATCGTGCAAAAGAATTCCCAAAAATTGAATTACTTTGATTAGTTTACCAGTTTCCTCCTTTAATCGGCCTCCGGTCACTCGCGGATAATTTCCAGCAGCGGTTCGCGAATTCCATCGCTTCGCATCGGTACGGCACGGTACAGCTCGGCTCGGCTCGGCTGGGCTCGGCTCGGCTCGGCTCGGCTCGGCGTCGCGCGAGCATGTCGTTTGCTATGGTAATTCATAATTCAGTCGGTTTTTCGCGAAGCACTTTGGAAATATTAAACGCGCGGTAGACGAGCGACGAGCAAGAGCTTGCAAGGGATGCGGCAAACGGCGACAAAGCCGCGGCGAGCTCAAAGCGTTCGCTCTTAACCCTGTATTTTTGTTCTCCTCCTCGTACCGGCAAGCTTCCCCGACCGATAGGTATGTATATATGTACTTGGACACGTTTCGCTCGCGAACTTGGTCTCGTCATTTACAGATTGCCCGATTTCAAAACCGCCGCGCCGGGGAAAGCCTTTCCCCGACGGCGAACGTTCCCTTTTCATCGATGCCTCTTCCATTCGATTCCCATGGAAACTTGTCGCTAATCGGCAAACTTCTACCCACGTCTGAAAATTTACCTTACACTGGAATAATGTAAAGAGGAAACTGTGAATATCACCGAACAACTTGTATATTTCTCCTATAATAGGAAAAATCGACTTTTCAAATGGGAAACCGATAGAGACGAAATGCGTGCACGGGACCGGTAACGTGAGCGATTAGCGTCGTAGAAGGCGAAGGGCGGGGTGGGAGTCAAGTCCGAACACGTTCACGCTGACGCAGTAGCTCACGCTCGAGTCTCCCATCGGGCGGCGTGCGCCATCGGTGGCTCACACTTGAATGTTCCATCAAAATGTAGTTTGTTTAGTAACTAGAAGCTTTAACGTATACTAATTGAAAAAAAGTACGAATACGAGCACGATTTCCGCCGCACGGCGAGAAACACAAATAGTAGCTTCGACGTGAACGTGTTGAAAAAAGGTATTGTTAACATAATTAAACGTAGATAATAGTCAACTTGTTGCCGAATGAATTAGTAGATGAACAACTTTCATAAAATTACGATACAAATTTATTTTCATATAATTTCAATTTTACGAAAAATATTGTATGTTGTTGCGCGTTGTTTCATTGTTGTTGTTTCACGTTGTATGTACGAAATTGCGCGCAGAAGTTTGAAAAGGTCAATTTGATTGTTCCTGGTAGGTGTATAGCGTTAACGAGACTTATGAAAGAATTTGTGCGCAAAGTTTGATTGAAATCTGCGAAACGCAACAAGGTTGTAGCGCGTTCGAAACTTTCAGTTGATTATATTCCATCGAACAAATTGGCTTGATTTTGTGGAATTTTTTAGGTTGCTGGCTGACATGGCAGTCGAAGTGTTAATGCGCACGCACACGAGAGCGCGTAGCGCACAGGAATACATAATCGAACGGCGGTTTTGCACGTCCGAGACGCGAGCGGGAACGGCCATTTTTCACGGATATATAAACGCGGGTTATTAATACGTTCGTATTACGAGGCTCACAGAGAAGGTAATTAGCCGGCGGTTCATCAGTCACTCCGACACACTGCCGGCATATTATGTTCCCTTTCGCATCTTGGCCGTTCCGGAGAAAGAAAAAAGGAAGAGGCGCGATCCTCTCGGAGCGCAACAACGGCCCGCAGGATTACCAGACACATTAGAGGACTAATGAAACGTCGGATCGTGCGAGGGGAGTACCATCCGTGAAACTCTTCGAAAACGATACGGAGAAAAGTCCTGCCGAGACTTTTCGCTCCTGCGGAATTCGAAAAAACAACGCAATTCGGTAATGTCGTCGGACAACTCGCTCCCGTTGGAGAACAACAATGAACAATTACGCGTATTAGCTGCGTTGTCGATGAAACAACTTTCGAACAAGCATATTTTGTGAAATATGTTGCAGAGAGGCTTTCAAGTTGTCAGATTAAATTATAAATCTCTGCGCGGCGAGCGATGAGTATAAGCTATTTATTATAATGCAATGGAGTTTACGGCTTACCAGCTGCACATCATTAAATGGTATAGACTTATTGTTAGCCTCAGAACTGATTAATAGTTATCATGTAATTGATTCCAAATATGGGACAGGCGAGTGTCTAAATTTCATTTTAACGCGCGAAACTACATAGAAAGAACAACCGAACCTATTTAGTTTTTCTCATTGAAATTATTAACAACCAAAGGGACTGAAAGTGACCTGTTTGACATTTCTTATAATCATTACTCATTTTCAGTACATTTTGTTCTCTAAAATTTTGTATAACTTTTTCTAAAATGTGTAAATAACTCTGTAAAGCAGTTTTCCTTTTTTTTTTCTTGTCTTTTTGTTCCAAAATTTAGCTCCGGTCAATTGTTATTTTGCATAGCGATCGGCAGCCTGGTATTGCTATAATAGTTTGTCAGAGAGTCGTCAATATGAACGCGAGGCAGGGTGTCTGCGCGACTGCGGAAAGGTGAGGCTTCACCTTTAGCATCGTGGGGGTGGTTTCTCGGTGATAAAGTGCAAGGAGAATCGCGCACGGGGTCACCCCGTCGGTATTCCTATTGGCAGGCCAGTTTCAAGCAACGATCGTGATTGGTCGAAGGTCGTGGGTCGGCTCACCTACCCCCTATCCAGCGTGACCTCCCACGCGAACTCGCGAGATAACTACCACCCTTCCACCTTTTCCGGTTCGAGCGGCGCTTGCCACTTGCCGCTTACTGCTCGTCGTTCTCGTTCTCGTTTGCGTTTGCGTTTGCGTTCACCGTTCGTGTTCACGTTTCCCATGCTTGTTCCTCGCTTCGCCCGCTCTGCCTACTCATCCTTCGCTCCAAATATGCATCCTGATTTGGCCAACCCTCTACCAACCCCGTTCGTTCCTCCCGCCGACGGCCCTCTTGTCGCTCGAAGAACGAAGGACTTAACAAATATCACGAATGCCATACGATCAAATGAATTAGTACACAAAATTATTACCTATTATTATTGCCATTATTGGTGTCCAGAACGAACTGCGTATAACGTTAACCCAGAAGGAGACCGTTGTTTCTAATTATAATTTTTCTTGCTCAGATCTAGAAAATAATGTAACCCCTTGCTCTCTTCAACGCTAGAGCACTAAACGTCGCTAGTTTTGTATCGTCTTTTAACATTCAGTCTACCCAGATTATTTATTTTTCCAATTGTTCAAGTCGTAAAAACGCATCCACTGGAAATAATTGTGCACGCTTCTTCATTCGAGAATACCAATAGACACATATACCAATCGCTTTTAATAGTCTGTAACTTTAACGTTAAAAATAAAAAGGACTGCCTCTCTTTATCGAGACATAGTTAAAGTTTTGTCGAGTTTTGTTCGTCGTCGTAAGTCTGTCGCAAGACGCCATTTGCCGTAGTTATTCGGAAAAGTGCTACACGTACGGTTATAACGTAATTACTCTAACGTAATTACGTTCACCTCCCTGCGACCTGCTTCTTGTCTCGGGAAAATGGATTACCTACCGACTGATTGCATTACCGCGATTTCGATACCCATGTACAACGTCGATCGAGAGTCGATCGTTGACGACTTCCGCTGTTCGGTCGGACAACGAAAATTTTGTTGAGAAATTTGTTGTTGCGCTTCCGGTAGATATATAGAAGAATTATTCTCCTATTTTAGAAGAATTGCCGTAGTGAAAATAAATTAAGAGAAATTCTTAAATAAACTTTTAGAAGAATTACTGTAGTGGAAATAAATCAAAAGAAATTCCCATATTATTTTAACTTTCACTTGAATTTTCAAGCTTAAATAAACTTTTAGAAGAATTACTCTAGTGGAAATAAATCAAGGAAAAATCCTATATTATCCGACACGTGACGATCATTTCGAAGGGAATCTATTAGAAATATATGTTATTTCGTTAACTGGTAGAACAGCTTAGGGAGCAAGTATGTATGCCGCGATCGGGTTATGATCGGGAATAAAATGGCGCGCGGAAGGTGTACCTCGGAAGGTATGTCGAGTGTCGCTTTTCAACGATTCTATGAATCAGAACAATTCAGCGGCGCGCGGGCTGAACCATCTGCGATGTTGTCTGCTAACAATGACACCGCATGACTTCTTCTATTAGCCTTCTACGTTACTCGAGAGGTACTCGAAGCGCGCAGTCTGTTTTCGAACCGCGCGTCTGCACTCGAGTCCCATTCTTTGCTATTCTTGAAGGATGCTTCATGCGCGCACGGGACACGTACATGCTCCCTCTCTTTCTTTCTTTTCCTCTTTCTCTCTGTCCGGTTACAGAGCGACATCGGACACAGGATCGCATAGGCGTTTCGTGCGAGTATACAATAAATTATAACATTAGTCAGCGAAAGTCGCGATAGCATCTTCTATGAAAGCCGACACGATAGAACTCCGTTTTGTTCGTCTCGATCTATCTGAACGAGATTCAAATATATCAGCTCATCGGAATTAAAAAATACAAATATAGGAATTCATAAATACAGATATAAAAGAGAATTAGATACTCGCTTATGGCGTGTCCCCCGGCCATAGTCAAATAAACGAAGTTCTATCGGAAGTATTATCTTTGGGAAAATGAAAGCTAGAAATGGCCTTGAGCGGCCTTGAAAATCGAACGTATGTATGTAGATCGTAACATAAATTGACGACATTTATCATCGAACTATATCTATATCTATCTCACCTACGTGAAAATAAGTGATTCCACTTTAAAAAATCGAAGATCTCGGTTACGCTAGCTTGGAATTTCAGAGCCTTATCTACGCGGATCGAACTCGTTTCGGAAATACCACTTACCGAGGATTCGTAACGATTCGTAACGATCGGGGACATTTCATCGAGAGCATCGAAAAGATGTGAAAAGAGAAAGGCGAGTACGAGAAGAGAGTAGCTGGAGCGAAAACGAGGATGAAAAGCGGACGCGACGGGTGGTGTACATTATCGGGGACGGTGGATAATTAATTAGAGTGGGAACGGGAATGTAAACAGAAATTCAGTCGGACGAGGCGAGCGAGGCGAGCGCTGGGGCGGATACGGTTCGGCCGACTGGAACATTTCGGTATATTCGGTTTGGTCTTCGGGGCAAACATAACCGACATCGGTACGTTTCCCTCGAGAGAATCGTCGTCGACGTTCAGATTGACGTTGTCGTTCGCGCTCGCTAGACGCTTCCTCCAACATACACACACACGCGCGCGCGCGCGCGCGCCTACCGATGTAGATATGTAGTCTCCTAATGACACCACTTCAAATTACTCGTCGATTATCGACCCTGCGGGAAGAACCTTTCAAACGACAGCGTACACGTGACCCACAGTTCCTATTTTCTTACTTCTCTTCCTCATTTTTCTTCTTTGTGGCTGGTTCTTGGACAAATACGTCCATTTCATTTCATATCAACGAATTTTACTTTATCATTTCCGATGCTATCGCATCGATAAGTGTCATGTAATTTTCAAAACACACATTTATAAAACTGGTCCTCGGGCCGGTTAATCCCAACTACACAGGGTGCTCATTTGAAAACCTTCCAGCCGAGACTAAGGATTTCGAGGAAAAAGGAGAGTGGCAGTATTAGTTTTTTAGTTGGGTGGCGTTTTCGAGGTCATTTGAAGGACAACTTTGTTTTTTCAAATGGGAACTTTTTCTTTATCCGCGTACTAGTTTCAGAGATTTATTAATGGATCCAAAATAGTACTTAAACGCTACATTTCCGATTCTCGAAAAATTGTAATGATTTCAGCAAAACAAATAGTACCATGCTCACAACCGATTAAACTTTTGATATGAACACTGAGACGGTACAACATAATACATACGAACATTATAACGTTTGCTATATTGCACTGTAGACACAGACAGTCGAATTGATCTTGTGCTCCCTCGATTAAATTTTTTTTAATACTTCACGAAGGAGGTAGGTCGCATTCAGTGAAACGTTTCAACGATGAAGGGTTTCTCGATATTTGCCGATGTTTTCCGATGCTCTCCGCAGCACGGGACGGTAATGGTAACGCGATACAAGACGAAGAAGCTACGCGGCGTGTAAGTTTTGCAGACCGCAGGTTCGTAGATTCGCTTTCAGTTTGCGGTTTCGGCGAAACACGTGCGGGGTCACGATATCTCGTTGTCAGCAGACGATAGGATAGAATATTGTGGATGCTCGTCGGAAGCGGAAGGAAACGCGGTCAGGGCGAACGGACACCGCGGAAGCGGCCTGTAACGTCTTCCCGTATTTACGATGCGGTGTTGCGGTCGTCGCGTCGGCTACCCTAGCCGATCAATTTTCAATTCGGTGGCAGAACGCGAAAACTCAACGCACAGAGCGTTGTCGAGCTGCTCGCACAGCCTGCGGATTAATTAGCTGCTCCTGTTTGCTTTTCCGCTCCGTTGTTCATCGTTCCGCGGATCGGGAGAACCGATTCGATTCTCGTTCAACCGTAGCGGACGAAATTGTTACACGCGGAGCGAGCATTATCAGGATACGTGTTGTTTTCGTTAGGTCATTCCGTAAGTCGTGTCGGTAAACATCGCGCATCGTTACTGGTCAATGTTTGTATCTTGTTTTTGCTTGATCCCTTGCCTAACGATTGATTTTGCAACTTCCATGATTAGAACTTGTTGGTTGTCGAGAAAGAACATCTACATTTCGTCTATTCGCTGAATATCGTTCGTTATCGCCAGACTTGTGCGCTTGCAGCAAAAATAATCGAGTGTGATTTCATGCACAGCGAAAAGATGAAAAACATTTCAGAACGTCGATACATCTCGATACTTGCAATTAATGGAAACACTTTTTATTTTGCAGAAAGATACCACGAGTCCCACTGGATATCACAAGGCAAGAGGTTGAACGATAATATTCAAGAACACGATATTGAAAATGGCCACCTACCTGCTGATGCTCGAAAGACGTCGGGCTTGTTAACACTGGTAGAATTTAACTGTTCCTGTTTCTCTCGGCATGAAATAATATTTACAGTTTTCTTTTTTAGACGACTCGATGGACGGAAGACGCACGCTCTTGATCCAGCTACGACCGCGAATGATTCAGAATAACGCAAATTACCTGGCGTTATGGGTAAAAAGCTTTTTTATTTACGAACATAACAATAACATTCGGTTGAACTGCTGCCAGTGTCGAAGCTTTCAAGACGCTCGTCGGTCGTCACGATCAACGAAACTTAAACTACAAGATACACGCGACGAGAGCGACTAGTACATCGTGTTTACCAGCTCCATCACCGGACCGGCATTTTTATAACACCTAATAACATTTTATAATACATTCGACGATTCGTGGAACATGCGCGATACGTATAAAGACAATACATATAACGATTCGCGGTTCCGATCCATTGGAATATCGTTTCCCTTCAGGTACCACAACAAATTGACGGTCGCCGAACGTTCGTTGTTGCATGAAACAGCGTTTCCTTGGTTCGTCTATCTACTTGCAATGTATCATCACCTTGATCACGTCGGGCTGTCCCGATTTTGCGGTGTTGAACGCTGACACGGTTTGCTCGATCTTGTAATTGTGAGTTATCAGCGGCTTTACGTCTATCTTCTTCGTAGCCAGAAGATTCAACGCGTCGGGGTAACTGCGAAACAAGAAAACACGATTAATCGTTGTTCATAGTTTTCTTTGGATTATTTCATAAACGTTTGAACGATAAACGACGGTAACATACTCGTTCGCGTATCGAAACACTCCTCTGATGTCCACCTCCCTGCAGAGCGCGTTGATCAGTGGAACTTTGACTTCCGTTGCGCCCATGCCTACCAAAACTGCAATTCCACCGGATTTTGTTGCCTGTAATCATAATTGATCAGTGTCGGAGACTTTTCTAATCGTTAACCGTTTGAGTCCCAGGGGGTATTGAAAAAACACTGTCGAAGAATCCCAAACAGCGCGACCGCGCTTTCTCTAAATGAGAATTTTTATTTTGTAATGTATTATTGCATTCTTATAGTATTGTTCTAGCTATTGTAAAATGTACTATTTACATTAAAAGGAGCTGTGTGATGTACTTGCGTCAGCAAATCTGAGCGAGCGACTTCGACAATCGGTAAGGCACCGTCGGTTGTCCACAATGCTCGAAATGGCTGGGTTTTCTCGACATAAAATCTCAACAGGCCGATCGCGCCGCTTGGGACTTGGTTAATGATCACTGGATTGCCGATTTTATGCAATCCCGACAAATGAGAGCGAAGAATTCTATCGTATCGTCCTCGAATTGTTCAAATTAACAGTCAATTCTGGGTCATTCATAACTTTTTACTAAGATCTCTTGTTTACTAGAAATTGATGAACAGTTTGTTGTAGGTGATTCGACACTGGCTGACTGTGTTCTCGTCGACAGATTTTCAACGATCGAAGAAGAAACGAATTTTTATTGCTACAGAAAATTCGGAGGAAAGAAACAGCGTAAGAAAACTCACGAGAATCGCCAATCGGATCGACGACTCAGCTCCGCTCGCGTCGATTGACTTGTCAGGCTCCTCCCCGAAGAGTTCGTGAATTTTCTTCACGGTTTCGACTTCATTATATTTCTCCCTGGCAATCACGAACGTTTCATCAGCGCCGAGCTTCTTCGCGACTTTCAACCTCTCTTCCTTCAGATCTAAACAGAATGTACAGAAGATGCTGTTTGTCACTCTTGCAGAATTAAATAAAAGCGTTTATTACAAATTATAGAACTAAAGAACGAAACGTTTGTTGCCACCTGGTAGTCGGCCACTCGTGAACTAATCAATTGACTGCAGATCTGTATGCAAAATAAACAATTTCCACTTCAATTGTTCGAAACAGGGACCAAGGTAGAAATTTCACTCTGTCTTCAATAACTTCGACAAACGTAACATAATTCGTACTTGAATGATTTTATCGTTTACACTTTGTTTCAATTGCTTCTACTTAATCCGCAATCTATTAATATATTTCATAATCAGTAGTCTTGCGTCATCCGTTCCAAGTGATTTGTTTTTGTAACACGAGTGGATCCAAGAGTGGCCGATTCCAGCAATAGTGTAATCGCAATGGCAACCGCTGTTTTATGCTCGCCGGGTGATTGAAAAAGTGTCAGTTATGTCTGATAGTTAAAAATAGTTTGCTGAAGTACCGGTAACCACGATTTTACGGGCACCCATGGCTCTCGCTACCAACAACGACACGAGACCGATCGGTCCTGCTCCCAAAATCAGCACCGACGAATCGATACCGATGTTCGCTCGCTTGCAAGCGTGCACACCGACGGACAATGGCTCCATCAAAGCTCCTTCTTCCAGTGTCACGTGGTCTGGCAACCTGCGATCAAAATCAGTAGTTAGGGTAAATTGTTAGGGCGATCGATCTGGAAGAAATTGCATTATTCGTTCAAGTTTCCGAGTCGCTAGGTACGATAACCATTAGGGGTAACCTTGTTTTTCAACTATGAAATTTTGAGCACGCCAAACTTGGTCTCCTTCGTAAAAAACTGTTACACAGTGAGAAATCTTTCCTTCAGATATTCCCATTTATATAAAATTTTATATTTGTCCTAACTTTAATGTGAATGTCTTCCTCTTATTAACTTCATCTTTTGCAAGAATTATTTTCTTACTCGATAGCACAATTTTAGAGGACCAGGTATAGCTAAAAACTACCCTAAAAAACCATTCATTCGGTTGGCCCTACGCATGTTAACCCTTAGCACTCGAGTGGTGACTCTGAAGCACCATTAGAAATTTTTGTGTCATTATTTCAAAGAAATTACAACAAATATTACAAAATATTTGTTACATTACAAAATTTGTATTTAATAGATTACTAAACATTTAAATATTATATGTGGAAATCGGATCAGTTTCGTATGAATAAAATGAAAATATTCTAAGACGGAAGAAAAATTTAGTTTTAGAATGAAAATAGCGCCGAGTGCAAAGTGTTAATATTCATGGAATGAACGATGCATGAAAATAGACTGAAAATAAAAATGCAAAGGCGACACTTTCGTTCGAAACCGTACATATTCATACGAACGATTCGGTTAGTATTCGTTTCTATTCTTGAGAAGTCATTCTCCGAGTATTTGAATAGTTCGCTACGCTTCAGTCTTTTCAATCTATCGATAAATTCGATGCGAACTGTGCATACAATGGAACGCGACGGTTCACACCCGGGAACCTCGATAAATAATAGCAACGCGAGACGAAGAAACCTTGTGGAATCTATGAAATCGAACGTGATGATTTACTTGAAGCAAAAGTCGGCGGCGTGTTTGTAGTAGCGTCTTAAATTGCCGTGCACCGGTGGCGTAGCACAGAACACCACGTCCTTGCATAAATTGTAACGGCCTTCCTTGCAAAATTGACAGGTTCTGCATGGTACACCGGGTTCGATGGCCACTCGGTCGCCAACCTGTATCGAAACGAGTATTCCGTGAGAAAAAAAAAAAGAGAAGAAAAATTCTCGACAGTACTTAAATAAAACCGTGGAGGAAGTCTTGGCACGTTGACCGTCGTGTCGGTCATACGATGACACAATTCTCCTTCCACTGTTTGCATTGTAAAATGTTTTATTGTTACATTTGTGCAGACAAATTTTGGCAAGTAATGTTTAGTAAACAAAGAACTTCGCATTCCAAATATCACGCTTGTTTTTCGTTATAAAAGTAATGTTTAAGGAAAATGTTGTGTATAAAGACCTTTGAGAAAGTCGTTCAAGGTCATTGGTATTTCTTTGTACTGGAATTCAAAGAGTCATTTCTCTCGGTGGGTATTAATTAATGGATCCGAACGACTCGTTCGCGCGTACCTTCAAATTTGTCACGCCCTTTCCTAACTTGGCCACCACGCCTGATGCTTCGTGACCAATGATCATCGGTTCGTTCACCACAAAGTCACCGATTCTGCCGTTTACCAGATAGTGGACGTCGGAGCCGCAGATTCCGACGCATGCCATTTCGATCAGTACCTCTGCAAACGCGCAAAAACAAATTAAACCGGTGAAATCTCGTGTCGCGTCTCGTTCAAGCAAATAAACAAATCTCAACCGCTAAAATAGACAATTCCGAATAGACTTCAGCCTGCAGTCTTAATGCGTTTGTAGCTTACGATCCGAAAATGCTAGAATAGAAAATTCGATGGAGTTTAGTACGATTTTTATTTATTTTGGATCTACAAAGGCTGTTCCCGTCAAAAATACGATTTTATTTGATTACACTTTCTTAAAAGTTGTCTATGAAAATTTTAAGTCTCTTTAGAATTTCAATAATTACAAGGTAAGCAGCTAAAGAAAATGTGTTTAAACAAAATTTAAGGAAGTTACATGTTAACTTTCGGTCCCCTCAAATGCATCCTCCGGAATTGACTATTGAGGTCGCCGCTGGTCTACTTAAAATGCTGATGATTAATTAATGTACGTCGACGTAACCGTTTGAAAATTTAAATAAACTTTCCCAGCTTTCTACGTCTTCGTATAGTCGCTTAGTGAAATCTCGATATCGAAAAATTACGAGATTCCTTTTTCTGGTTTTATAAACGTTGTATATCATTTGTTTATCAGTATAAATTTACTTTTTATCAGAATACGAACTACAAATGCAGCTATTTACTTACCATTTTGGTCAGGCTCCTCGATAGGGGTTTGCTCCTGAAATAAAAGAGAAACACGCGTTTAGTACAAATCGAATGCTTTTTTTTTTTGTTTACAATGTCCGTCAAACGTACGCGAAAGTAAACGATATACGCTTAAACAGCTATTTTTATATGGAGTTCTATATCGCACCTTTGATAACAGTTTTTACGCGAGTAAAACGCAAATTTTTTAGTGCAATCGTAAGCTCTTTTGTCAAAGCTGAATTGTTTCCTCAATTCGAGATACTTATTCGTCGAATTAGGTTCAAAGATTGCATAATTTTGTCCGGGATACGAGACCAGTCAATTTTCTAATTGTAAGCAATTGCAACGAACGGGGTACACATTGATGCACCGCTCAAACACCGAGACTATGTCGAATGCGTAATTTGTGCCGTAAACAACAAATTGTTTCTATATATTTTACAAGACTAGACTGCGAACGTTTATGAGAATGCATGTTTTTTGTAAGAATAAATTAAATAAACGCGATCTCGGCAAAGACGTGCTTCACGATCAAAGAATCTGAAAAAAGTAGATGATTTATTTCGCATATTGCATATCTATATTTTGTATATGTATTTCCATACATATTGCACATTTTGTATATTCTGCATGTTTCTTGCAGGTACAGAACTTGTTTAGAAGTTAGTGTAATGAATTGCTCACCGGACGGACCTGCTCGATTTATGATACTATTTGAACAGCGTTCATGGCATAATCAAGATTGAAATTTTATGGAAAAATCGCTATGCTTTCCCAAGAGCCTTGCATTGTAACTAAATTCCTAAATTGCGGATTTTTATGCAAAACAAAAATTTATCAATTTCAAAAGCACGGAAAGTGCAATTTCTTTTCGTATTTGAAAACATCGACGAAACCGTAATAAAAGTTTTTTAAACCCCGACAATTTGACCGGTTTGTACAGTAGAAGAAGAAGAAGAAGAAGAAGAAGAAGAAGAAGAAGAAGAAGAAGAAGAAGAAGAAGAAGAAGAAGAAGGAGAAGAGGAAGAAGAAGCAGAAGAGGAAGGAGAGGAAGAAGAAGAAAGAGGTGACCGACCCGAGACAGGTTGGTCGTTGGCAGAGAGAGCGAAAGATCGGATTGAATTAAGAAAATACAAAGCGAAGGTGCCGCGCACCTTGCTTTGCATTGGTCTCGTTAAAGCGTTCCATTTCTCTATTAGCACACACCGGCCAACTTCGGCTTTAACACGGTAATAACGCGGAAGAGACCGGGGTGTGCAAGTGCTGTGGCATTATAACGAACTAACAGCGACAGAAATAGATAACCTTGTCCTTGTATGAACGATACACGTCGTACGATACCTCGTCTCGTTCCGTCGCGTCCCGTTTAGTTTCGATCCGTTCGATATTGACGTATGTGTATGTATGTATCTGGGCGCTCGCTTAATCGGACTAAGGGTACGACTATCTACAACGGAGCTGCGATACTACCCGTAGAGTCAAAATAGAATGTGCACATACTTTAATAAAGGAAGCGTTCACATCGTGCGCTTAGGCAGTCTCGATCATCAAAAGCGCCACTCTGCTCGCTATAGGTATAGCAGTTCCGTTGTGACTGTACCCGAACCGGCTAACCGTCTAATTACAGTCATGTAGTCCCTGGTAAACGAGAGGTAACGATTCGTGTACCGATTCAGCCGGATCGACAACACTCGCATTGTCGCGTTAATTGTTTTCCAAAAAAAAAATCCCCGCGATTGACAGCTCGTATGACCTTCATTCGTCCTTCGTTCGCTCTTCCCTTTTTCCAATACAATGACGAAAATAAAAGGATTCCTTCGAACGTGTTCGAAAAAAAAACAAAAAACAGAACAAGTATCCTCGAAATTTCAAATCCGATCGAAGGGAACCGTAAAAAGGGTTTCCGTCGAGCGAGCGAGTGTTTCGAAAAATGCATACTGACCAGCCTAATGTCGTTCACACCGTAGAGGATGGCGGTAAGATTGTCCTTAGTCATGGTCGGTCACAACGCGATGGTAGCAGAGGTTGAATCGAAAGAAAAGTTTCACCGCAGAGTGTTGGAACCAAACTCAAATCAGGCAAAGAAGACCGCGCGGTCTTCATATATATACGTGTATGTACACAAAGATACATAGACACATACGCGTGCGTATACATGTTGGCAAATGTACGGTTAGTTCTCGTTATCACCGCAGCGAATTGCATTATCAGTGGTACCCTATGAAATTGCGTTCTCCTTCGGCAAACGGCGCTTCTGCTTACGCCCACCGAGCAATAGGCCACTTCTTTCCCTCCCTCTCTACCTCTCTCACTCTCTCTCTCTCTCTCTCTTTGCTTCGACTCGGGAGATGCACCTCGAAGTAGCCGAGAGGCTCGACCTCGACTTCGAACTCGTACAGGATCCGTTTTGCCCCGAGACAAATCAAACTGCCACTCGAAACAGTACTTTTCCAAAGTTCTAGCAACGTGCCGGTTTCGGTTCAAAGTTCAGGGTCCATTGATCTGTTGAGCAATCGTTCGCTCTTCTCCGAGCTGATGAAGATTTCATAATACGCTCTATGAACGGTCTATTTGTGAAAATTGTTAGGAGACAGTTTTCCTGTACACTTTGTTCTGTGGACTTTCACGAACGGCGCAACGAATCGTTCATAGATAAAAATGCCTTTTTTTTTAGAAAAGTTTGCAAATCTGCATTAGCTCATGCTTCGCAGTTTCGAAGAGGAAAGTGTGCGACAGTTTCATTAGAAGATTTTTATTAGAATATTTATAGGAATCCAGACTCGACAGTCTCAAAAACAGTTAGAACATGTCACTTTTCAAAGTAAAAAGCACAGTTATTCGTAACAGTCCTTCGAACTTGTTAGAAATAGCAAATTTTTTCTTTAATGCAAGAGGAAAATATATCATTTTAGCTTTTTTTTTAGAAATTAAGTATCTACTTGACACGTTTTTTGTCGAAATAAAAGATAAATTGCACCTAATATTATATTAAAATATGATTAGGAAACAAAATGAACCTAATACACTATGGTCTCGGGTTCTATGAATATGTACAGTGTTTCTTTCGTACGATTCACCAACGTGAACTTGTTTATCGTTTCAAGGTATTTTAATCTAGAATCATAGTTGATGCGATAAGATAACGTGCACACGGTGTAGTAAGCGATAACACTGTACAGTCACATTTATTCGAAATTAGTGATTTCGCAGGTTCATCTCCCAAAAGGGGCATCAGCAGCTTTTTTACCCTCGTATCTAACTTCAAACAAATCGCATGCTATCTTATCTGACCGTGTCACAAACTTTGTCGTGTATAATTATAAAATATTCCAAGAGTATGAATACATCGAACCAGAGCTGGGCATTGACCAACTGCGATCTTAATCTCAATAACCCAATTAATCCTCGCGATAAAAAATACATTAATGATTAAAAATAACAGTTGATTTCAATTAGATTATAATAATCGTCAATTGCCAATTATAGATATTATTGGTCAAGTACTGTTTGAAAACTTGAATCGTTTATTATGAAGTGTTAACTTTTAATCAAACTTTGAATTATTCGATGTATGCTTCCACCACATGTATCGTTTTAATTAACATTTCCCCTTGAGCCCTGTACTCAAATGTCTGTTTTACGATGTAAAAATACATTAATAGTAAACTATTAATCATTTCGATAATGAACCAAGTACTCCAACCACAGTTTCTCTGCGGAATCCTCTAGCATTCCCAGTGGGAGGGGCTCCTCGAACCCATAGGTTAGAAAACTTTAAATTAGGTCTATTTTTCTTGTGTGAAAAATTCTCAAAAATATTATTTATTGTCGTTTTAACATTTCAGTGTAACATTCCGAAGTCTCGAGTTATAGGAAAAAATTACAGTGCAAAGAAAGGAAAAACCAGACTGCACATCGCGGCGTAAGTATAGTGGCAATAACGCAAAGCGGACCCTAACGCTCCTGAAGTGAATATTCATTCTGAGAGAAGAGAGTTATATACACTCCCAAAGAAAAAGATAGCACACGCGTGCTATCTTTAATTTCTCGCGCTATAATTATGGTACAGAAAATGTGCCAATGATACAGAAAGACTACCTTCTACTAATATGTAAACGCTATCTATATTGGAATTTCTACGAGATATTCTCTTAGGAGGAATGTAAACACACAAATAGACAGAGACAAAATGATAGCACACTCAAGGTTTATTTTGATTTTCTTCAATATGTCGCGAGGTTTAAGGAAGTTAAAGTGGTCAATCGGTGTTCAGTGCTTCTTGATATTGGTATCTGTCGCATTTCGTGATGGGCCGTGGTAAAAGATTATCTGACAGTGAAATAAACACAATTCTTATTTTAAGAAAACGGAAAGTAACGATTACAGAAATTGCGAAAGAAATTGGTCGAAGCAGAAAAGCTGTATATAACGTATTAAAAGATGTGGATAACTACGGTAAAAGGAAAAGCACTGGAATGCCAGCAGCCCTATCGCACCGTGACACAACAGCAATATGTACTTCGTGCTGCATCTAATTCTTGTGCTACTGCAAGAGAAATTGCTTGCAAAGCTGGTGTACAAACTAATATTCAAAATGTTCGACGTGTGCTGCAAATGAGTAACATTATAAACCGATCAAGAATAAAAGCCAAGCCACGATTAACAAAGAAGCATAAGGAAGCACGCCTTGAATTTTCGAAGAAACATATACACTGGAGGAAAACCTGGAGAAATATAATCTTTACAGATGAAAAACGATTTTGTCTGGATGGCCCAGATAATAGTGCATATTATTATCATGACATTCGAAAAGGACAATTAACAAGAATTAGACGACAAATGAAAGGAGGTGAAATAATGATTTGGGGCGGCATAGGTTACAAAGGAAAAACGGATATTAATTTTATACAAGGAAAAATGAATTAGTGCAAGTTATTTGAGATTAATAAAAAACAAAATTGATAAGTATGCACAATACATTGCAGGTCCAAAATTTGTGTTCCAGCAAGATAATGCTGCCGTACACACGGCAAAAATTATTCATGAATATTTTTCAAAAGAGAAAATTCCTGTTGTGGAATGGCCGGCGTGCTCCTCGGACTTAAATATAATTGAGAATTGTTGGGGATTATTATCAAGAGCTGTCTACGCAGAAGGTAGACAATTTGAAAATTTAAATGACTTAAACCACGGAGGTTCCACACATTATTAAACACAGGTACAGTTATATCATTTTCAAATTTGTCTATTTTAAATTTATATAATATGGAATATTTTTCAGATGTGCTATCATTTTGTCTGTATTCATTTGGGTATTTGTACTTTTACGACGAGAATTCGTTGAAGAAAAGTCAATAAAAGCTATGTTTATATATTAGTAGAAGCTAGTCTTTCTGTATCATTTGCACATTTCCTGTACCATAATTATAACGCGAGAAATTAAAGATAGCACGCGTGTGCTATCTTTTTCTTTGGGAGTGTATCTACTTTCTATTTTGTAAATATACATCTAAACACAATGTAAAATATTACAAAACTTTTTTCAAAAAACAATTTTTTTTAGCAGAAATGAATAAAGAAGAGTATGGGTTCGAGGAGCCCCCCCTTTTTTTAGAAAAAAAAAGTTTCACAATGTCAACGAAACAAATTTTATTGTCGATGGTTATTATTAGTGTTTTGCTTTCGATTAAAATGTTCAACACCAATTTAGCGTTTCGATAATCAATAGACGATGCCCATACATTTCGAAAAAAAAAATTAATATTCTCAACATTAAGAATTTATCTGTTTTAACCGAAGAAAAACTACTGTCGGATTCTTGTTCAGTGTATCAAAATCTATAAGAATGATTTATTCGTTATCGAATCGCAAAAGGAAGTTCGAATTTATTGAACAGTGTTACGCGGAATCTCAAGGGGTGTCCACAATTTCCAAATGTTACTCCCACCCCCATATTCCCGTCGACTGCTTCACGGTGTCCCTGTTCTCCCTTCGAATTCTGGTCGTCGCGTTCGCTTCTCCTTTAATGAGGATCCTTTTGCTTCTTTCTTTTTTCGCGCGTCTCTGCAGCGTTGTCTTCACTTTCGCTTTAATCATTTCTGGAGGAATTGTAGTGGTAGTTGTTCTGCTGTAAACGCTTCTCGCATCGAATCGCGATTTGCCAATTTCTGAACGCTCCTCCTCCGAATCAAAATCTTCTTTGGCGGATTCGAACGAGTCGGTGGATTCGTTATCATTATCGTTATCGTTATCTGCCTGTAAATTGCATAACCGTTTGTTCTCAAAGTTATTTAATGTCCTGTTTACACGGAGATCTTTTGTCCCGTCACTGTCAGTAACTTCACTTTCTAAACGCGAATGCAATGCATTTTTCGGTTCTTCTGTTTCCGATGCAGATGCGTCCTCGGTATCATGTGAACACCCGAACTCGTTGATGGAATTTTCAACTCGACGCTGCAGACGACTAACTTCATTTTCACTCGTGTCGTCTGTTTCGTTTCCTGTTGCTTCGGTTTCTTCCTCGTCGTCATCCTCAACCATTCCCATCTCCTTTAAAAGGTCCTTTTCCATCTGTTTCGTCAGACCACTGGCCTTGATTTCTGCGTCAATGCAATCCTCCCTCCTAAAAAGAAATAATTTTTATACGGAGAGTCTCACGCAATTTGGACAAGGTTTAAGACCCCTTTAGATTATGAGTACACGTGGCACTAACATTGAAAACGTTAAAGCGGATCGAAACTCCAAAACTCTAAGGCTAAAATTAAATAGTGTTGAAAAACGTATCTACTGGTTTAGTAGTTTAGTCCTTGTGTATTTATTACTTACGAAAGATCGTCGAATGTTGGATAGAGCTCGCTCTCGTAAGCGAAACGTCTCTTAAAGAAATCTCGCACACAATTCACGTCCCTTTCAAAATGAAGCCTAGCGTCAACATGCTCTGTAGAAATCATTTGTGGAAAATCAATAAGGATCGGTTTTCCACTGTTCGTGATCATGATATTAAATTCGTTGAAATCCCCGTGAATAACTCCATGATTCCCAAGTTTTACGATCAAATTCATTAATTCGTCGTAAAGGGATTCAACGTCTTCTACTTCTTTTATGCCGCAACTGGAAAAGAATGCAATGGAAGGAAAGGAGAAGTTTTCAAATGTGATACACACCATCAAAATTTTTCTTACAGAGGTCCACCTTCAACCAGCTCCATGACAACGCAATGCCTGTTGAGATCGATCGGATTCGGTACTGGAAACCCTCTATCAAAGAGCGCTTTCATGTAAGCATACTCTCTGGTTGCAGATATTCTCGACAAATACAGCCACGACGCTGATTTTCTGTGCTGATGGTAATCTCTTTTGCCTTTAACATTTCGGAAGCACGTTCTCCCTAATCTGTGCAATTTCAAACAAACTGGGTCCCCTTCTTCATTGGCAACAATGTAAATGTTTGATTCCTTTCCAACTCCTATTTGGTTGCCAAAGGATGCGACAACACCCCTTTGCGCTAACACTTTCAAAGCCAAGTAATCATAGCCAGCATTTGTCAATCGGTAACCATCATCTACAAAGATAATTGAAATGAAAATAACCAAAATTATTTGTACTATTGTATATATAGAAAATAATCATTCATATATACGAACAATGTTTGCCACGTTCATAACTGAGAAGCCTGTGTCTACACAATTCCTTCATTAATTTGTGAACTCCTCCATACCGCAAATTGGCTATCTGAGCTGCCAATGATGCAGGAACGAGCTCGTGATTTTTCATCCCCATCTCGATCTACAATAAAACAGAATCTACAGTCGTTGATTACTTAAATTAACATTTTTTAAAGTCGAATATGTAGCGTTTTTAAATTATGAACAATATGCAATGCAAAATATAAAACAGATAAACATAACCTCAACATACATTGCAACGCGTTTGACGCAAAATTTGGATGTACAATACGTTAGGATTTAAAATTAATTTTGATTAATTAATTCATGGAGAATACTTACAGCGGTTAAAACGCGGAAATCATCCCGCGTTAAATACCGTAACATTGTGACATTCAATTTACCCATTATTTAGAACGTAGTGTCAACTCTTCTTTAAATCAAAAAGGAAATCAGTAAATAAGAGAGTGCTCACACCCAGGGTTTTGGGGTCTCTGGAACAGTGCTGCACTAGTTTCTAGGGTAAGTATATCATACAAAACAATCCGATCAGCATTGCACAATAAATATTTATTAAAATAACAGTCCAGGTGCTGTGAAGTAAAAGGTGGCGCATCAATCGGTGAAATTAAGAATTTTTAAAACAGAAAAAATTAAATATATCTCGGAAAGTAGTGACCCCAAATTTATGTATTTGGTCTCAAAACATTCCTCATAATTCTACATACCGAATCTATATCTCAGAATTCCATAAATTTGGAAAATTATTGTTTTGTGAAAAATAGCCCGTCCACGGGCACTGAAACGCTATAGACATCTAGCGGTGAATGCCCGAACTAAAAGCACATTACAGGCACGCGTTAACTGGACAAGTCATCAGAAAATAAGTAATAATTAATTAATTTGCCACGAATTCCGTTCGAAAATATTATGTGGGTGTGTGTAAGGGTTCAGAGTGTCTTTCTAAATTATATAAGCGCGTCTATCAAATGCAGAATATTTTAAAAAAATTATTTATTAGAAGGCCGGCCTGGCGATTGCAGCGCGACGGTGGCGCCATCTATGGTGGCAGATTTTGGAACTAATTTCCCTACCCTGTAATGAGTAAGACAAGGACAGAGATAGTGTGTGACAAGGATAGCAGATGTCTCGCTCGTGCCACCTCCTTTTATACCCCGCTGCTACTCCCCTGGTATGTACCAGGAGTACACGCCGAGCAAGGAGGTATCCGACAAGGACAGACTTATGCAGTTTACGGAGAGAGAGAAGAACAGACATGAGTTTCGGCATAAACAACCAATTTCAGGGAAAGTTAACTAATATCTTCTTTATTATTGAAAAAGTATAAATATTTACAATTGGAAAATATAGAATACACCTTCCGCTACTTTCACATACAATTTTTCATAGATTTTTGTCCCGAATTGAATAGTTATTAACAATTCTTCGAACACATATCCGAAATGTGCTTTTAGTTCGGGCGTTCACCGCTAGATGTCTATAGCGTTTCAGTGCCCGTAGACGGGCTATTTTTCAAAAAAACATAATTTTCCAAATTTATGCAATTCTGAGATATAGATTCGGTATGCAGAATTATTAGGAATGTTTTGAGACCAAATACATAAATTTTGGGTCTCTACTTTCGAGATATATTTAATTTTTTCGAAAGTACATCTTCTATCAAAGATGTTGACTCAATCTTATGTACTAGTCAAAAGTATAGAAACGATAGGGCGTTGTGATGTAATGATATTAATATATAACATTAAGACGAATATATGCAAATCGATCGGAGCACAGACGAGGAATAGGAATAGACCAATCACCATATGGGATTTTCTGTCTCATACAAAAACAACTCGTTTACTTGCGCCCTCTACGCTGACAAACAATAAATGTTGGAACTAGATCCACAAGAAGCTTAAACCACCGACGAGGTATAGGATAGACCTATCACCCAATGCATTTTCGTGGCCACGTTTTCGGGGGTCACGTAACCCCCTTACCATTTCCGTGTCACATCCTGTATTACCAACTGGAACTAAAATTTGCTGACAGCGTCCTTAGTGGTAGAAATTGAAATTAAAAATAGCTATATATATAGCTATATATATAGTCACTACAGTCTCGCGAATACAATAGAATATTGTTTTCTAAAACGCTTCAACGATTTCAAATACTAATTTCGATTATGATTAGCTAAACTTTATGTTGGGTATAAATAACAAATGAATGAAGCTGTACGTACAATAAAGAATATGTTTAACTGCAAAATTCGAAATGTTGTAAACAGCCAAATATTAATATGTACTTTATAAATTTCATGTTATAGGGTGACATAATTTTGTTCCTATTATTAATTATCTTCATTGCTTTGAACAATAAGAAAAGAAATAAATAAGAGTGTTGTTATATAAATCATATGTGCATTATATAGCATGTGGTTATTATGAAAATTTTCATGAACATTAGAAAACGAATGTTTTAATAACTTACTAAAAACTACTAAGTAAGCCAAGCTTTATATTTATATTTGAAATTTGAACACCAATTATTACTATATATGTTAACAATAAATAAAAGATTCGTCTTAACATCAACTACAACAATATGTAATAAAAAATACTTAGTTCTATATTTACTTAAAAAATTAAGATGACCATAATTTTTTATTAAAACAAAATATTTTGTAATTTTTTTCTATTGGAATTTATAGATGACTGAGTATCGATTAACTGTTGTTAAAAACATTTTCCCACCAGATTATCCGAAATTTTTAAAACATCCGTAGATGCCTTCTTTTGGGTCGCTGATGATAGGCCCAACAGAGCTGTGCATTATTTAGATAAAAAATTATTTGCATTGATACGTAATGTTACGATAAAAATTACTATCTTATTGAAGACGGTCCAAACGATGTCGTGTTTGGACTCATTTTCATCCGGATAAGTTCTACAACTTATTCGTATTAACAATATTATTTTGATTAAAAATATAAAAGTTCAAATTGCCAATAATGCTCGATTCTCCATCTGTTTACATTGTAGGCTGTTTGTCAGTCTCTGTGTCTCCGACGTTCGGCACCCAACGGGTGTTGTCGGCCGTGTCGTCGAGCTGACAAAAGTTATCCGAAGATTTAGGGTCGCCCCAGACAAGACAGGCAAGATGCCGAAGTTGTTTGGGTGCCCAAAATCGTCACCCATAAGGGCTGAGCGTATCCGTTGGTCGCTTGAGAGGTACTCGATGTGCTCGCAACAAAGGCCAAGTGCCGAAAATCGTCTCATTTGCTAACAGAACCCCAGTACCGTCCACTCCCCTCTACACCCCTAAGATGCCAATGCTGGAGCGTGTCGGCCACGGGCAGGTAACAGGCCACAGACAAAAGTTAGAAATCTCTGCCAACACGGACGCAGTCACAGTGCAGAATTTAATGAAAATATTCAATATTCGTGTATATCACGATATGAAATACATTCCTTTTCCATAGAATGCGTATGAGGATGGAAATTGTTATTAATAATTATATAATAATCATTTCCATGCATAATACAATTTTGCAATAATTATATGTCAATCATTTTTATTTATTCCCAATTTGCTTTTACTATATGTTTTATACCTATTCGAAAAGTAATATGAATGTAAAGATAGATCGAGATTGTTCTTCCAAGAACGTGAATGGGGATCACATTGAAAACACTGAGAATGAGTCGGATAGCGAATAATAACTGAATGTTATTCGTTCTGAATGTTATAGTTATATATAATAGTTTTTTCAATAATTGTTAAAAAGTGTTACTTCGATACTTCCCCTTCGAAATTTCGTTTTTTAATTTTGCGGAGCCTAAAAAATTGCGGTCAGGTAAGACCGGCGAAGGATGCGGCGTTCGGCGATTCAGGTAGCTAATTGCAAGTGCACCGACTGATCGACCCCTATTCACCGGCAGGCTTGGAAGAACCAATGTCCTTTGTACTATGGATTGCATTACCTTTACTGTACACTCGGAGTGCACAACACCCTAACAACAGTTTAGGTAAAATATGTAAATGAGATCCCCGATAACTGTTTCAGTCAGAACTGTTATATATGTAACAGTTTGAAACAGCTATTTGCAGAACATTTTCAGTCCCTATCAGAAAAGTATAATTGCGAGGAACAAGTGAGAACGAACAGACCGATGTACACATATAATGTGTATCAATATATCATTTCTTTCCTTGAGACTGTCTACATTCTGAATCCTACATGTATTACGTATGACTTTTTAATTAATTTATTAAATACATAAAATGGTACTATTTATTACATCCTGTGTTTCATATTAGGTACTGATATTCTAATTGCAGACAATTAATAAAAATGTGATTATTAATAATCACTGTATTATTTTGTGGAATTAAATACAATGTATTAAAATTCCTCCGTTTAAATACAATGCTTTCTGTTTCTATACTCATTTAAATTTGAATAAATGCTTTTTCAATTTATATAAATAAGCTTTTATTTATTGATAGTAAACATAATAATAATTGTTGTTGAAAATTGAAATACTTGAAATAAATAAATTGAAATAAATAAGAAGATGATCAGGATGAGGATGATGATGAGGATGATGATGATGATGATGATGATGATGATGATGAGGATGATGAGGATGATGATGATGATGATGATGATGATGATGATGATGATGATGATGATGATGATGAGGATGATGATGATAATGATGAGGATGATGATGATGATGATGATGATGATGCGACGTATTATATATCATCATCATCATCCTCATCATCATCATCCTCATCCTCATCATCATCATCATCATCATCATCATCATCATCATCATCATCATCATCATCATCATCATCATCATCATCATCATCATCCTCATCATCATCATCCTCATCCTCATCATCATCATCATCATCATCATCATCATCATCATCTTCTTATTTATTTCAATTTATTTATTTCAAGTATTTCAATTTTCAACAACAATTATTATTATGTTTACTATCGATAAATAAAAATTTATTTATGTAAATTGAAAAAGCACTTATTCAGCTTTAAAATGAGTATAGAAACAAAAAGCATTGTATTTAAACAGAGATGAAATATTCAGGTTGAATTAATCATGTAATGGCTCGTTTGGTTTAGTTTTCCAGAATGCGACTGTAACTTGGAAAGTAGCTGAAATACGCGCTGTGCATTACACGTCAGTAACAGTAAATTGGCAACTATGCGACGAATATTCTCCGATGTGATTTGGCAACTACGCCTTCGATGTCTGTAATTCAATATAATTCCTAAACTCACCACTCTAAATCGTAGAGGGCATACCAAAACCTCTGATTTTTTGAAGAGTCGGTATTTCAGAACGTGAGACACGAAGTCCCATAAGATGATAGGTCTATCCTATACCTCGTCGGTGCTTAAACCATATACCTATCATCACAGACGGGATAGGATAGACCTAATTTCGAGGCCAACTTTTGTGGGGTCACGTAACCCCATTACCATTTTCGTATCACATCCTCAAATTAGTAGATATTTGAAATTTGACCACCAACTATTACTATATTTGTTAACACTAAATAAAAGATTCGTCTTAACATCCGCTACAACAATATGTAATAAAAAATACTTAGTTATATATTTACTTAAAAAATTGGAAATTGCTTGTTATAATGCATGATTTGAAATTATTCTATTTGTAATAAAGAAAGTAAGACAAGACAAGTAGATCAAGAATATAAACTATCTGCAGGAGAAAACTTAAACTGCTTAGAAATTCTTGTAAAAAACAATTAGTTAAGCAATTATCTTAATACTTTGTTATGTCGGAGAAGCATTCTAATTTGTCTTGATTTTAAAATTTCTTGCGAATCGTTCGATTCGGACCAATTGCAATAATCGAATCGTTCGATTCAGACCAATTGCGATAATCGAATGGTGAGATGCGCGCGCAGGCTTCCTAAGCAGCTATTAGTCTTCCTTGGCGCTCAGGAGAAATTAGACGAAGTATGTAAGAGAGCATATTATTTAGTTTGTTTAAATAATTGAAGTAAGCGTAGTCATCGCGCAGTCAAGTCAAGCGCAGTCAAATTAATTGAATTTGTTCTTTCTGTTACAGAGCCGGAGGGAAAAGAATATCAATAGCCGAGATCGAGTCGAGATTGACTCGAGATCGTGAAGGAGAACCGTCCAGCAAGCGTTAGCCACATAAACTGAGTAAGTGTACATTTTATTTCGCCAATAATAAATTATTTGTGTTTCTTTTACTTATTATTTTGATAAATGAATCCGGTATTCTAATTGTGTGTTTTATCAGTTATTCAGGTATATTGAGTATGATCGCACTGAATGCATCGCGGGACAAGTTCGAACGCCGAACATAATTTTTGTAAGTATCCACATTATTGTGTCATGTATTGAATTGAATTCATTTTAGTTTCTGGTTCGTTTTAATGGACATTTTGATTTCGGCTCAAATTAATTTTGATTTTATATTCAACGTGAATGATTTATTTTCTATGAATTTAGATTTATTCTTCGACTATCAATTGATTCAAATCAAATGAATTTGTTCTTTGTGCTACAGAATTCTTCGAGGCTGTCTACTTGAATGCCTGAGGCTTCTTACCACGATGACCAATGACGACATGGTTACTTAAGATCGAGAGCTGTCGTGTCGTGCTTTCTTCAAGGGAGAGAGAATGTAAGTATCAAAAGACATATATTTCGAATTAAACTATCTTATTGGTGGAATTATACGAATCGTTTTTTAACATCTTGTCCCTTTTTTTGATTCCAGGACTCTAACGCAGCTTTCGCATCCCCACCAATAAGTAGTAAGTGCACAAACACCTGCCTTTTTTATTACTACAATTGATTAGTAGTTGATTTTTTGACGAGTGTAGTGACCGTAGAAAACGCCTGGCGTTTTCCACGGGTAGTAATCTGTTTCCTAGGTAGGTAGGGTCTTTTTGTACGTCGCGTTCTTTTTTAAATGAAACAGTTTCGATAATGGTATCACCAACTTTCGAAAAGATAAAAATCTTCCGTAATTTGGTATACTATTAACTAGAGTCACTTTTTATTATCAAAATAATTATTTATCTTTGAAATATATTTGAAATGAAATAAAGTTGCTTTTTAACTTTAAGATAATTATTGATTTTTTAAATTCATTTAAAATTCAATACAGATCGTTTTCTAATATTATTTCGAATTGCTCAGAAGCACTGGCTCTCTTGCGTACAAAAAGACGATTCGCGACGGATAGATCCTCGAGACAAAGCATATACACATATCAATTTAACTTGGATTATTTTCTCGAGTACATTACATTTAGTATAGTACTCTTTCAATAGTTTCGAAACTTTGCTTTGTTGAAAGGATCAACCGAGGGCTCTTTAATATTTTATTAAAAATTTCAAATAAATAAATTAAATTAATTAAAATCTTTGTCTTTTTGCTTAACGATTAATGTTTTCTATTAATTCTTTGAATGATTAAATATCTTCAAATACCTTTAAATTTCAATTCAATTTTTTTTTGCAAGTTTGTATAAATATTAGCCCGTATACTAATGAATTCTTTTAGTTAGGATTTTCAGGATATTGAGGTTCCCTGTTCGTTGCTCAAATCCTCTCGCGTGCCCAGGTGCTACTCGGGAGGGTGAGAGCAACGGGCACATGGAATATTGTATTAATAATATATATATATATATATGTGTGTGTGTGGCGACTGACAATGGCCAGTGTATCGTACACGACGTATTTTCCACTTGTGTGTGTGTGCGATTAGGCAGTGGAATTGCGTCGGTTCGTTCAATTAGATTCAATAATGCATATTCCTGTCGATCTGTGACATGCTACATAGATCTTCATGGAATATGTTCGCGAGTAGCTTTTCTAAAAACTACGTTTGTAACATTCAGAATTACACGTAGTTCAATTGAGTCTCGAAAATAGTTTGTTATTTCAATTTACCGATTTATATCGCAAAGGTCACTACCATTGTCAGTGTGCGTTGTTTGCGTGCGCTCCGCTGTCTCTTCTCACGGCAGAGAACGCCGTACGTGTGCCCGTTCGTGAATTCGTGTCCTTTTGTACGCGCCTACGGGTGCGCGATCCCACATCCATGCTCGCGGACCGAGCGTGCACCACCGACGGCCGACCAACACCGCGCGCGCGCTTCGTTCCTCAAACGGCCTGGTGTGTGCGTGCCTCTCCTCTCTTGTCTGTTGCTTGCTTACCTGGTTGGTTGGCTGGCAGGCTGGTTGGTTGGTTGGTTGGCTGGTTGGCTGGTTGGCTGGTTGGTTGGTTGGCTGGTTGGCTGGTTGGTTGGTTGGTTGGTTGGCTGGTTGGCTGGTTGGCTGGTTGGTTGGTTAGTTGGTTGGCTGGTTGGTTGGTTGGCTGGTTGGCTGGTTGGCTGGTTGGTTGGTTGGTTGGTTGGCTGGTTGGTTGGTTGGCTGGTTGGTTGTCGCCTGGTTCGGCTCGATTTAAATTTTCCGATATGCCTCGGCCGTCGCCGCGGCGTGTTTGCGTGCGCTCCGCTGTCTCTTCTCACGGCAGAGAACGCCGTACGTGTGCCCGTTCGTGAGTTCGTGTCCTTTTGTACGCGCCTACGGGTGCGCGATCCCGCATCCATGCTCGCGGACCGAGCGTGCACCACCGACGACCGACCAACACCGCGCGCGCGCTCCGTTCCTCAAACGCCCTGGTGTGTGCATGCCTCTCCTCTCTTGTCTGTTGCTTGCTTACTTGGTTGGTTGGCTGGCTGGCTGGTTGGTTGGTTGGTTGGCTGGTTGGCTGGTTGGCTGGTTGGTTGGTTGGTTGGTTGGTTGGTTGGTTGGTTGGTTGGCTGGTTGGTTGGTTGGTTGTCGCCTGGTTCTGCTCGATTTAAATTTTCCGATATGCCTCGGCCGTCGCCGCGGCGTGTTTGCGTGCGCTCCGCTGTCTCTTCTCACGGCAGAGAACGCCGTACGAGTGCCCGTTCGTGAGTTCGTGTCCTTTTGTACGCGCCTACGGGTGCGCGATCCCGCATCCATGCTCGCGGACCGAGCGTGCACCACCGACGGCCGACCAACACCGCGCGCGCGCTCCGTTCCTCAAACGGCCAGGTGTGTGCGTGCCTCTCCTCTCTTGTCTGTTGCTTGCTTACCTGGTTGGCTGATCGCTTGTCGCCTGGTTCGGCTCGATTTAAATTTTCCGATATGCCTCGGCCGTCGCCGCGGCGTGTTTGCGTGCGCTCCGCTGTCTCTTCTCACGGCAGAGAACGCCGTACGTGTGCCCGTTCGTGAGTTCGTGTCCTTTTGTACGCGCCTACGGGTGCGCGATCCCGCATCCATGCTCGCGGACCGAGCGTGCACCACCGACGACCGACCAACACCGCGCGCGCGCTCCGTTCCTCAAACGCCCTGGTGTGTGCGTGCCTCTCCTCTCTTGTCTGTTGCTTGCTTACTTGGTTGGTTGGCTGGCTGGCTGGTTGGTTGGTTGGTTGGCTGGTTGGCTGGTTGGCTGGTTGGCTGGTTGGTTGGTTGGTTGGTTGGTTGGCTGGTTGGCTGGTTGGCTGGTTGGTTCTGCTCGATTTAAATTTTCCGATATGCCTCGGCCGTCGCCGCGGCGTGTTTGCGTGCGCTCCGCTGTCTCTTCTCACGGCAGAGAACGCCGTACGTGTGCCCGTTCGTGAGTTCGTGTCCTTTTGTACGCGCCTACGGGTGCGCGATCCCGCATCCATGCTCGCGGACCGAGCGTGCACCACCGACGGCCGACCAACACCGCGCGCGCGCTCCGTTCCTCAAACGGCCAGGTGTGTGCGTGCCTCTCCTCTCTTGTCTGTTGCTTGCTTACCTGGTTGGCTGATCGCTTGTCGCCTGGTTCGGCTCGATTTAAATTTTCCGATATGCCTCGGCCGTCGCCGCGGCGTGTTTGCGTGCGCTCCGCTGTCTCTTCTCACGGCAGAGAACGCCGTACGTGTGCCCGTTCGTGAGTTCGTGTCCTTTTGTACGCGCCTACGGGTGCGCGATCCCGCATCCATGCTCGCGGACCGAGCGTGCACCACCGACGACCGACCAACACCGCGCGCGCGCTCCGTTCCTCAAACGCCCTGGTGTGTGCGTGCCTCTCCTCTCTTGTCTGTTGCTTGCTTACTTGGTTGGTTGGCTGGCTGGCTGGTTGGTTGGTTGGTTGGCTGGTTGGCTGGTTGGCTGGTTGGCTGGTTGGTTGGTTGGTTGGTTGGTTGGCTGGTTGGCTGGTTGGCTGGTTGGTTCTGCTCGATTTAAATTTTCCGATATGCCTCGGCCGTCGCCGCGGCGTGTTTGCGTGCGCTCCGCTGTCTCTTCTCACGGCAGAGAACGCCGTACGTGTGCCCGTTCGTGAGTTCGTGTCCTTTTGTACGCGCCTACGGGTGCGCGATCCCGCATCCATGCTCGCGGACCGAGCGTGCACCACCGACGGCCGACCAACACCGCGCGCGCGCTCCGTTCCTCAAACGGCCAGGTGTGTGCGTGCCTCTCCTCTCTTGTCTGTTGCTTGCTTACCTGGTTGGCTGATCGCTTGTCGCCTGGTTCGGCTCGATTTAAATTTTCCGATATGCCTCGGCCGTCGCCGCGGCGTGTTTGCGTGCGCTCCGCTGTCTCTTCTCACGGCAGAGAACGCCGTACGTGTGCCCGTTCGTGAGTTCGTGTCCTTTTGTACGCGCCTACGGGTGCGCGATCCCGCATCCATGCTCGCGGACCGAGCGTGCACCACCGACGGCCGACCAACACCGCGCGCGCGCTCCGTTCCTCAAACGCCCTGGTGTGTGCGTGCCTGCCTCTCCTCTCTTGTCTGTTGCTTGCTTACCTGGTTGGTTGGCTGGCTGGCTGGTTGGTTGGTTGGTTGGCTGGTTGGCTGGTTGGCTGGTTGGCTGGTTGGCTGGTTGGTTGGTTGGTTGGTTGGTTGGTTGGTTGGTTGGCTGGTTGGTTGGTTGGCTGGTTGGTTGTCGCCTGGTTCTGCTCGATTTAAATTTTCCGATATGCCTCGGCCGTCGCCGCGGCGTGTTTGCGTGCGCTCCGCTGTCTCTTCTCACGGCAGAGAACGCCGTACGTGTGCCCGTTCGTGAGTTCGTGTCCTTTTGTACGCGCCTACGGGTGCGCGATCCCGCATCCATGCTCGCGGACCGAGCGTGCACCACCGACGGCCGACCAACACCGCGCGCGCGCTCCGTTCCTCAAACGGCCAGGTGTGTGCGTGCCTCTCCTCTCTTGTCTGTTGCTTGCTTACCTGGTTGGCTGATCGCTTGTCGCCTGGTTCGGCTCGATTTAAATTTTCCGATATGCCTCGGCCGTCGCCGCGGCGTGTTTGCGTGCGCTCCGCTGTCTCTTCTCACGGCAGAGAACGCCGTACGTGTGCCCGTTCGTGAGTTCGTGTCCTTTTGTACGCGCCTACGGGTGCGCGATCCCGCATCCATGCTCGCGGACCGAGCGTGCACCACCGACGGCCGACCAACACCGCGCGCGCGCTCCGTTCCTCAAACGGCCAGGTGTGTGCGTGCCTGCCTCTCCTCTCTTGTCTGTTGCTTGCTTACCTGGTTGGTTGGCTGGCTGGCTGGTTGGTTGGTTGGTTGGCTGGTTGGCTGGTTGGCTGGTTGGCTGGTTGGCTGGTTGGTTGGTTGGTTGGTTGGTTGGTTGGTTGGTTGGCTGGTTGGTTGGTTGGCTGGTTGGTTGTCGCCTGGTTCTGCTCGATTTAAATTTTCCGATATGCCTCGGCCGTCGCCGCGGCGTGTTTGCGTGCGCTCCGCTGTCTCTTCTCACGGCAGAGAACGCCGTACGTGTGCCCGTTCGTGAGTTCGTGTCCTTTTGTACGCGCCTACGGGTGCGCGATCCCGCATCCATGCTCGCGGACCGAGCGTGCACCACCGACGGCCGACCAACACCGCGCGCGCGCTCCGTTCCTCAAACGGCCAGGTGTGTGCGTGCCTCTCCTCTCTTGTCTGTTGCTTGCTTACCTGGTTGGCTGATCGCTCGTCGCCTGGTTCGGCTCGATTTAAATTTTCCGATATGCCTCGGCCGTCGCCGCGGCGTGTTTGCGTGCGCTCCGCTGTCTCTTCTCACGGCAGAGAACGCCGTACGTGTGCCCGTTCGTGAGTTCGTGTCCTTTTGTCAGAGAGGAATGAGAGTGCTCACGCCCGGGGTTTTAGTGTCCCCACTTTTTCTGCATCATCTTTTAGCCTGGAAAAGAACCTGCATCATCTTTTAGCCCGGAACAGAACCTGCATCATCCTTTAACACCGCCTTCGATACCAGATCCGAGGTTCTCGCCGGCGCGTCCCATTTGAAATACAATGTTGTACGGAGGTGTTGACAGCGAAACTCGAGAACCATCGCGTCGCGGCCACAACATTGTCGGCTATATCGGTGTGAGACTAGAAGACCACTACTAATCCAATTACAAAACTTCTTTATTTTTCATTATGTTTTTATGAAACTTTTACCAACATATTCGTGGCATTTTTCTGATTAAAATGATACCAAATATGATATAATTCCGATGACACTTGCTTGTGTAACGAGCGATGAAAGTTTCGAACGCAGAGAAGGACAGCGTATGGGGAAGAAAGAACCGCAGAGAGTCGTGGCCGCCGGCAGAGATCGAAGCTAGCGTGAGCGCAGGCCTTTAAATGAAAAATTTAACTTCTTTATTATTAATTATTTTTTTATGAGACTTTCACCAATATATTTGTGGCATTATTCTGATTAAAATGGTACCAAACGCGATATAATTCGGATCACATTTACACTAATTTTCCGTTAATGTAATTGTTATGTAATCCTCATCCTCATCCTCATCCTCATCCTCATCCTCATCCTCATCCTCATCCTCATCCTCATCCTCATCCTCATCCTCATCCTCATCCTCTTCTTCTTCTTCTTCTTCTTCTTACCGACAATTAACTCGTATACGCTTAACGCGAGTATTATTCAATATTACGCCGAAAGCCCGCCTGGAGGCATCGAACGGCTGTTTTGCGAGCTGACCAGTAACCCCGATTCGAGCAGGCCAATGGGAGTAAGGCTTTCGCTTCCACTGCAGGCACAGTTGCCAAACATCTTCCGGAATTCTTCGCGGTGACTCCGGATAATTAACCTTTTCGCCTAGAACCTTTAACAACCTCGATACCGTGCCGCGCCGAGACCCGACCGTTTCTTCGTTTCGTGACCCGAAACCGAGCGCTCCTCCATCTTTCACGTTTCGATCTGTTTGGTAATCTGCTCTGTGTCCTCGCCATTTTCCTCCTCTTAACCCCGTTTATTTCGTTTTGCTTCGTTAAAAAAAAGTTCGATTTTCTAGCACAAAGTCCTAGCACAAGTCTTAAGTTTTTAGCACAAAGTCTTAGCACAAGTTTCAAGTTTCTAGCACATTCAGTCTTCTTAGAAACGAATGGCTGAGTGATCATCTTTCTCCTCCTTCTACGTTATTATTGCTGTGCAAGAATTTTTATATTAACACGTTGATTGCCACGTCACCCATATGTGGGTGACGGAATTATTTGTCCAAATTTTGAAATGAATTTTTACGTTAATATATTAATTGTATCACTACTCAATATCATACATATAATTTTTTTCAATTTTTATTTCATTAAATAACTTACATTAATTTGATGGAATTATTGGGGTCTCTAGCTTGGCAGTCAAAGTGTTAATTGTAAAAAGCATGTTCTGGAATATACAAGAAAACCACGCGTTTCAAGCTCGACGTCTTTGGAAAAGTATTCAAACTACGTCCACAAAGTAGGATTTATGTTTTACAGGACGTAATCCTGCTATAAAATATTCTCGAAAAGTGAAAGCTTAAACCTCCTGCACCTTATAGATCATTTTTGACCCAGGCTTTGATTTCCGTAAATTTATTACGCTATTGCGCAATATTTTCTAACCGATCCTGTGCTTACTTTTTCAAAATGGTTTTATGTTTGTGAAAAGAATCGAAAAGTATTCTCAACCCTTAACTTTTCAAATGTACTTTCAACAAAAAATTGGTTGAAACTAAACCAACTATCCGGATTATATTCAAGAGCTTATGGTTGATTTAATCCTCTTCTTTTCAACGCTCAGCTTTGTTTGCTTACCACCGGAGTTTACACATACTCTGTTTTCAATATTAATTTATTCTTCGTTATTCTCCGATTTATAGCGAATTTAGATTCGTTTTTATCAGAAAAACATCTCCAATCGGCTGATAAGATTTTCATTACGATATTTTTTATAATAACACAGTTGGGTTCTGGTTGTTCATTATTAATAGGCAATGCGTTACAATGTTGCCTTTCGTACTCTCTTCCGATCGAGGTCTTGGGAATTTCAATGGCTTTTTGTGAGCCAGGCAAACAGCTACCGGACACAACAATGTAAGCTCATAAGCATTGCTTACTAATGAAAATCTAATTTTTGCAATAATTTATTGTTATGGTATGAAAATACGAACAATAAATTGTAAATATTTTTCTGGTAAAAATGAGTCCAAACACGCCATAAATAGAATGAAAAGGAAGTTAAGGAAGTGTGTAGGAATAAAGTGTAAATAAATACACATAATTAGGCTGATTATTTACCAAAAAAGTAACATTAATGATATATTTAAATATTAGCAAAAATTCATAATAATGTTTTTAATATGAATTCCTCCGAATGAGTGTGAATTTATGCTTCTTGATGCTCGCTATACATACATGTACATTATAGAAGTATATGTATGCACATGATTTACTTGAATATAACCTCTCTCACGTAGAAATGTTTCCTTCGATGCAGTCGCGTTACAGGCATAACGAAATTAAAAGAACACAACATTCCTTTGTTTCATTCATCATTTATAGAATCTCCGACATGAGATTTAAATTTCTATCAGCAACAGCGCCGTTCTAGAATATTGGTTCCACAATACTGCTTCTGGCCGTTACGGTAGGATGTGACACGGAATGGTAAGGGGGCTCTAGAGCCCCCCGAGCGTGAGACAGAAAAAAACATTGGGTGATTGGTCTATCCTATACCTCGTCGGTGATCGGAGGTCCCTCCGTTTATGATAGGTATATGATTTAAGCTTCGTGTGGATCTAGTTCCAACATTTATTGTTTGTGAGCGTAGATGGCGCAAGTAAACGAGTTGTTTTTGTGTGAGACAGAAAATCCCATATGGTGATTGGTCTACTCCTTTCCTCGTCTGTGTCCATGCTGACTCTGATCCAGCCTAAAAGATAATGCAGGTTCTGGTCCAGGCTAAATGAATGAATTGGCGGTGTTCGGACGTTTGAACGAAGCAAATGATTCTTGTGAGTAATCACATTGTGCCATATGTCAAGTGCGGCAAGAATCCTCTGTGCGAATATATTCAGTATCAACTAGAACTAGATGAATAAAAAATAATATTTCAATGCTTTATTGTTGCGCTTTTTTAACGTTTCAGGGCTCAAATGAAATCTGAAAGATCACAAAAATTCGATATCTTTAAACAAATCGATAAAACTTGAACGACAGTTCCTTAAAAAACAACTCAATTTTGATAAGTACTTTGAGTTAATTTTAGAATGTATTCCTGTAGGAATTTTTGAACATTCGAGGGCTCATATTAACGGTGGATAATTGCACTTTGTGATAGGGCCATTTTGGAGTAAAACATGATCATGATATTATGTCGAAAAATCGACTTTTCGAGTTATCGATATTCATATTGAAGTACACTAATTGCAGAAACATTCGTCGTTGACATTAGACAGCTTTACAGTTTGCAAAAATTTGTAACGACGAGGTTAAATCGTTATTATTTAATATAAATGATGTACTAGAGAATGTAATATTTTCAACATTAATGTATCATTTAATCTAAAGTATATGCTAGATAACGTAATATTTTTAACATTAATACGTCTACAGTATGCTTTCAGTTAATTAATATCGTACAGGATTAAGAATATGGAGAAGAGGTTCAGAAAACGAGGTTACTATTCAGAAATCATTACAGGTAAGAATTGTTTATTATCACAGCAATTAACGACATTATAATTTTCCAAATCGTATCATTGTATAATGTTTTCATTTGTTTTGTACTTTTTACACTTACCGTTGTAGCTAAACGAAATGAAAAAATGAGGGATGAACACGTAAGATACACATAAGATTATTCATAGCACAATCCAGTGACAAAACTTAACGTATCTTTAATAATTATTTTTCGATGGAACTTTTACCTACCATTTCAGTCAAGAAAGAGTTTCTCAATGTACTGTGTACAAAATGAAAAAATTATGAAATTTTACTTCCAAAAGTTTAAACATTGCGCAGGTACAAAGCAACATCCGGTGAAACCGGAAGTGTTTCTACCAGACATCGCACCAAGAAGAAGAAAACTAGCTTGGCAGGTGCTCACAGAGCATCATAGTGCTCATGTTCAACATTTACACGATCCGAAGACGTATCAGTTTCTCGGTGAAGCTAAAAGATGGATGAGCTTCGACGAGGATCGATCGATCGTGAGCAGAAATACATAGAACTTTTCTATTTGGACCTGGTCTTTAACATACACTCTTTCTACATGGATTAACATTTTATAAACGAATATATTCTAACTTGAATGAAAACTTCAATGTATGCATACAGCAAGTAATTAATTTTCATTCCATGACGAACATACTCGTCACACTGAGCTAGGAACAGCGAAGCGAGACAGTTTTAAATATTTTATTTTTCACATTGATCACACTTTGACTTTGTTTTATTTTTTTTTTTTTTTCGTCTTTATCTCAAAGCATTCTTGGATATCTGAAAATTGTGGATACATTCTAATTTCCTAAAACATGTCAATGTAAGTAGCAGCCAAGTAATTTCTACTCGTCAGACACAGCAAACAAAACAGAAGAAATATAATCTCTATTCTGCCTCTATACAAAACTACACCGTTTCTCCAATGTCGCGGAAGCGTTGGAATCGTTTGTGCAGCTTCCCGCATTCAGATTTCTTTGGTGCGCAACGAAGCTTGAAAGAATCCTTCTTTTTTCGTACAGTCGTTCCCGGCGGAGACGTTCACGCCAAAAGTGCAGATGGAGTTGAACGTCGAACCGAAGCGGTTGCCGAGAAACATTGAAATGGAAAGGAGACGCAAACTATACCGAAGCTTGAGGGTCGAGGATGCTCTGGAAGCGATCGGTATTAAGTCCAAGGACGTGCTACCACCGTCCGCCATTTTGCCGCTGCTGACACGAGAAGAAACTAATGGTTTATTTAGCACAGCTCATATCTTGCCGTTGGATTTGTTCGATGACGAGGAATACGATTGCAGGTACGGTAAAATGTTAAATTTTCATTGTCGATTGTAACGCGTAGAGGGAAACTGTGAAAATATAAAAGAATTGCTAAGGGAATACATATAATAGCAAAATAGATAAGAAAATAGAAATATATATATAACAAGACAGAAAGATAGAGTGGTAGAAAATTAGCAGGATAAGAAATAGACAAAGAAATAGAAATATAGATAAAGAAAAGAAAGAAAAAATAGATAAAGAAATAGAAATATAGCAAGATAGAAAGATAGAGTGGTAGAAAGTTAACAGAATAAGGAAATAGAGAGGTGGAAATAAATAGGGATAGCAATATAGCAAAATTGTTAGATAATGAAATAGAAATATAGCAAGATAGAAAGATAGAGTGGTAGAAAATTAACAGAATAAGGAAATAGAGAGGTGGAAATAAATAGGGGTAGCAATATAGCTGAGTAGCTAGACAAAAAAAAATAGTAATATGGCAAGTCAGGAAGATGGAGCGGTAGAAAACTAGCGGGATATGAAAATAGAGAAAATAAAAAACATTTCAAGATAGAAAGAACGAAAAAATAGAATGGAGTAATCAAAGAAATAAATGTAGCTGAGGGAAAGGAATTGCGAAGCGGCGACACGCTGCCTTTTCACGAGGATAATAAGATGCTTTCAATGCTTCGTCACGAATGCATTATACTTTCACAACGCTTTCAATTGGCGTAGGACGATCGAGGATTGGTTGAACCTCGGCATAATCGACGAGAAAAGGTCTCCTTTGCCCGCAACTGTCTTCGTTCCAACGTTCCAGGAGGAGGAACGGAAGTTCGACAAGGCGAACCACATGCTGGAAAATTTGTTCTCCTGGTGCAACGCGGCCGTGACCGACTATAACTATGACACTAGATTATGGTCGGTGATCACGTTGGATGGCAGGAAACGGAGATACTCGATCCCGAGGATCTACATCCGGTTTTACGCGGAAGATCCGAGGATCTTCGCAAACAGAATGGCTGCGGCCATTGAGAACAGGAGAATTGCTGAAGAGTCTATAAAGTTGGTAACATTGTTTTTGTTTAGTCACTATTATAGTCAAAATTCTTTGGACTCTTCTGAATAAGATACCGCATTGCGAATAAAATGTTTAGCGGTAACTATAGTCTTCCCTTCCTATTATTTTTGGGATTTCTCGTTTAGGTATAATTTCTATTTGGACTGCATGAAACTAGACGGCATGCAGACTATGACTGAAGCTGAAAAGGACGCCATTGTTCAGAGATCTTTGACCAAAAGAGACATGAAGTTCAATAAGAAAGTGATGTCAGCTGTACGTAGCTTCGTTTCTTTTTGACCATGTCACTTATATCTATTGTATGATTTAAAAAAAAAAAGTATCTTTATTGACGATTATTGAAGGAAGATCTGGTCTGTCGCGTGGTATACATAGTTCGATTTCGCTCGGGACTCTTAATTTTCAAAATAAATTGAACAATGTAGGGAAAAATCGATATAAAAGAAACAAAAGATTGAAATTGTTACGATTGACAAAAGTATCGCTATTTTTGAACTAACGAATATAATTTTAGGCCATAGCCTTTATCGATTTAACGTCGAGGTAATCCAAGGCATCGTGACTGGCTCGAACTTCCTTAATTATCTAAATCCCGTCGTTGATACGATCGGCGACAAATAGTCAATTATTCTCCGGCAATTTCGAAGTTTCTCCCGCGAAGATAAGAGTTCGAGTTTTATTGTCGGAGGCACGCGCCCGGCGAAATAACGAAATTACATGAGGGTGAATCTCATTTGGAAACTTTTGCTCCCTTCGTTCGATTCCTTTCGCCCACGAAGGGCATCCACCCCTCCATTAGCAAAGTCATTGGCGCTGTTGCGGGATTCAACAGAGATATTTTTCAGCTGCTCGAGGAGATCTCGTTGGATTATCAACGAACGATGTGCGACATCATGTGGAGGCGAATGATCGAGCGTAACCCGGAGCTGTTTAAGTTCATCACGTGGACGCCGAGCGTCGAGCCGGAGCGGATTCCTAAACAGGGGAAGATCGATACTGGCATGAAGAATTTTCGAGTAAACTTTTCTCCATTCTGAAGCGATTCTGAGTCTGTTTTTTTCTGGTTTTTCCCCCGGTTCGCACTTCTGGTTTTCGAGAAAGTCAAGCTTGAAATAGACACACATACGTTTCGTAGTTTCAGGAAGTTTCATACTGCGACAGTAACAGTATTCTTCGGTTATAATACACGAATCAACGTTGCTCGCGAGTTATAGCTAAACTGAATTTATTCTGAATTTTTATTTGCCATTTCGAACAAACTTTGTTCGTTAAAAAGTTGGAACATTAGTCAGCTTAAATGCAATAACGATGTCTCTTTTTGTCCCAGTAACAAACCATTTTTATTTTGCACAAAAATACGCAGTTTAATGGTGACGAACAATATATAACACAGAAGTACCGAGCATTTCAATGTTCCATAGGATGCTAGAGACCTGGACGCTGGACGTGTTAATTTTTTTATCAGCCACCGTGTTCTAAGTAAATAAAGCAATGAACGCAAAGGATTAAAACAGGTCTCTGTCTGTTCAGGAAACAAAGAAGTTCTGGCACTGGTACACGCTGTACGTGATGAGAGAAGTTTACGAGGCGATGTCCTGCATCGTGGTTGAGTGCATGTTTGCGTCCCAGTTGAGCCTGTTTGCCTCGAACGTCGGCAAGACCATGAAGCTATGGGAATTCGAGGACATGCAGTACCTGGCTATCACCACAGTGGTTAAAAATCTGAAAGAGCCGTGGCTCGAGAAGATTACGCAGTCCGTGAGGTTGCGTTTGAGAGACATCGGCAAGGGTTGGTTCAATCTGGATCAAAAAGTCCACGACGTTTACGATGTGATGAAGCTGAACCGTTTTATGAACCTTGCCACGCTGAGAATGCAGGTAAACAAACCGTAAAAAGAGTTATGGTATTTTCAAATTGGTTCTGTTTTATTAACTAGTAGGGGGGAGCACAGAAGGATTTTGGTAGGTACAATCAACTAGAATTAGTGGGAGGAACTTAGGTTAAGAAGCATTGGCGAATTGAAGGAGGAGGAGTTATCGAGAATTAGTGGGCGGGGTCAGAAGGAGTTTATGCGAGGAATATGGAAGAATTAGTGGAAGCGGCTAAGCAGAATTACCGGGTGAAGTTAACTAGAATTAATGGGAGGAGGTAAGGAAAATTAACGAGGACTAATGGTATCAGCAAAGATGAATGGATTAGTGGGCGGGGCCAAGAGGAGTTGATGGGAGGGTGTAGAAAAATTGTGGGTATTTTAAAACGACCTGTAAATTACGAAATTCGTAAGAATATCCCAGTCTTTAGCAATATTAAATTTTTATTTAAGTGGAACGAATCTTTTTTTTTTTTTAATGTACTTACCTGTGAAATATAATCTTATTAACAGGTAAAAGAGGATTCAGATTCAGAAAAGATTTCAGTGTACTTCCACATTTTCCCAGCATAAATATAACATTACCACAATCATATTTATGCTGCTTCCTGTTTCACGGACCGGGACGTTCAATGTTACTGCAAACACACACATTTCCGCTGTATTATACGAGCGCACAGATTGGTTTGAAATGAAATACAATACATTATTTCTCTCCACAAATTCATGCTGTATTTTCTGCCAAAGCAGCTTGGTACTCTGCAACGACAATAATATTCTGCCAGCTCATCAACTGCTAATAACAACATCATTAAGATAGTAAAGTCGTAATAACAAAGTCGAGTATAATAATATTAATGTTATAAGGCTTCGTACACAACTGCGAACGTTTCTGAAAATATTCACCGACGCGGTTAAACATTAACTATTGAAATCGCACGAATTGACACAAAAACATGACGCATTCTCAAAATCGAATAAATACTTCCAATGTTGCTGCACTTAATCTGAAAATAAATATATAAATAATAGCTTCTGTACTTTTATTATATGTCCACTGCAGTCCACCTGGCTATTGCGAATATTTAAACAAAATAAAGACGCTGCAAGACGTTGGAACAGGCAGTACTTAAACTCGATTAATTTCAGTTTAATGAAATAGAATTTACTCGTGGGTATTCTTTCTGCAAAAACACTTTTATCGAGTGCGCTCAAATGGCAAAATTTCTGTGCAGCAAGCGTTGCGAGTGATGGTGCAGCACTCGATCTCGGTTTTCGGCGACAGTTTGGTGAATCCTGCTCTGTGCGTGTTGGGCATTGACAAATCATACGTCTGGGGCGAGAATTTCGTCGACAGCCCCTTCAAGTCTGTCTATCAGCCAATATTCAATATAGAGATCCAAATGACCGAGAAAGAACCAGTCTACTCCACCGCGCCCGAACAGTTTGGAGTGAGTTCGTCAAGAAAGCCTCAACGCGACAGATTAAAAAAAAAAAGAATTTTCTGTTGTTGCATTTGTTTAAAAATATAAGAACCTTAAAAATGCTTTCTCAAAATTTGATACTGATATTCACTGAAATAACAAAGTTACGACGATTGTAGGTGAACAATGCTTCTAATTTGTTTTCTTGGTTTTGGATGTATCTTTCTTCCGATGAAGCAATGAACTTCTACAGCTAATAGTTTTCAAAAATGCTGAAATATTAGTCGATTTTCCTGCTTTAATCGCCCTTTAAGGAAGCCATTGTGGAGCTGTACGACAACGCGGTGGCCAGCAGCCACCAGATTCGGCAGATACATCCGTTTCTGCTGCCGGCGCTAAAATTCCCGAACGACATCTTCCTCAGTTCGGTTGGGTTGCTCGATGAACAGGTGTGCTGGATACGGGAACGTTTGGAGTTGGCTTATATGACGTCCTCAATACCCATCAAGGCATACGCCCGGGAATTCAATCGATTCCTGGACCTGTACAACCTTGACGTTGCTAAATATATTGAGTAAGTCGTATTACGAATTTTCAGATAATTGCAGCTAGCTTAAGTTGTACTTAACATCGCACCGATCGTTTAACTGCACTCCAATTGTAATTGGATGCATAGCATTGTAACTGACTCCGCCCCGATCGCAACAAGCTCCGCCCAATTGTATTTATCCCCGCCCCAAATTGTCTCTAGCTCCTCCCCAATTGCTTCTAGCCCCGCCCAACTCTCCTGAGTCCGTCCAATAAACTTTGAAGTTTCCACTCCACGTTTGCGTCTTGAATTCTGCCTCCGTTTGCAGGGAGTTCATGCAAGACGAGGACCTCACCACGCTGGACATAAAGGACACGATCACGTTCCAGTTGACGATGATGAAGAGCCTCGAAGTGAAACTACCGAGCCGCATCCCGATTGGTCCGTTCAGCGTGACCGTGAGCCAATTGAAGCAGTTTCTGATGCAAAAACGACAAGACTGCGCCACAGGGTTGCTCGAAATGCTCACGAAAAAGTTGCGCGCTGAAGTTGAGACCATTTTGGACGAGTACCGAGAGATAAGGATCAAGCTGAAGGAGCAACCGCAGAGCATCGAGCATATTTTCGAAATACGCGAGTGGATGGAAACGATACCGCTCAGGGTTCAAGAGCTCGAGGGCAAGATGGATAGATTGAAACTGGACTTCGACGTGCTCGACACGTTCTGGTGGAACCTGTCCGACGAGGACTTCGAGGCCAAATGGGAGGCCATCGGTTCGCCTCTACAAATTCAGCTGCAGGTGAACGTTCAATGGTTTCGAGTCATTTGAATTCGAAGTTGTTTGAAATTGTTTGCCACTGTTTAAACGTGTTCGTTCGGAAAGGCCCTCGTCCAATTTTCCTTCAATGTTCCGCGAATACTGATTCCATTTAACTCGTTGTGCGCCACGCGAATTCATGAGGAAATCCTCGTCAGGCCACGCGCGCTGCTTAGAGGAGCTGGAAAATGCAGTGTCAGTCACCGGTGATCCAGGTTCTGGATCTAGGTTCCCTAGATCTCTAGATTCCTAGTCCCTATTTCCCTAGATCACTAGTTCCCTAGATCTCTAGATCCCTAGTCCTTAATTTTCTAGATCACTAGTTCCCTAGATCTGTAGAACTCTAGTTCATATTTCCCTAGGTCACTAGTTCCCTAGACTTCTAGTCCCTATTTCCCTAGATCACTAGTTCCCTAGATCTCTAGATCCCTAGTCCTTAATTTTCTAGATCACTAGTTCCCTAGATCTGTAGAACTCTAGTTCATATTTCCCTAGGTCACTAGTTCCCTAGACTTCTAGATCCCTAGTCCTTAATTTTCTAAACCACTAGTTCTATACATATCTAGATCCTTAATCCCCACTTTTCTTGTTCAATAGTTCCCTAGATCACTAATTCCCTAGGTGTATAAGTTCCCTAGATCACTAGTTCCCTAGATCTCTAGGTCCCTAGGTCCCTAATCCTTAATTCTCTAGATTATAAGTTCTCTAGATCTCTAGATCCCTAGTCCTTAATTTTCCAGATCACTAGCTCTCTAGATATCTAGATTCTAGATTCAGTCACCGGTGACTGACGCGGCCTAAACGGAATGTTCAGAGTCAGTCACCGGTGACTGACGTAGCACTCAACGTGTTAAAGAAAAATTCATTCCTTTTTTACAGATCGAAGAAACGAACTTGCAGCTCGTCGAGGAGCAAGAGAAATTCTATAGAATCCAGGTTCAGGACGAGGTGCTGCTCCTAGAAAAGATCGACACGCTGGTGGGCAACGTTCAGAACATTGGCTTGCAATCGGACATAAACCGAATACACGAGACCGCGCTCGACGTGAAACGCGTTTGGAAAGCGATGACCGAGTGCCGTGAGACGGGTCTGCTGCTGAACCAACGGCAGAAGCTGTTCGGCATGAAAGTGGTGCCCTTCGAACACCTGCAGAAGCTCATCAAGGACTTTGAGCCGTACAGAAACTTGTGGGTCACCGCATCAGGCAAGTATCAAACCGTCAGATGCATTTAATCGGATTATCAGCATCTGTAATTGTGTACAGGGTGTCTCAGTTGAACGGCACAAAATATCTGCTTCACGTACTGTTGTATGAAAAAAATGTTCAGAACAAAGTTGTATTGCTTCAAAGGGTACCTATAATGCTAGAAAAATTTCATCTCAAGCTCATTCGTTCTCTACTTCTCTCTCTACTTCTGTTTGTACACATTTCACCTTCTACTATAATATGATATTATATATTAGTTACTTACATACAGTCCACTCTTATTTTCTGTCCTCTTTCACAACCTCGCTATAGTTCCAAACAAATATCTTGAGATTGAATGATCGAAACGGTATGGTCATTGTACTCGATTGTTTTGTCTTTTTGTGCTCTACAAGAATATCTAAGCGAATACATAGGGTGTGATTAAAAAATAATACCGATGACTTTGAGAACAGATTTTTATATCTTGCATATATTCCTTCGGCAACTTTGTTCGAAGAAATGTTTTCCAACAACGGTAAATAAATGATGGTGATATTACTTGAGAAACCCTGTACATGGATATGAAACGCGGTAAGACTCGGAAGCCGTGCAGGACGAAAAAGTAATTAATTTCCTTTTTCTTTTGTGTGTGTGTGTGTGTGTGTGTGTGTGTGTGTATGGCGCAAGGGTTCCAGGGGTTCGAATATCTCGCGAGAAACTGCAATCACCGTGAATGCTGCACCCGTATAACTCTTCGGTATTGATTCGTTGCGCTTGGTAGATTGGCTGAAGTGGCACGAGGTGTGGATGGACAATCCCCTGATGAACGTAGACGGCAGCCAAGTGGATAGCCTAGCTACCGATATGTATCGGGCGATCACTCGATCCGTTAGAGCGTTCCAGGAACACCCCAGTACGTGGCAAAATGCTATGAAAGTATTATAGAAGCTTCCAGCTTTGAAATAAGACCGGCTGGATCGTTGTACGATTTTTCCCCGCCAAGTTAGAGCAGTTCGAACATAGTCCGTCCGGTCTTTCAGTCCAGGGATCAGTGTCGATTATGTTTCAATCCGCGTTTTCATCTTTGGACAGAGGTGCAAGCTGTGGCGATATCGATCCGGGACCGCATAGACGAGTTCAAGCCATACATTGGATTGATTCAATCCCTTCGTGATCCGGGAATGAAGGATCGGCATTTCGAGTTGCTCAGCGCGCAAACCGGCATACAAATAGCGTTGACCCCGTCAATGACATTCCGATCCCTGTTGGTTTTCGGGATCGAGCAGTTCGAGGAACTGGTCAAAACGGTGGCCGACACCGCTGCGAAAGAGTACGCCACCGAACGGACGCTGAACAAAATGATCGCTGAATGGGAGCCGATTGTCATGGAGATATTGCCGTACAAAAACACCGGTGAGTCTGTGGAAGTAGATTGGATCGATACTTCGTTAAAAATCCGAACGAGACTTTTATGGGTGCTACGATTTTTCCGTGCTTTTTTTTTTAACACTGCGGAGATGAAAAATGTTAACGTGCGTCGAGCTGCAAGCTTGCGAAGAAAGTGGGTGGGGTTGACGAGAGTTAGAGGCGGGGCTACCTAGCGGAATTGGTAGGAGGGGGAATACGAAAATGGTTTCTATTTGTATATTCTTTATTCAAAACGGATTCGAAATATTGTGCAATCACTCTAATTTAAAAGTAACTACGTCGCTTGGAAGCAAATTCTGCGCGAATTTCATTTTATTGGGTCATCTACATTAATTAATTGAAGTGAGAAGTAATGAGTTCTATTAGAAAAATTTGTAATTGGGATATTAAGGAAAACTAGTGCAGGAGGTTAATGATACTCGATGGGTTGATACGAAAAGAAGTTTGATGGGAGGGGTTAGGAACCAATGAGGATCGGTGGGAGGAGCTTCGCGAACCCAGCTTGAAATACTTCAATATTCAACGTCCACTACGCGAGAAGAAGTTGCTTTGCCATGTTTGTCCTTCAAATTGAAAGTTCTATCGCCGAGAAAATGTTACAGATTCGAAGAATGATCTGAATTTATCAGAGGATATTTTAGCACCGTTCTCTTTCTCGATCCGTAGGTACATACATTATAAAAGTTCCGGAGGAGACGATGATGCTTCTGGACAACCATATCCTCGGCGTGCAGCAACTCAGCTTTAGCCCTCTGAAAACCGCTTTCGAGGACGAGATCAACGAATGGGAGACCAAGCTGAAGTTAGCCCAGGAAGTGCTCCTACTCTGGATGGAGGTGCAGAGGTGAAAGACGATTACGCGGGATCCGTCCCAAAGGGGAATCGCGGTTAAATATTTGGCGGCCGGTAACGGAAATTGTTTGCAGAGAGTGGATGTACTTGGAGCCAATATTTACGTCTGAAGATATCAGCACACAATTACCCTCCGAGGCGAGGAAATACAACGCCATGGAGCGAAACTGGAGGCGGATTATGAAAAACGCGCACGACCACCCTTACGTAAGTCCCGATTCCGGAGTTGCGTAATTCAATTTGTCTGCTTGGCTGATTTGACGAGAACATCCTCGGTCGGGCATATCTTTTTCAATATTTTCATTTAACCATCGAATGAAACGCGGAGAAAAACAACGATTGTTTTCCAACCATCGCTTACATAGAGGAATACATTTTATCAGTGGAGAACTCAGTGGGAGCTGGACAGCGAAAGAAAAGAAGTTGAATTTATGCTCTGCCGGATAAACGACTAAGGTACAGGCACCAGTAGTCGACCGCCATGTACCACTAGTTGACCATTATTTTATAGAAAAACATAAAAATAAGGTTTGAAATGTTCTTATCGTTTTGAAATTTAAACAACAGACATGGCATGGCATCCGAGGTTCGCTTTCATCAAAAGTGCGCTTATAAGTGCGCTTGTAAAAACCTTATTTTTTATGTTTTTCTATAAAATGGTCAACTACTGGTACATGGTCAACTACTGGTGCCTTTACCTTACAGTGAATTCTAGTTAGGAGTCAGTTGTTGGCACTGACTCGTAACGAGAATTCGCTGTAGACGTTTCTATGCTTTTGCTTGAAAACATTATTGCACCTTCTCGGAGCACGCGTTAGAAAGTTCACGAAGTTTCGAGACGATATCTCTGACAGTCTTCCTTGAAGCACAGATCATCTGTGTCAGGTGCTACGTGTCTCGCAGGGAATTTTGTTAATAATTGTCTGTTTTTGGGAGCAGATCATGAAGATATGTCCGGACAGGGTCCTGCTGGAGAGTCTGCAGGAGTGCCAGAGCCTGCTGGAGGTGGTGCACAAGGGTCTGGCGAATTATTTGGAAGTGAAACGTCGCGCGTTCCCGCGGTTCTACTTCCTAAGTGACGAGGAGCTGTTGGAGATCCTGGCGCAGGCTAGGAACGTGCACGCGGTGCAGCCGCACCTCCGCAAGTGTTTCGAGAACATTCAGCTGGTCCGGTTCGAGCAAGATCTTCAGATCACGAGGATGTACTCTGCGGAGGGCGAGGAGGTCATTCTGAGGCCACCGATGTATCCCGAGAGAAGCGTCGAGTTTTGGCTCGGCGAGCTCGAACGAGTGATGCGCAACACCATCCGAGAGATCATTTGCCAGGCTCTTCAGCTGGTGGAGATCGCCCCGCGGAAACAGTGGGTTTACATGTGGCCTGGACAGGTGACCCTCTGTTGCGGCCAGGCCTACTGGACAGCGCACGTTGAAGAAGCCATCCGCGGGAACCGACTTCGTCATTATTACCAGGAAATGCTGGGTCATGTACGTTTGCTTTATGCTCTCCGATTTATGCATTTATTTTCTTCATTTATCTAGGTTGTATTCCGCGGTTATTTGTCATCATTTACGGTTAACGTTCAGGTCGTTTTTCATTCCGTGTAGACCTACGTTTGTTCGATTATGCTACCGTCACGGCCCATGGTGTCAAATATTAATGGAGATAAATTCGAACAACGATATACTGGTTTCTTGTGTTTCTAAGCCTTCTGAAACGATGGATAAAATAGGTCATCACAGTCCAATCCATCCATCGATATACCAATTCAATCAGTCAATTAACCAGAGTCAATAAATGAATCAATTTATCGATTTGTGAGTGAATTAATACATCAGGCCCATGGTGTCAAATATTAATGATGATAGATTCGAACAACGATATACTGGTTTCTTGTGTTTCTAAGTCTTCTGAAACGATGGATAAAATAGGTCATCAGTCCATCGATCCATCGATCCATCATTCCATGAATCTACCAATCCATCCATCGATATACCAATTCAATCAGTCAATTAACCAGTCAATCAATGACTCAATTTATCGATTTGTGAGTGAATTAATCGATCAATTCAGCAATATTTCGATCGATTGAGTCTGTACAACATGATGCAAGGTACTAAAGCGATATCAGCATATTTGTTTATTGTACACACATCTCGTTCTTTCTCACGAAACGATGTTTACTCTTAGCTAGACGATCTGCGCGAACTAGTCCGTGGCCATCAAACGGAGATACAAAGACTGATGCTGGAAGCGGTGATCACGATTGAAGTACACGCGAGAGACGTCACGCACAGGCTGGTCGAGGAGGGCGTATCGAATGTAAACGATTTCGATTGGATATCGCAGCTGCGGTATTACTTGGTGGATACTGATCTGAAAGTGAGGGCTGTCAACGCCGAATTCCCATATGGGTAGGTCATGTTTTAACAGGTGTTTCTACCTGTACAACGACTTCTCTCTGAACTCGTTGTCTGCCAGAATCTAGAAACAGTATAAACGAATGCAATTTGGCGTGCGAACCACGAAAGACTCCTTTTTGTTCAGATTTCATAAACATTGCCATCCTATTCACGGATGTGATTTTTCAGTTAATATATAAAACAACGTAGCGATGAATTCAACAGTTAATCCGACAATCTAGCTAGCCGTGCACCAATCTGTTGATTAATTTATTAATCACTAGATTAGTCGATCCACCAATTCATGAGTCCATCAATCTATAAATTAATCGATAAATCAGTGTATCAATGCGTTTGCTAATCATTTATCAGCCAGTTTATCAGTCAATCAATCCATCAATTTATCAACCGATAAATCTTGATATGTTCCTGTCATGTTTAATTAGTGTTCATCGAATGTTAAACAGAATAGAACACCTTTTTTATTTCATTGATTTGTCATTTCGATTATGCCAAGATTTGTAGATTGCTTTTGTTGGAACCGTTTTGGTCTTGCTTGTTGAAGGTACGAGTATCTGGGCAATACTGGCAGGCTGGTGATCACACCCCTAACCGACCGATGCTACCTGACCTTGACAGGTGCTTTACACTTGAAATTTGGCGGTGCGCCCGCAGGCCCAGCCGGAACCGGTAAAACGGAAACAACCAAAGATCTCGCGAAAGCATTCGCGATCCAATGTGTGGTGTTCAACTGCTCCGACCAGTTGGATTTCATGTCCATGGGCAAGTTCTTCAAGGGTCTAGCCAGGTAACATTGTTATTAACTTGTCGCCAGTCACAGGTATCATTCTCGCGTTTAATCCTTCGGGGACGACGATGGATTATCAGTTTGCTTCTGTATGATCGAAGTTACATGACGCTACAGATGCTACGGTAAATTATTCATGATTTAGACTTTTTGATATGTTCCCTAGCTGTCTTTAAATTCTGGACATGATGCGTGGAAACGTATCGCATCTGATACTCTGACATTCTGCAATAAATTTTAAAATATTTCACATTTTAAAATATTCTACATTTTCTGTTTCTATATTTTAAAATATTCCATAAAACATTCTGTATTCATTATTTCTACATTTTCTATGTTTCTATATTAAGAAATTTTCTATAACATATTCCATAAAATACTTTGTATTCATTATTTCTACATTTTCTATGCTTCTATAGCTTAAAATATTCTATAAAATCTTCCATGAAATATTCTGTATTTTAAAATACAGAATCAGTACGGCATACTGATGTCTGGCCCGACTGGTTCGCTTGGAAAATCATTATTCAAGCGCAGTCTCGCTCTTCATGTCCGAATTGGTGGACTCGAACAAAAAAAAATCGCATTGTCATTCCATCGGTGAGCGTTTTTCCGCCAACATCCATCCGTCGGCGGATCGAATATCAAAAGCCGGCAAAGTTTACGGGCTAACAAACGAGAACCTGCTAGCCAATTTAAATATGACTCACACGCGATCGATAAATGCGATTCCGTTCGACGAATTTCAGCTCCGGCGCGTGGGCGTGTTTCGACGAATTCAACAGGATCGATATCGAGGTGCTCTCGGTGATCGCGCAGCAGATCATGACGATCCAACAGGCGCAACAGATGCGTGTTGACACGTGAGTTACGAACAGCGACATGTCCGGAGATCCTCGATGTAACTTTTTCCCCGGAAAATGACCTTTCACGTTCCATCGATTCACCTTTGGCAATGAAACAGGAATTTCTACAATCGGAACGAAACAGTTACATGTCCAACTATTGTTCGACATATTTTACAATATTTTATCTTATTCAATTGTCGATGTACACTACCGGCCATAAGTGTTTACCCACCCATATATTTTTTAACATTGTAGTTCACGGTTCTACGGTTCAGCTTCAATAACTTTGCTATTTCTCTGTTACTTTTTCCGATGCTATGATGGGACACTATTAGAGCGCGCGTTTCAATCGATAATTCTTTTCTCCCTGACATTATTAGAAATTTTCGCAAAATTCTTTAGGCACGTGAAAATCAACTGTTTACTGTATGAAAGCTTAATGCAGTATGAAATTTGAGAAGACTAAGATACCTGTATTACCTGCGTTCATATTCCCTACTGACCGTTATAAAAATTTCAGAAAAATGGGTTTCTTTACCTGAACTCCAAAATTGTCGTTTTTCATAAAAAGCTGTAAACTCATTTACAGTACCTGATTGTGTATCTACAGAATATTTTGAATGTTTTTTATTAGCTTTATAATTAGGATTTAATGCTACGAACATTTTCATAACAATAAAATACCTATTATTTGAATAGTAACGAAATTTGAAGGTGGGTAAACACTTATGGCCGGTAGTGTATATCAGGTGATATACATCGTTGTTTATTTCACTTTAAATGCAAAATTTTACGTACACCAAGACACACGTTACATGTTGCATCAATAAGTCTACCAGTCACACCAGCAATTTCTCAATTTATCAAGTTATCAATTCATCAGCAAGCCTATCAATCTACCACTCGACCAATTAGTCGATCTATCAATTAACCAACCAGCCTATCAATCTAGGAATTAATCAATCCATCAGTCAGTCATCGGTAGACTGCGGATCTTTATGCATTTATGGCTTCTGAAAATTCTCAAAAATTTTTATAATATAGAATTCCACAGAATTTAATATTATTTTTATTTAGTCCAGATCTAAAAAGGCTACTGCCACTAAAAACTAGGTTTTATTTGTTTCCACTCTCCTAAAATTTGCCTACAAAAATTGAAAATTGCATAAAGATCCGCAGTCTAGTCGTCATTTTATTATCACTTTAAAGGAACAATTCGAATTTACTAAGCAACGCCAACTGCGAAAAGAACGATGTATCCGTGCACCAACGAAACGATTCGATGATTCCCGTTTCAGATTCATGTTCGAAGGGGAGGAGATCATGTTGAAACCATCCTGCGCAGTGTTCATCACCATGAATCCCGGATACGCCGGTCGCACCGAACTTCCGGACAATCTGAAAGCCCTGTTCCGCCCCGTGGCCATGATGGTGCCGGATTACGCTTTGATTGCGGAAATTTCGCTGTTCTCTTATGGTTTCTCCGAAGCAAAGACTCTCGCAGCTAAAATAACGACTACATTCAAGCTCAGCTCCGAGCAGCTCAGCACGCAGGCAAGTGTATCGTGGAAACTCGCTTGGAACCACCTGGAAAGCTCATTTGTATCATTGCTAATAGAACAACCTCTGTTCACAAGAAGCTTATTTAATATTAGATGATTCGCGTTAATCTAAGTACAGGCGCCTTAAACGGCTTACGAAGTTTGCCATGTGAAAATTCACTTTCCATCGATCCTCGCTCGAAAGGGATGTTTGACAGTCTTGTGCATTCCGCGTGCATGCAGGACTCACGCAGGACTTTGGACTTAGGACTTTGCAAATGTAATTTCGGAAGATTTTCTGTTGCAAAAAGTGTGCACGTTACTAGAATCGTGTCCACTTTATTAATTATATTAAGCTCTGCTGAGCGAAAGGTCTTTCTCATCGCACATTTATCGTGTAAAACACAATTACAGAGTTCTATGTAATTTTCAGTTGGTCCTTTAATGTACAGAGTGTTCGTAATAGTATTTGTTCAACGAAAAGATACCATTGAAAATTTATTTAACGCAAGAAATAGTTGTATTGTACAATTGCTGTCAATTTACCCGAAATATACAGGGTGTCCATTTCGCAAAATAGCATCTGTTCAACAAAAGGACATGATTGAAAATTTCTGTCAAAATTACCCTAAGTATAGAGAGTGTCCGTTTCGAGCTCTCTCATCAATCTCACACAACAAATTACGAAAATTCACGTGTAGCCAAGCAAAATGAATAGAAAAACTATACTTGCTTTGCTGTAATTCTATCCAGCCCAATGGTCACCATAAAAAACTTGATTTAGTGTAATTGTGTGTGTTAATACCGCCACACTTTTTGTCGACTGGTTGAAAAAACGAAGTTTTATTCGCCGATCAAAAACGATCGAATATTTTCACAGCTGGGCATACACGAGGATGTTTACAATGTAAATGTAGATTCCGTTCGTCTTCGATCATTCGAAGTGTATCTGTTTCGAGCGGGCGTCCGCCATAATTCACGGCGAAAGCCACGCCGGCTCTCGAGAGAGAGGCCCGGCCCGAATTTATGGCAGATTCACGTTACCGTGTGTACAACAAACATCTAGACGATCCCGTCCATCATCGAGGATTATTTTCGTCTTTGATAGGATCACTATGACTTCGGCATGCGGGCCGTGAAGACGGTGATCGCCGTGGCGGGAAATTTGAAAAGGGAACAGCAGGACCTGAACGAGCAACAGATCTGTTTACGAGCGTTGCGCGACGTGAACGTGCCCAAGTTCCTGAAAGATGATTTAACGTTGTTCAACGGTAAGCAGCTTCTGTCGAGATCGCTCTGTTAGATTTTCTCTCATTTATTTACTGTCCTACGAGGATTAGGCTGACGTCTGATCTCTCTCTCTCTGTTTTGCCGGGATACACAATTTAAGAGGCGCCTGATATTTTAAGCGCTGAAATAAAACGATCTCTGGCAAGTTTTATTTAGAAGAAACGCTCCGGTGAAATTCTTTGAAACGTTGTATATACAGGGTGTCTTAGCTAAATGGAACAAAACATCTAAATATCAGCTTCATTTACTGCTATATGAAAAAAAAAATGTTCAGGACAAAGTTATACCGTTTTAAACGGCACAAATAATCGTGGAGAAAGTCGAGATTTCAAGACCTTGCGTATTTTCTTAATCGACACATTATATATTTCTTTTGATATATTTCAATGGGTACCATAACCATACCGTTGTGATCATTTGATCTCCAGATATTTGTATTTGAAGGAATAAAAAACTTTCAGACACAGATATCTCGAGGTCAAATGATCATAATGGTACGGTTATGCTACTCGTTGGATTCGTCTTTTGACGCTCTGTAATAATATCGAAGTTCGAGTAGCTCTTTTTCGCGGGGAAAATTGACTAGCTCACTCACAACTGATGTCACACACATATTGTGAAATTTCCTTACGAAATCATGGCTCGGCTGACATAATTCCCTTGAAACCAGGCATCGTGTCGGACCTCTTTCCGCTGTTAGAAGAGAAGCAAGTGGATTACGGTGTCCTGGAGGCAGAGATACGAGCGTCGATCGTAAGAATGGGCCTCGAGGAGGTCGACGGTAAGACATTTCCACCATGCCATGTAAAAAATCATAAAACACGAAGCACGTTCGGAAAATCACTTTTTAGACCACTTAGCACTGTCAGCACGATTTGTCAGATATTTCCGATTATCCGGCAAAAAAATGTTTCCAACAAAAGTTCATCAATATTCACATTTCTCCAAATTCCAATGTAAGAGGAAAAAAAAATGGAGATCACCTCGAGTTTTGAACTCTTAATATATTTTTTCGACTTTATAACATTCCAACTGGTGTCGAGACGAGTGTAACGATCTACTGCACCATAACCTTGTGACCTTGAAAAAACGCTAAAATAAATTTCGCCAAACGGCCGTTCAGCTCGCCGTTTTCATCCTCGTTAATTATGCTCGCAGAGCAGCAAACGTATAGTCTCGTTGCAGTTGACGGTCTTGTTTTGCTTGTCGCGTGACGTTGCCACGCTTGAAATATTATCATGCCGTTTCTCTTTCGGTTCCCAACAGATTCCAGCCGTGTTGTTACAGCCTGCAACTGGTAGTTCATGCGTCGCTTCGGCTAAATAACGAGCGAACGTTTGTTTTCCAGCTCGCGTCCCCGCTTTGATCGCGGCGCCTTACAATAGCTGTAACGAACGGGTTCGTTCCCTGGCAATTAGGCTTTTAAGCGTTCCCTCGTCGAAGTAATCGCCCTGATCGCCGACAACACACCTCGGTGTCCTGTTACATCAACAAACTGTACGATTTCCCGTGTGAAATCTCTGCTCGCAAAGGCTGAATTAACAAAAAATCATATTTTTCTGCGTACGCTCGGCTGCAATCTCCACGCATTTGCCATCGGATCGGTGATTTTTTATTCCCGTTTCAGAGAAAGTAGAAAGTCGAGAGTTGACAAGCATCTTGTTCGCTTAAACAATTTTTTTAGCACGTTTGAACGTACACAATCTTATAAAACTGTTGCATTTAGAAAAGTCCATAGAATCGTTCTGCGTTAATAAATAAGCCCCTATAGCTTCTGTGGTTAAAACAAGAAAAAACTGTTAAAGTTGGCTTAATCATTTTTCGATCACCTTCAAAATCGCACAATTTTGAAACAAAGAATTGTTAAATTTGAGGAGTATAAAAAGGATTTAACGGGGCGACACGTGCTCGAGTTTACCTTCACCTTTGGAGGAATCTATTAGCACGTTGACTGCCATGTCACCCATATGTGGCTGACGGAATTATTTGTTCAGGCTTTAAAATGAATTTTTACGTTAATATATTCATTGCACCAAATTTGATTAGGACCTGTAAAACGCAAGAAAGTTGAAGAACTACACAATATCATGCATTTAATTTTTTTCAATTTCTATTTTATTAAATAACTTACTTTGATTTCATGGAATTTTTGAGCTTTTTTGTTTGGCGATCAAAGCGTTAAACGGGGTCCAAACTGCATCGTGTTTGGACTCATTTTAATCGGAAAAATGTGACGAATACGTCGTTGTGTAAGTAAATCATTCGACACAAAGAGGTTTTACTGTTGCATTTAATAGTTTGGTATGCTCTCTCTGGTATTAAAGATCGGACCTATCGTTTCCAGAGTTCGTGAAGAAGGTTATCCAGCTGTACGAAACAACGGTCGTGCGGCACGGATTAATGCTGGTGGGTCCAACGGGGTCGGCCAAAACAAAGGTAAGTGCCATTCGAAATCCGGGCGAACCACTCGACTTAAGTCGGGCCGTAAGAATCCTCGGTAACAGATCGTGTGGAGGCACAGTGACTCTCATATTTCATTTCTGAATTATTTACAAAAAAAAGCGGTGGATTTCTGTGTTCGAGACGACAGAAAAGATGGTCTAAAATAAATGTGCACAATATCGTTACCGCGACGGAAGAGACACGATCTATTAAAAGAATTTTTCGATTGCGTTGTATGCACCGTTAATTTTTATATGTGCCGTTAAAAAGCAATTTTAATATGTTATATAACGCAACTGGCACAAAATGCAGTTTTTACTTCTCGATATAGGCTCACAGTAATAAGTAAAAAGCAACATTTAATGTTACACGAGCAATCCAGATTAATTGCAGTTGCATCGAAATGTCTTTTTTCACGACATACAGTGTAATTAATTGTTGTAACCTTTCGAAAATATCCGAGTCGTTTGGTTCACTTTTAAAAGAGGGTATTGTCTTGTTAGGTCGGGTTGAGAACCGTTTACGCAGTCGAATATCTGAGCCGAAGTCTCCTCTCTATTCGTTTTATCGACGAGTTAATGTTTCAATGAGGTGTCGAGCATATTCGTTCCACGGAAAATCCGTTTTGAAGGATTTCCACTCGGCCGTGGGAAAAGAGACAGTGGGGCTCGTCACGGAGACTCCGAGGTCCCCGCGACCCTGAGGAAATCGAAACCTCGTCTTCTTAATTAAAGTAGACCTGACCAAGGTTCAAAAGTAACAGTAAAGTTTTCTTTTATATTCTTCCTCTGCGTAACATTGAGCGGGCCGATAGTTTATTGTATCTTTCGTTGGAAAAAGATGTAGCCTCTCGTTCTGGCACTAGGATGCTAACTTCAAAAGAAAAAGACGGAATTTTCTTGTTGTTACGACATCGAAAGAAAACTGTATTGATCACTTCACATTGTGATTCCGTTCCCATTGTTACTTTATATTTACTTTTCTTGTGAAACTCGCTTGATTGAATGTACGCGGAGTCGTCTCATTCAATTGATCGCATTACGTACGGTCGTATGATACGATAGGGAGGGGATGGAAATGGTTGGATTGATCCATCGAGTTAGGCGAAACTCGTCGGAAACCGTCGCGTCGCGTTTGATGAGACAACTGCGAGAATTGTTAAAGGGGAGTTTAAGGACTCGCTGGGGAACCAAAAGTATTTCGAAGACACACAACGATTCCGTGAACCTTCCAGTAGTTTAGAGTGTCTTTAGACTGCCACCACCGCTACAAAACTGCTCCTAACTTTACACATGTGTACCTTCACTTTTGCTTCGATCCTGGCACCGTTCGTCGAATTTTAATTTCGCTCTTGTTCTACAGTTTGGAAAAGCCTCGCTTTGAGACGAAGGTTTATAATGTTTTTAAAGTTTAACTTTACAGTGAAAGGTCTGCGAAGATTCGTTGGGTAGAATGATTCCGTGGGCTTTCCGAAATACAATGGTATACTTTTTGATCATGTTTCCAACATTTAAACGTGTTCATTAAATTTTTTATGATTATCGCAGCAATTTTTATATAGGACGTTTCTTGACTTTGCGAATCTAGTCTACGTTAACTGTGGAAGGTATGGTAATATTTTTTGCGAAGCATGATTCTTTGAGCTCCCTTTAACCCTTAGCACTTGAATGGTGACTATAAGGCACCACTAAAATTTACTATATCATTAGTCAAAATATTTTTTACACTATTAAATTTGTTTGTATTTAATAAACTACCAAACATTTCAGTATTTTACGAGTAAATTCCACCATTTTCGTATGTACAACATGAAAAAAAATATATCGAAAGGAATTATTCTTGGTCGCAAGAAATATTTCGTTTTGGAGTCAAAATTGCTTCGGGTGCAAAGGGTTAATATAATGCTAAACATTTCTGTGTAATATTTTCAGTACTTAAAATTGTTCAACGTTACGAACGTTTATTATATAGAATTATACTGTAGACTCTCCTGAATCCTGTGGATCACTTTTCAATAGCATTACGATCGTTTAAAGACGTATAAAGAAGCTCCGAAGCAGCTTAAGCAGCTCCAAAGCAAATGTCGTTTCCCACAGTTAAGTCTATTTTGGGCTTTGAATCGTTCCAAAGCTTATCGTGTGTCGCTTTCGAAAATTAGTGAGGCATAAAGCCCGATCATGATGTTCAAACGCGTCTTACATACTGGATAAATTTCACGGTTGCCTCGTAATCGGTTCCCCAAGGTGATTAATCAGGATCAGACGCTTGACTCTTGATGCAAAATGCTTCTAGACGAGTTAACTGCGCCGATTATGGATCTCTCGATCACAAAAGCTTGCCAAATGTACAAACAAACTTTCTCTGCAACGAGACAGGGATCAAAATTTGACAAAATTAATACATTTTCATATGATAGTAATTTACAGCATCCAACGCTTTTTTTACACGGTAGATATGTATGTTTTTCCAAAAATCTACGGAGGATTCATTCATGAGAAAAATTTTTCTCGTGAAGACTAGACTAGGATTATTATTGTACTATTTGTTTTAACGAAACTGGGAAATTTAGTGTTCGAACAGTTTTTTGGATTCACTGTATTCTTTTTTTTTTTGAGAATGTTATCACAAAATCGTGTAAAAAATGAGTTGGGTGTATTGCACTTTGTCGCGAAACAGATTGGATAGTGGGAATTGCATAAGGATAGAGAAGAAAGTGAATTGTCTTTGGGATTGTTTAATAAACAGTTCACAACAGTAACGTCAGCGAGTCATGACATTGACTACACATACATATATGTATTATGTTTATATATGTATTACAGACTGGGGATTTTTATGCATTTATAGCCTGTAGAAATTCGAAAAGTACAAGAGCGTGTATGAAATTGGCCACAGAGGACTTGTATTTTTCTGTTTAGTCTAACGTTGGTATTTGCAAGACATTAATATCAAAATCGAATGAAGACGCTGTACGATGACAGAACATTTTCGAGTGGGATGAACAACATTTATATCTTTATTAATCTCCAATGAAGAAAATAGAACTTACTTGTATCAATTAAAACGTGCAAGAAGACTTTCTGGCCGATCCAGTGTCAACTAAAGTTGAAGACCTTGATGCTAGAGCCGAAATTGTACCTGTTGAAGTTTAACATATTTTTATCAATTTTCTGACCGTTTGGTGTAGACATTAAGCAAGTTGCAAAATCTGAACTCACCTGCTTTTGCACGAAGGCCTTCAATTAATAAGACACTGGCAATAATACAAGAAGCAGCATGCTTGGTAATTTTCAATATGTATTTTTCATTTGTTAAGCAAATGCAGGATTGCGATTCATATGTACAGTAATCGTCGACTATGGTTGACTTCTACTGAACCACAGTGGCCTGTGTTCGCAATGAGTAAATTGTTTGCAAAATAAATCAATATTTGAAACCGGGTAAACGACTGTAGCAAAACCCAACATTTCTACAGTGTTTTACAGAGCGAAATAAACGTTTATCATATTTTAATGTTTATAAAACAATGTAGCAAATATGGAAATTAGCACGGTGAATTGCAGTTCGTATATATTACAAATTACAACATTACGACTCTACACATCGATTCGGGTAACGGTGCTCCTTATTTTGTATACAATGATTAAATTACAATTGCGATAGATTATTTACATGCAACGCTGGTGCTTGGAAAATTCGACGCCTGTCTTGCCTGTTCATGTTGTTCGCTAACAATCATGTTTTTTTTATGCGTTTTAAGGCGCGAGATAAACATGTAAACAATTTCCTTGATTTTACGAAAATTTTTCAAAATGATATCGCAAATTTTGTAGTTGATTGAAAGCTAATTAACTTTTGTTCGAAACATTCTTCTGTCCTGCTATCAAAACTGTGTGACGAATCGTGGAGAAATTAATTTTTTCCACGATCCTGTGTGAAATATTTATTTTTTAAAGGTACACGAAACATTTTGTACGTGTCTGTAATATGTATATGATGAGGTAGTTAACATGTTGAAATGTGCGAATCTGCTTCGTGATTTTCCACTGGTGTTTTGCAAACAGGGGAGAGCAGATAAAAGTGTGTGCCAAGGTTGTCAAGCTATTGACATTGACAACCGCGAGCTTTTCTATTAGATAGACCAACAAACATTTCTCTGTCGAGTGGCTTTATCTTTGAACAATTATTTATTGTATCCCCGATGCGATAACCGCTGATAAGTTGCTCTCAGCTTGTTACATTCTCTGGCCGACATCAATGTCACCAATGGTAACGGAAATGGTTAAGCTACAAAAAGTCATAATGAAATAATGCTAAGCATGTAACTCGGTAATTTCCTTTGTTAATTCACAAATTTAATTTTACCGTAATTTCATCGTAATATAATTTTACATTTTATCGTGATTGAATTTTAACGTTAAACGGGTATTCTTGATGGTGTTTGGAAGCGTTTAAAAATTCAAGGATATTTAAAAATATCATAATTATTTCTCTTATTATACTTTCTCACGGTCTAGAGTGCCTCGAGTGGGCGTGGTCTAGTTGCTCTCGATTGCTGCGGCACCAGAAGAGTGCCCCACGATGCAATTCTTATCTGTTATTACATTTATGTTCTGAAATATTATAATTAATAATTTCAAAATAAATCAATAAATAATAGTTTTCTGAAAGTTGATTTTATCGATCCAGTTTTAATTTCACACAGTATAAAGTGTCCCGAGTGGGCGTGGTCTAAGTGCTCTTGATTTCTGCGGAGCCAGAGGAATACTCCAGGGGACAATCTTTCTCTATAAATAATCTGTACATTGTATTTTTTGCAAATGTGGCTCGAGGAGCAACAATAAGTCACTATTTTGTATTTTCTAATTGAGTCTACACCAAACGTGGTTTCCGAAAGCTCTGAATTACCCCTGGAAGCAATTCCAACTCTGCCTTTACAAAATTATCAACGACGTTACGTTGTCTTGTTCATACTACATAAAATCTCCTGAGTGAGAATAGTTTCGTTATCCTATCCCTGTCTATGGTTGACTTGTACAGTGTATTTTTATAGATCTGGTTCTGGGAATTACAATAAGTCACTATTTGGAATTTTCCCTAATTAAAATAGTCTTTAATGAGTTTCCCAGCATGACCATCATAAGCTTTGAACTGCCCCTGGGAGCAATCTCAAATCCCGGCCCTACAACTGTATTATCAACATCGATAGGTTATCTTACTTTCATCGTACAAAGTGTGTTCCGAATGGGCGTGGTCCCGTTCCTCCTGCTTTCCATGGAGCCACATCAGTGCTCCATGCGAGCAATTCATGGCCACGTCCGTTCTATAGAGCTGTAGATTGCTTCTGGGAGCAATCCAAACTCGATCTCAAGAGCTCTAAACTGCCCTTGGGAGTAATTCAGACTCCATCTTACAAATTTCCCATCAACAACGATAGATTATTCTCACGGTACAAAGTTTGTCCCAAGTGGGCGTGGTCCCGTCGCTCCCGTTTTCCACGGAGCTCGGTCAGTGCCCCACGGGCAACTTATAGCCACGCCCACTTCTAGCCTGTCTCCGGGACAGACGCGTCATCACGGCGAGTCTATGCAGCTCGCCACTGATTCGCTTGGCGCCACGGTCGGCGTGGCACGCGTCACGAGTGTCTCCGAAGCGGTGGGGAGGCCACGCCTCCTACGTCAGAGGAAGCTTGCCGAGTCGACGAGATCACCGCCCCGACGATTACGTCGTCGGGACGACGGCCCTATCTATCGCTGCGGGTTGCAATGATAGTTGGTCAGGCTCTTCAACACCTTACGCATCAACTGCTGAAGACATCTGCGAAATGTGACCCCGCACATCGCATACAGCAGGAAGTTGATGCTGAAGTTGGTATAGTACAGCAGCATGAAGAACTGCTGCAGGCACCAGAGCAGGTCCGGCTTGCTCTTGTGCGCAAGCGTGAAGAAGAACACGCACAGGCGAATCACGTAGCTGGAACACAGAGGGGGCGGGGCCTCGTGTGAAACACGCCTTATCATTGGCTGACACGGTCGGGTCTTCTAGTAACCGATAGACAATTTTTATAGATTTTCATGTGCTGAATACGAATTTGAACGTCGTTTCTTTAGGTCGCTTTCAGTTTTCGAAAAATTCGAGTTTTAAGAAGAAATCGAATTTTTCAACTTTGGAAACCTTTTGCGCTCGAATTGTTAACTTTTCCGAATACAATGATAGATTTTTTATGGATGGTTGAGTATGTTTAAACTATGTTGGAAGACGGCAAGACGCTTTTGCTACATCAATTTTCTTGGATATTTTGCAACTTTACGAAATTTACGCTTCTTCCAACAATTCCCGGGAAAGTTCAACTCTAAATGAAACCTCGTGAATTATTTTCAAAGCAAATGTTTCCCGCAGAAAATGACTCGGTGTTTCCTAGGGTCTCATAAATCAGCAAAGTTTTATCAAAAATCAAAAAGACGACGGTTAAAACGAACGCCAGACCGATGTGATTCGCATTTCTCAAAAGAAACCCGCTCGTAGAACAGTTTCAGCAAAGTTTAAGAAGCTGACGTCCGACTAACGGTCGATCGATACTACTCGCTAGACATCGAAAAATTCAACACAATGCACAAAGGAAGATCGTGAGCTGGACCAATGCCGTATATGCTAGCTGCACTCGCTAAATCCCTTGGCAACACTCTATGCTGTTTCTCGTCTCTTCCGCGAACATTTCTCGATATAAATATTATCCCGTTGCCTTCAGCGACTGCGAACAATCCTTGCTTCACTCGCATGAATTTCGCGTTCTTCTGTTTTTATGACTGAGCAAACATAATCTGCAGATGGTATTAACGGGATTGCGAATCGCATGTGTTTACGGGAAATGTGAAAGGATGAGAATAGTGAAACGAATGAATGAATTTAAGAGTATTTTCATGAACTGAATAAAAATTGTCCTTGTTTGCAACTTTTCTGATATCCTTTTAAAGAAATTGCAGAAGCAAACAGAATCTGCATATGGCGACAATTGGACTGCGGATTTTTAATGGAAATTAAAAATTGTCTACATCAATTGCAAGAGATAGAAGCAATTCTACTTATTTCTTTTCTCAATAATTGCGGTAAGCTAAAGATAACAATGCAACAGAATATTTAAATGTTTCTACTGTTACGTATTTGATTTGTTAATTTTCGTTATGCATTTATTTATGCAGCATATGAGTGCATAAAATCCGCAGTCTCTATAGTGATAATAATAAATAACCTGAAAGGGAACGGTGATCACCTTGGTAAATTGAGGAGGATGAAAACGGTGCTTATCAACAACAACGTCTTCGTGTTTCCCTGTTGAGTTTTCGTCGATACGAGATTCCGCGATGACGATTTGGCGTCTGCAAAAAAAAAAACAGAAAAAAAGGATCATTGAGTAATGAAAATATAAAAATTAAGATTGTTTGTCTTTTCGACTATCGAATTACGCTCGTTTGAGATAACACTAAATCCTAGATAATGGGAACCAAATGCCAATTACAATAAATTGTTCAGGAAGAAGAGAGGAATCGTCAATCAATTCAAACAAGAATTATGTTTATTAAAACTCAACGTGGACGTTTCGTCCAAAGTTTTGTTAAATTATATTAAATTTCGTTCATTTGCGAGGAAACATAATTTTCAATGATGGGAATCAATTGTATATTAATTTCAGTTGTTCAGGAAGAAAAGATGAATCGCCAAGCAATTGAAAAGTGGACGTATCGTATAAAGTTTCATTAAATTATATTAAATTATGTTCACTTCCGAGAAAACATATTGTTCAATGATGGGAGGCGACAGGATATTAATTTCACTTGTTCAGAAAGACAAGAGTAATCACCGAATAATTAAAACGTGAATGTTGTATCGTCTAAGGACAATTTTTCATTAAATGCTATCGAATTATGTTCATTTGGTACGAAACGTGGAAATCTCTGACCAATTACTGTTAATTGTTGAAAAACAGAAAGGGAATCGTTGAAGAATAAAACAATGATCCTGTTGAATGAAAATCAACGGAATCTGGATCGTCTCCAGAGGGCTTAGATCTTATAATTAGGTGGGCATAATTGACAACACTTACAGAATTATTGAAATTCACGTATCTTCGTTATGTATTATAATATTATGTAATATTCAACTATGATGACATTACGCGGCAATAATGACAAGGGTAATTAATACGTGTGACATTAATAGGCTTTGTGCATTTATGATGTCGGTTATAATTAATGCATTCTCAATGTGCTGGAATTAATGCGCACACCGACCCAGTATAATGTGCTCTAATTAATACATCGCTATGAAATGTCACTTTTCGTTTAAATTAGTTTCGGAACGACGACTGTATTTCGATCACCGGTACGTATAATTGTCTAGTCCACAAAATTGTACGTTTATGGCAATCAAAATATTTTAAAGAATAGTTAAATTATGTAACAAAATAATGACACTAAAAAATTCGTATTAAAATAGTGCTGATCCTAAATTGCTTTTACTCAACTGCGCATCGAAATACATTCAGCACTGCAACTTGCATTCGAATGCAACTATTTCAACGAAACTTTTCCTCAAAAGCTTCCAGACAATGGCTCGAACCCAATAAGAACAAGATCCATTTCTACAAGTTTTATTAGTACTGCTAGATTCTCAGGCGGTAGAAGGCATTTGTCACGAAAGGAACTGAATTGAAGCCGCATTCGGTAGTGTGTTCGTTCACTGAATGACTTTTGCATTATGAGAGTTGAGGCTGGGTGTATCACGGGGGGTGACAGGGCCACAGGGCTAAGAATATCATGGGAATCATAGTGTCACAGCGCTGTGAGCAATACAATGCTGAAGGCTTCCTAGTATTGAGAGTTTGAAGGGGATGAAACCGACATAGTGCTGCGAGTTTCAAGGGGATGAAACTGACACAGTGCTGAGAGTTTCAAGGGGATGAAACTGACACAGTGCTGAGTTTCAAGGGGACCAAATTGACACAGTGCTGAGAGTAGCCAGTGCTGAGAATAGCACAGTGCTGAGAGTAACACAGTCCTGGGAACGTCATAGTGCTGAGAGTGACACAGTGCTGAGAGAGATACAATGCTGAGAGCGTTATAGCGCTGAGAGTTTCATGGGGGTGAGAGAGTCACAGTGCTGAGAGTGATATAGTGTTGAAAGTGTCAAGTGGATCAGAGTGACACAGTGCTGAGAGTGTCACAGTGCTGAGAGTGACACAGTGCCGAGAGTGTCACAGTGCTGAGAGTGACACAGTGCTGAGAGTGTCACAGTGCTGAGAGTGACACAGTGCTGAGAGTGTCACAGTGCTGAGAGGATAACGAGAGTGTAACGATGTCATGTAGAGGCAGGAAGTCCACTTACGTATACAGCGGCCGACATTTTCAGGCAGCTGACAAACATTGCGCGGCGTTGACGGCGGCGCGGAGTTGGTCTGGTGACGGGAATGATGCGAATGATTCTTCGACGAGTTGAACGACTGCTGAGAGGGCAGCCTACGACTTCCGGGCATCGGTCCCAGATTGATGCCGCCGGCGCCGTTATTGCTGCTGCTGGCACTCTGGAAATTGAGCCGGAAATTCAATATATTAGAGAACGAGGGGGGGGGGGGGGAGAGATGAAAATTAATCCTATTTTTTTTTTTCATTTTAAATGGTATTGTATATTTTGTTATGTATACCATGAAAAGCCGTTTCAAGGCGGATATTGTGACCAGATATAGGAGCCTCACTTTTCTGAGAAGTCTACAGAACTTTAGGAATCCTAAACGATTTTGTCAGGTCAATATTAAATCGAAATACAAGTGTTACTCACAAAGGCATATGCACAACAAAAGTATTACATTATTAGTGCAACTAATATACAAACATGTGTTAACGAATTTCTAAATTCGAAATTTTCTTTTAACAAATTATCTGAAAGAATTAATCTGTTCAACTGACTTCGTACTTCAAACGACTCATTGTTACCGACGTGCAAAGTGTTCGTACACCGTCAATAATTATTGTGACGAACACGTCACGCTTTCCACGGTTGACAGATGATTGTTGTTCAATTTTCAGGGCGTTATTAGTTGCCACGGGTAATAGACTAGTTTCGGCGTATCTTGAACATAGATTGTATCGAACCAAGATCAAATTGTTTCCGTTTGAGAACAACACGCAGTATTCAATATTCAACGTGTTCCGCCCGTCTCGGTCTATTTCGATCGCGACACTCGTAGCAGAGATAATAGGGCGTTAATCATTGTCATTAATATTGCTTGTCTCCGGTGCGGACTATCTTCACGAGAGGCATATGGCATTCGATATCTTTCTATCTGTGTTTCTCGCAACATTGCGACGAATTTCTGTTGATAAACGTACAGTGACTTGCATTAATGGATTGCGAATCTTTCTGCAAAATAAAAATGTTTTCCCTCGGTCGTGAATACATGAGAAATAATGTTTCACAACTTTTGCAAACATCGTCTGATTCAGTGATCTCCATACCTCCACATTATAGTATGCACAACAATATCTCCAGAGCTTGAGTCTAACATATTAATTTTTTTGTTCATATGTCGAATAATGGACGAACGCTTCAGTAATTCTGCTTTGGGTCACCTTTGCAATGGATGTGCAATAACTTTTACAATTGTTATCCGATTCGCTTCAAATTTTATATACACAATCTCTCCATTCATGTATCCTAGTACTCGGAGAAAAGAGATTTTTAGGAGAAGAGAGAATATTATTAACAATTTTATTCAGAAGAGCTCGATCACTGAAATATACTGCCATTGTACTTGCGACAAGTACACCAAGTACATTGTACTTGCAAATACTGTTGTATCGTTAATTAAGACGATTAGGAAGAGAAATGAATGTGCATGTAGCTCTAATATTTTGCACTGAATGCAGGCAATTTTAATTTTGCATAAAAATTCCGTGTCAATTCCCACTTAAAAGGCAAACCGGTTCGGATAAACCGCCACGTCGTGTAGATCGAACGAGAAGTGTAAATTCGCTTAGGCTCGTCGATTTTCGCGTCCAATCAATCGTCTACACGATTTCGCGAAGCGTTCGTTCGACACCGGACTGTTTTCCCGAATTCACCGAGTCGTGTTCGCAAATTCGCGCACTGCAAACAGTATTGCAACACGGACACGAGCAGGCAACAGACGCCTGTGACATAACAATCGCGTGTCCATGGACAATATGAATTTTCCGCGGGACCGTAGACAATAGGTTTCGAGTCGCATGTATCCGATCCCAGTGAAATTTCAAGCTTCGATTGTTCCGGAGAACGGAATCATTAATCGGAGATTAACACGTCCCCATTCTGTGCATTGTCAACTCGCTGAACAGATAATTATATTACATTCGTACCCCTGTCGTTGATCATTTGAAACGGGGCAATGGAAGTGACTGTGATTGTTGTACGTTCGCTGTGATTGTTCAATTTTTTGTCCGTCCGTATCGACTAATTGTAAGCTCTGACTTTATGCATTTTCGACAAAATGAAATAAATGGTGCACGGACTAGGTAAACATTAGTTTACGTCAAAATGAAATTTAATAATTTAAGTAGATTGTAAACAGTGTACCAGTAATATTAAATTCATTTGATCGAAGTGCTTTCAGTTTAACTTGTGATAATAATTCGCAAGTACTTTTAATTTAACTTGTAAGTGTTTTTAATCATTCGAAAGGGTTTTAATCGAAGTTGCAAGTGACTCTAATAATTCTATCAGTCACCTTGGTGGTTTGACGCTTCTCGGAGTCAGCGTAGAATCGAAATTCGGTACGATAGAGACGCAAACTGCGCAAAAGGAAGATCGCGGTGCAGTTTCAAGGAGGCGAAGCACGTTTCAACAATCCAATCCGTATGAAGATGAATGGTAGCCATTGCATAAGCCCTGGAGATATTTATACTCGGCTCGGAAATAACTGAGAGAGAGAGATCTCGTTTGCAGTCACTGGCGTTAGACTCTCGGGGAGAAAAAAGTCAATGAGATTGTCGAGACATTCAATCGCCCGTGCTGAAACCTCATGAATACCGACCACGTTGTCGCCACTTTTCTTTCGTTTCTTTTTCTGCTGGGATATTAGCGTGTCTCTCAATTCGAACAACTGATATAAATTCGCTATGATCTACAGATCTCGTCGATTCAGATGTACACTCGGTGTCTCGTTTAGAAATTATATCTGCTGTGATCGTAGAAGCTACAAGAATGTGTCTTGAGTAAAATGATACTATAGACTCTCCCGAATCCAACAATATTTTTATTCGTAGCGTCACGAATGTTTAAACACGTTTAAAAAATATTTAAAGGAGGACGAAACATTCAGTAACAGTTTTCAATTTCATGAATTTTTTCTGTTCCAAGTGTAGATGCTGTGCAAATGTTTATTACGTAGGACCATTGCGTGGACTCCCCCGAATACAATGATATATTTTTCCACAACATTGTTAACATTTAGACGTGTGTAAAGGACGTTCGAACAGAGCAAGTTATTTTCACCGAACTTTTTCCGGACATTTCAAACTTTATCGTGAAAATGGAGGGTCCCGGATAAAATCTAATTGCAGTACGCGATAGAACGTGCTTTTCTCTTTCAGAAACCGGTGAAAAAAGTTGGAACGCGTGTTTCGTTTCCGATCGACAAAAAGAAAGAGTTCCGCGTGTCACAGAGTTTTGCCAGTGGTTCCCAACGCGAGCGTTCGCAATGTATTTACTATGGTGCAACGTTGCTGTTTGTATAAATAGATTACACGTATTGACACTAAATTTTACAGATTAATATTGATCGAATATCTATTTTACCAATCATCGAAGAAGCTGGCAGCAAATGCTGCAACATAGCACAACAACAAGAATGCAAAATGAATGTTAGCGTTGAGATTCACCGGCGAGATATCGTTTCGCGCGGAACTATTTCATTTCATTAATTGCAAACGAAGTTCGTTTCGCAACCTATTTCACAATTTCTAAGGAAACCGGGCCCTGTCTATCACGGTGTGCAATTAAATGTTGCATCAGCCAGTTATTTCCTAAAATAAAAAACGGAAATCTCCGAGAAAATTGGTGCGCTAAAGGCTTCTCTTTACGGATCTCTATTATTATTTAAAAAAATACACTGTTGTCTTTGGAAGAGTCTACGGAATCCGCAAGGAACATTCGCATAACATTTACAACTAAAGCAGAATAAATTCCTGCAGTTGAGGAACGTCTGAAGAATTCGATGCAATCATGGTGCCTTGTCCTCTTTGAATATTGTTAGCAGATATTTGAATATTTAAAATATTCGCAAAAAATGTAACGTTTTCTTTTGAAGAGTCTGCGGAATCATTCTACGCAGGGAACGTTTTCATAACTTTCGCTGTTCAAGCAGAAAAATCTCTTGAAATTACTAATCCGATTTATTGATTCATTGAATGAAATTTTTTAAAAATTGAGGGTCATGGAGAAACACAGTGTAAAATCTATAATGATAGTTGAGTAGTTATTTATTAGTTGACCACATCCAGTACTTTCTTTCCAGTAATTCTGTAATGCAAAGCACAATGAGAAAGTAATTTAGGAAGTTCCCCAGTCCAGTTGACTCAGTCATTGTGTACATATAATATTGCGGAGAAAGCTTGCAAAAGTTCTTTAATATTAAATCTTGCCTGCCACGTTCTTCGTTTCTTGGACAAGTTCCAAAGTGGTCTCCTCTCGGAAGTATTTATGTACAATGCGGATTATGTTTTAATTAAAAGTTGGATTGAAAAATGGACCGACGGGTACGTTCAATAACATGCTCATTTATATCAATGTACGTCAATTGACAAGCGACAAAATGGCTAGTCAATGACGTTGAGAAAATGACAATCAAAGACCAGAGAGCGGACACGCAAACATTGCAACAATTTATTTAGCCAAATCATCTATCCGAATTTTTATGAGATAAACCAGCATCCGGTATCGTTAACGCTGTGCAAAAATACGAGTACGTAACATACAATGTACGTAATATATAGCCTACGATAATATAATCAACGTAAAATTCGTCATATCAGATAACCGGAATAATTTTTACAAATACTTGCTAGTCACAGCACTCGAACTCGTTAGAACGGAAAAAAATGAAAGATACGAAAATATAGAGGGTGGACTAATGGATAATAAATACTCTATCGATCCACTCTGCAAAAATTAGGCCATTCCATTAAAAGAAACCAAGGTGACCTTGAAATCTCCGAAACGCCTTTACCCGTGTAAAAAATGTTTCCCCTTCTATATGTACCATAGAAGTTTTGCATATACCTTTTTCTTTCCGTATTGTTATTGCAATAAGGGAAATATTCAAGGTGGTCGTTTTCACATATTATTTACAGCTAATTGACCAATACAAAGTGCGCAATTTACTCCGGACGACACACAATAAGGTCTCAGATTGCCGCGTAGATAGATACAGAGTGGCGCAGAAGTTGCAAACCGTTATCGTCGATTAACGGGATCTATTGGTTTATTTATGCTATTGTGGCCGGTTGCGATTGATAGGATCACTCTGCACACGCAATAATATCAGCACTTTCTCTTGCGAAGCTGCGAGGTTGCTATTATCAAAGTGGGTGTAGAATTGTAGATTAATAGGTTAATCGCCCTGTCCGACACGTGTTGAGTTGTAATTCAGTGTTGCACTGTGGAAAACGAAAAAGTGCAATTCACTTCTCCATTTCTGTATTAAACCGGAGCTATTCGTTAAATAAAACATTTCTGCTTTTACTCCTATTCTGCTCTCTTCATTATTTTCGTACAAATTATGAATTATATGCGCATGTAATTTTTATATGTGCATAACAATTTATGCACTTTTACTGTTCCTTTCTACAAGTGTTACTTTTAACAAATCATTGTTTTTTTTTATTGAAACTTAATTCTTATATAATATTTCTTTTAAATGCATTCTTCAGAATTAAGTATTTAATTGGAATATTATTATTTCAATTGGAAATGTATTCTTGTGTCTTAAAAAATACAAAAGTGTTGGGGTAATTAGCAGCTTCGACAGATATAATTCATATTCATTCTTGTAAAAAAAAATTGATCTAATAAAAGGAACAAGTAGTACAATAATTAAATGGAGAAAAGTATCGCAGAAGGATCGATGTTAAAGGAGCATTTTCAAAGGAATGGCTTGCACGTTGTAAAACCGATAACATTTTAATTAATGCTTCGTTCTGGTTCTGCAGAGTAACAATTACGCAAAGGATTGCAGAATTGATACTACGCATAATTATTCAAACAAAGCATTTGCTCAATGTGGTATAATTCTATATCTCACCACTAGTTTGAGGAATATATAAATCACGTTACATTTCTCATAATTACGTCAGTTTAATCATGTGTTAATGAGTTTACTTCTATCACGGAATATTAACGATACACGATACTGAAACTGATATCAATTTTTAACTGTTACTAATACATTTCATGAAGTTGATGTCATCCCACGATTGTACACCACTTTTATCTTATCCGCTCCGTTATTGTTTCATACCTATTACATTAGACACTTTCGTCGACTGCGAAGACCCACTATGTCCCAAATATACAACAATGTTAAATCATTCTTGCAACACAAGCGGTGCAATCAATTGGGTAAAACCAAGCTATCTATCATGTAATTGGCGCTTATCAACAGAAACAACGTCAAAAGTCACTTGTCCTTCAACTACTTAACTCGCATGATATCGGTTGACATTGCGATTATACTCGTGCGAGAGAAACCATTTGAAGAGGACCCCCAAAAATTATAATCAGAATCGCTCCAGCAACAACTCATCAAAAATGAATCTAGTAACAGCCTAGCGGTGCATATTAGCCTACCGTTTCTTATGAAGTAGAGCCATAACCTTCGAAGAACGAGGCATTCTTTATAAGAATGCAACAAAGGCATAACTTTAGCAGTTGATGCGGAGAAAATTAAAAAGCGCCTGTATTTCCGTTACTTTCTCGCTGTTCTTCTAATATATTAAAACGAAAATAACGTCTCGGATTTGTCATGATAGCATTCCTGTCCTGTTAATCCGACAGGAATAAAAAGGGCACTCGGTTGAACAGGACTCGGAATCGATTGATCGTCCACGGAGATGATGAAGCACTGCAATTTCTCGGGTAATGAAAAATAAGCACTAGAAAGTTCCCTAAGAAATTCTTGAGAAGGAACGGAGTTCCATTCGTATTTTCCAACGCAACGTTCTTATTAATACTCAATTAATCAATTATTACTACAAAAACTAAGAGCAGGCGAGAGACAAAACTGAAAAGACGTTAGAAGAATTTCGGTAATATTGTCAAGTCATTTTCGACTGATTAAAATTATTGAAAGCGGGGAAACATTCTCTGCTGCCTTTTGTTTTCCATAGTCGACTCGGAAAATTTTGATTTCCCATGAAAATTCGCCGTTTGCTCGTTGCAAATATTTCTATTTTAGAAAACGAATGTACTGCCCTCTTACATATTTTAGCTTGTAACCTTTCTTGTGTTTATGTTTATGACATATTTTGGGCACAATTACGCATGCTATGTCACGGCATTTGATCCAATTATTCGCCTCTCTTGAATCGTAGTTCGACGCTGTTTGCAATACCAATCCGAGAATTCCTATTGGCCCCTTCTATTCCCCCACTGCCTCTCCATTCATATCGCAAAATGTGCACATTGCATCGTTTGATCATGGTTGTGCATTTGGATCCTATGAGTCGACATTCGCGGTGTCTCATATCGTCAGCAATCTACGATTTCACTGATTCTTTAATTGTGTATCGTAATTCAGCTGAACCGTGTTCGAGCAATTCAACTTTCTTGTAATAAATTGAAATTACTTCGATAAATTAAAAATTGTAAATGGAGGTTCCGGTATTTTCCGGACATAATTACATATATTAATATGTACCGTTTTAACGCCAACACCATCTTTAATATAAACGCTTAAAATCTGCAACCCAGCGATGTCCCTTTGAGAAAGTTTGAAGCGATACGCAGCGGATCGGTGCAGTTAATATTTAAGCAACGAATCGTTGTCGACGATACAGCGATTGTCGGGAGGGTGATGAAGAATTTTTCGGCTGATTTCGCACTTTTGCGTGAGGTTCGCTATTAAGTACAAGATTGAAGGGTCTCTTTCACGGGGGAACCCTGACCCGAAAATCGGGAACACGTGTACACGTATCTGCCGAATCATCGCGATGGAAGTGTTTGATGGCTCGTTGAATGCCGTCCGTTGGTTTCCCGGCTCTGAAACGTGTCCGATTCGCGGGGCCATTGAATTATTCATGTAATCCGTTTATTCGAGGGCATGTTCGAGTGTGAAGTGTCCAAAAATTCGCTTTTCACGTATAGTTCGTTCACCGTTTAAGGGATAGGTCATACCAGGCAGGCCAGACGCGGTGGGTGTAACCAAATTCAGTCGTCAAAATTAGCCAGACCCTAAACGAGCAATAGCAAGCGACCGTTCCAGCGAGCCTGCTTCAATTTATAAATCTAGAGCGGCATTCGTTTTCCAAAATAGAAATTCCTGTGCCGAGCAGACGGCGGATCTGTGTGCGTGTGACCACAATTTTCCGAGTCGACTATGAAAAACAGTAGACAGAACAGAGCACTTGGCGGTATTCTGAAATTGTTCTTATTAGAACAATTCTAATGAGAATTCTTTTCTTATTCTTGTTATTACAGAATACACAGTTTTGTCCTTCGCCTACTAGTTTTCGCCGTAAATGCATAAATCCGCGGTGTATTAATAGGAGCGTTGCATTGGAAAATACGAATAGAACCGAAGAGCTCCGGGCAACAAACGGCCAGCCCGATTTAGACATGACTTCCCACTCAGAGTTTTTAACCGTTCGAGGCAACAAACAGTCGGTACGACTGTAAACAGTCGGGGCAACAAACGGAAAGCTCGATTTAGACATGACTGGCCACTTAAAAGTTTTTCATCGTTCGAGGCAACAAACCGAGTTCTTCGACTGACGTTCCTTCTCGAGAATTTCTTGGGCTAACTTTTTAGTTGCTTCAATCTCGTTTCCCGAGAAATTGCAGTGCTTCATCATCCGCGGACGATGAATCGATTCCGAGTCTTGTTCTATCGAGCCTCCTTTCCGATTAACAGGTTATTTCGAAAAGTTATTTCAAGTGATAATTATAAGTTACTTCGAAAGTTTGATAACCGCGTTCGAGAAACTAACAACTCGCAAACGAGAAAGCTGTGGGAACGATACTTACATGCAACCCGATGCTACGGTACATATTTTTTTTATAGCAGCATAGGTATTTAAGCATTTAGTCAGGGTTGTCGGATATATTTCATCCTCAACAATTTATTCCGTTTTACCCATAAAAATTGTACAAATATTTCTTAGTTAGCACTGTTCTTAGTTAGCATTGCAGGCTTTCCTACATACAACAGCACAGTATTTGATATCATTATAAACATTCGACTCTGTTTAAACAATGTATGAAACTCACACCATTAACTCATTCAATGTTTGGCTCTCCGAATGTAGAAGCTACGCGATCATTTAGAATGATTCTGTAGAATCTCCCGAATACAATGGTATATTTGCCAATCTCATCATAAACATTCAAAACCGTTTGAATAATATTAGCGTGGGAACAAAGCCGGGTTACCTCTGTACATAACGTTTATTGACAGGAAAACAAATATTTACAACGCGACGACACTAATTGTTGCTTGTTTTACAATGCTCACGCAATTCCGACTCTGACTACAAATGCGATCATTTCTGAGTCGACTACGACTATTTTCGGAAATTCGACTAAGCGACTCTCCCTCTCTCTCTCTCTCTCTCTCTCTCTCTCTCTCTCTCTCTCTCTCTCTCTCTCTCCGCTGCCGGGACAACGGCAGCTTTTCCTAGGAGCGATTGGCAAAACATAGTACTTCTTGCTTGCTGTGTTGCTACTCGCTCAGCTGATTCGCAAGGTGATGTGCAGCATCTATCTGCCATTAGAAGCTCTCAAACATCACCCTTCTTCACAATCATCTCAAATAACCTTCCATTTGAACAATATCTTCTGCATTAACCATGAAACCCATACGAATATTACTGACCCATAACAATTCTCTTCACTGAAGTAAATCAACACACAATTTTCCAAACTTAACCCTTAGCGGACCATGGCACTTTTACTTACTGGGTTATATATATATATATATATATATATATATATATATATATATAAAAATATGAATAATGAATAATTATGTGTATATATATAAATGTTCGCTAATATAGAAATATTTTCGTTTCTATACTCGATATAAAAATGTTGAGTCCACGGTTTCTCTTCGTGTGAAAAACAGCTTGGACCTGGTAGGAAGTAAACTTGAAATACTTCCTGACCGTTAAGGGTTAAGGGGAACGGTGCCGTTAGCCTTTCCATTGGAAACATGTCCGTTTGCCTCGGACTCGTCCTTTTTGGTCCTGATATTCAACCAGTAGCCGGTAACAGGACGTCTCATTAGAGTTTTCGGGCAAAACTTCGGAGGTACAGACGTCTTCTCGCAAGGTTCGAGAACGCAATTCTTCAGCAAGTGGTAGAGCAGTACTTTGGCCTCCATTATGGCAAACCTGTTGCCAATGCAAACCCTAGGACCCAAACCAAACGGAATATACACATTCTGCGGGACTTCGCCGTTTAGGAATCTCTCTGGCCTAAAGTTCTCAGGATCCTTATAGTATTTAGTATCATGATGCAGGCCAGACGGGAGGAACCACAACGCGTCTCCAGGTTTGAGCTTGACGGGTTTAGCACCAGGTTCTGCTGGAGGAAGTTCGAACTCTTTCACGCAGACTCTGTCGAGAAACGCTGCTACCGGATACATTCGCGAGGTTTCGTCAATGACTGCCTCCATGTAGGTCATGTCCCTGATCACGTCATAAATCGGTTCACCCTCTGCTATCTTCCGATGAGCTTCCTCGACTTCGAGCAAGACTTTCGATTTAACTTCCGGATGAGTGGCGATCATTTGAGCGACCAAGCACATCATTGTTGCTGTCGTGTCGAACCCGGCCAGGAAGAACACGAATGCTTGGTTCGTCATCTCGTCGACGGAAATGCGTTTACCGTTCTTGTCACGGGAGTCCATCATCAGCTGGATCATGTCTGGTCGGTGAATGCCCTGGTCGTGGGTGCAGAAGGATTAGGTTCATGTGTATATAACGGTGTTTGTTGCTTAAATTCTCAGATACGTACAGTGGATCCAACAAATATTATAACATAAAATTCCTTATTGGCGCTATTGTTGTAATTTCCTAGAAAACAATTGTACAGCAATAAGCTTGGACATAGACTAAAGCTTGAAGATTTACCCCGCAGTAGAAACTTTCTCGGGACTAGGTAATTTGGTGTTCGAATACATTTTGAGTCCACTGTACATATCATTGTTATTTTAGAACCGTGTTAAATGAAAGGTAAGAATAATGAAAATCATGGGACTGTATTCCGTGTTATATTATATGTTACTGAAAGTCATTCGAATAGAGGCAGTGTAGTATCAAAACGGACATTTCGGAATATCCTGTTATCAGCGAGTTGTTGCGTTTTTGAAGATAACCTTAGACTTGACAAGATGTACTAAATGTACAGACATATGTAAAAATAAACTACATTAAACACATTATCAAGCTAATCAGCGACCCACTATCGATCACACAAACACTCAACCATCGCTAATTCTCCTAACGCAAACCCACCAACTGAAAACTCACCTTCTCATCCCTCATCTTAGTGGTCTCGGCAACAACCTTGGTGAAGAACTGCCTGGGCTTGTTCCCAAAAATCTTGATACCCAACAGCCGAGAAAGCGTCGGAAAATTCCTGCCAGCCAGCGTCTTCAGCGACACCCAAGTACCGAAATTAAGCGTCTCCCTTCCGAGCTTGTAGAACTCATTGTCCGGATTCTTCAGCGAGTCCACGGCAATCCCGAAGCTGCAGGTAGCCACGACATCGTTCGCATAACGTCTAAAAAGATCCTGCATGTCCCAGGCTCGTCCTTTCTTCGACTCCTGAGCAACGAAGTCGCTGGTTTTCTCTGCGCAATCGACGATCAATTTGAACATCGATTTCATCTTCGATGAAGTAAAAGCTGGACTAAGCAACTTCCTCATCTCCCTCCAAGTATCGCCTCTTAGGGAGAACAGGTTCTTGCCCATCAATGGATCCATCTCCGCGTTAAGAAACGGTAAGTGGTCGGTAAAGTGGTCAAAGTTCTTCAAGGCGATCGAGGAGATCAATTCGGGATCTCGGATCACGATCATTGGGGTGAGAAGGTTGTGGAAGCCGAAATACTTCAGATCTCGGAACTTGAAGTAAACATCTCGTAGGTAATCGCTGACGAATTGTTTCCGGAACAGTACTGGTGCCATGTTGCCCACGATCGGCCATGGTTTCGTGTATTTAATGCCTTGTTCATCGAAACTTGTTCTGCCCCATAAGAGACGGTAGGCTAATATGCATAGGAGGACCACGGCTAGGGCTGTTGTTACTGGATCCATTTTTAACGAATTTTTGTCGGAGCGATTCTGATTATAGTTGCTTGGGGATCCTCTTGCGATGAATTCCCGTGCACGACTAACAACGCAACGGCGATCGTTGGAATAAATACTACATGGACATGTGGTATCTTCGGACGTTGTAGTTGATAACTACCAAGTGGTCGTTATCTCCAGAATCTGCGTTCCGCATGTGAGCAGCTTGTCATGTAACCAGTAGTTAGAATTCGTTTGTGAGAATGTTGCAATCGTTGAGGAAGCAGGTACGTAGTAACCTGTGCTGTTGCCCTTGTGAATAAACATTGATCATAGTCATTAAATTCAGTTTATTCGAATATTTTATTTTCATTTCATTCATGTGTTGTAGTTGACGTTAGTTTTCCCAGGCTCAAACAAGATTAAGTCAATCGATTATGATTGAAGGTCGACTCGTTTGCAAAACGCTGAAATCTTGACAGAATTAATTAATAACTAATTTTTTCTGCTGTAATTGTAATAGTTGTACGAATGAGTCTTGTGCAGAATGATTCTGTAGACTCTCCCGAATGATATTTTTATTCGTATACTTACGAATGCCTAAATATTTTCAAAAGAGAACGAAGCGCTTGAGATTCTTGGTGCTCTAAAGACATCCTACTCCGCTTAACAAGTTTTTAATCACGTTTTAACGTTTACACGATTAATTAAGAAAATTAGTGTCGCGTTCCGAAGTGTTTGTAGAACCATTCTACCGAAGAATCTTTCGCATAGCTTCCTCGGTTGAAGCAGAAAGAATTCTTAAGCTTGTCAAATATCCGAGGGAATTCGTGCGTTAATGATGTCTTGCTCCGCTTAACAATTTTTTAAACACGTCAAAACGTTCGCTATGTTATTAAGAAAAATAATGGCGTATTGAGAAGAGTCTGTAGATTCATTCTATGTAAAAAAAAATTTGCATAGCATTTTCGTTGGAGCAGTAAAAGTTTTAGACAGCTAAAGTGACAGCTTTAGACAGCACACACGCGGTCCACCGAGACCAACAATTGTTATCGTATCAAAATATTGAACAATGGATAGTTGCCTAGCTGCACGCGAACTCTCGAACACGAAACGGTCCAGTTGAGTAAATTCGACGACTGAATTCGACGCTAATTCCCTCGAACTATCGCTCCATTTCACATTAATTGTCGGTAAAGAGTGCATTTCAATTTCATAATGCATTCTCGTCCATATCAATGATAAATTTCGTTCGTGACCCAACTTTTTAAAATACATATTTAATACCGCATCGATATTTAATTATGACACGTAATATTCACAAGACTCATTCGTACAACCGTTACAATTACAGCAGAAAAAGATTCAGTCAAGATTTCAGGCATCCCCCGAATATGTCAATCATAATTGATTGGATCAACTTGTTTGCGCGTGGAAAAATTCAAATTAGCTATAACACACGAATGACATGGTAATAAAATATTCGAATGAACAGAATTTACTCGACTAACTATGATCAATGTTTATTCGAGCAATACCCAACTCTTTCGAATATCAATACGAGCAACCTAAACAGGTTCCTCAACAATTTCAAGATTCTCGCAAAGCTGTTTTTAATTGGCCGTTACATCACAAGCTCCTTACACGCGAAACGCAGATTCTGGAGCCGACGAGCACTCGGCGCTTATCAACGACAATAACGTCAGTAGTCACGTGTCCAAGTAGTTTTTATGACAACGATCGTCGTTGCGTTCCTACTCGTGCACGGGAATCCGTCGGAAGAGGATCCCCGAGCAACTATAATTAGAATCGCTCCGACAACAATACATCGAAAATGGATCCAGTGACAACAGCCCTAGTCGTGGTCCTCCTGTGCATATTAGCCTACCGTTTCTTAATCATCCGTGCCACAAGTTTCGAGGAACGAGGCATTCAATACACGCAACCATGGCCGATCGTGGGCAACATGGCTCCAGTGCTTTTCCGGAGACAATTCTTCGGCGATTATCTGAAGAGTGTTTACTTCAAGTACCGGGACCTGAAATACTTCGGCTTCTACAACCTTATCACTCCGATAATCGTGATCCGGGATCCCGAGTTGATCACCTCGATCGCCGTGAAGAACTTCGATCATTTTACCGACCATATAGGATTCGTTAACGAGGAAATGGACCCATTGATGGGCAAGAACCTGTTCGCCCTAAGAGGCGATACTTGGAGGGAGATGAGGAAGTTGCTTAGTCCAGCTTTTACTTCATCGAAGATGAAATCGATGTTCAAATTGATCATCGATTGCGCAGAGAGAACCAGCGACTTCGTTGCTCAGGAGTCGAAGAAAGGACGAGCCTGGGACATGCAGGATCTTTTTAGACGTTATACGAACGACGTCGTGGCTACCTGCAGCTTCGGGATTGCCGTGGACTCGCTGAAGAATCCGGACAATGAGTTCTATAAGCTGGGAAGGGAGACGATTAATTTCGGTACTTGGGTGTCGCTGAAGATGCTGATTGGCAGGAATTTCCCCACGATTTCCCAGCTGTTGGGTATCAAGATTTTCGGGAGCAGGCCCAGGAAGTTCTTCACCAAGGTTGTTGCCGAGACAACTAGGATGAGGGATGAGAAGGTGAGTTTTCAGTTGGTGTGGTTGTGTTTGTGTGATCGATAGTGGGTCGCTGATTAGTAGATCGATTCGTACACTGAACACTAGTAGCTTGATAATGTGTCTAGTAGATCGATTCGTAGACTAATTAGTTCGGTAGCCTGATTAGTAGATTGATTGGCAGTATGCTTATTTTTATCATCTCCAGAATTCGAATTTGGAATAGTTTATTTTTACATATATATTTATCTGTACATTTAGTACATCTTTGTAAGTTTATCCTCAATAACTATAGTCAACTCGCTGATAACAGGATGTTCTCAAATCTCGGTTTTCATACAACACTGCCCCTATTCAAATGACTTTCAGTAATATAATATAACAAGGAATACAGTCCCATGATTTTTATTATTTACCTTTCATTTAACACGGTTTCAAAATAACTGTATACATATAAATTGTCAATGTTTCTACGACGAAGTGAATCTTCAAGCTTTAATCCATGTCCAAGTTTATTGCTGTACGATAGTTTTCTACGAAATTGTACAACAGCTTGAATATCGTCAATAAGAAATTGTATGTTCAGAGATATACTTGTTGGATCCACTGTACAGGGTGTATAAAAAGGTTTGATTTTGGCAAGCGTAGGCGTATTCTACATCTTCGGATCGATGAAGATCTGTAAAAAAAAGTTGCCGCAAAAGTGTCCTTGACCTTGAATTTCAAGGTCAAATTTTTTTTATTGCATTGTATTCTACTCATCATGAGGATAAAAAGTGTCAAAGGAACCATGGGTCAAAACTTGACCGTTCTCATAAAAAATAATATTACAGTTATTACTAATTAAGTAAGCAGTTACTATTATTATTATTATTATTATTATTATTATTATTATTATTATCAATTACTAACGTAATTGATCACAATCAATATTACCTTTCAAGTCATGAAAGATGTTCATCTTCTATTTCTTCTTCTAAGCCAAAGAACCGATCCATTCTGGAAGATGTAGAATACGCCTACGCTTGCCAAAATCAAACCTTTTTATACACCCTGTACATATCTCAGAATTTATGCAACAAAAATCGTGCTCACGTAATCAACCGACTTAATCATCGTGCATTAACTTCGTCTCTCTGCTTCGATGACCAGGGTATCCAGCGACCAGACATGATCCAGCTGATGATGGACTCTCGTGACAAGGACGGCAAGCGCCTGACTGTCGACGAGATGACAAATCAAGCATTCGTGTTTTTCCTGGGCGGGTTCGACACATCGGCAATACTGATGTGCTTGGTCGCTCAAATGATCGCCACCCATCCGGAAGTTGAATCGAAAGTCTTGCTCGAAGTCGATGAAGCTCATCGCAAAATGGCAGAGGGTCAATCAACTTATGACGTGATCAAGGAAATGACCTACATGGACGCAGTCATTGACGAAACCTTGCGAATGTATCCGATAGCACCATTTCTCGACAGAATCTGCGTGAAAGAGTTCGAACTTCCACCAGCAAAACCGGGTGCTAAACCCGTCATGGTGAAACCTGGAGAGTCTCTATGGTTCCTGCCAAATGGCCTGCATCATGATCCCAAATACTATAAGGATCCTGAGAACTTTAGGCCAGAGAGATTCCTAAACGACGAAATCCAGCCGTATGCGTATCTTCCGTTTGGTTTGGGTCCTAGGATTTGCATTGGTAACAGGTTTGCCATAATGGTGGTTAAGATATTGTTCTGCCTTTTGCTGAAGAATTGCGTTCTCGAAGCTTGCGAAAAGACGTATGTACCTCTGAGGTTAAGCACGAAGAGTATAATGATACGTCCTCCTAATGGCTATTGGTTGAATATCAGGACCAAAAAGGATGAGTCTGAGGTAAACGGACATGTTTCCAATGGAAAGGCTAACGGCACTGTTTCTTAAGATTGACAAATTATACGTTGACGTAGTTGGGTGCAGAGAATCGTTATTGGTAAGGATAAGTCGTATCGGTTTTGATTGAAAGATTGAGTTAGAAGACTGAACTTGTTAACGATAGCGTGTAAGTTTCGAACATTGTTTGAACAGGTTTGAGTATTTATAATGTTATAAATGATTATACTGTTGTTCTTAGAAGAATCTACAGAGCGATTCCAAATAATAAACATTTGTGCAATTTCTTATAGTTAAGGCGGAATAAATTGTCGAATTTGAAAAATACCCAATAAACCTATATACGTTAGCCATGCCCTTTGTTCAAATCTACTTAAGTATTCTTATTGTTGTACAAAAATTTAAAGTTGTATTGGAACGAGCCCACGTTCATAATGCATAATACATGGAAAATACAAACAAAATAACAATGTATCACTATGGTAACAAAAAGAAAGAGTATCATCTGACAATCTGTACGTCACCTTTGTTACCACAGTAATAAATTGTTATTTTATTTATTACAACGTTTAAATTCCTTAACATCGTATTCCCGACCTGCTACCTAAAAATGTTGAAATAAAAAAATGTTGAAACAAGTTGTTGCGTCAAGAGTGCGTCTTTCTCCTTTAAATATATTTTGGACATGTTTAAACATTCATACGGCTATAAATCAAAGTATCGTTGGATTCGGTAGAGTCTGTAGAGTGATTCTACACATGAAACATTATTGTAGCTGTTACGGTTGAAGCAAAAAAAAAATTGTCCAATCTGAAAGATGTGTCTGTATGTGCGTGCGTGCGTGTGTGTGTGTGTTATTAACTTAGGAACGAGTTTTTTCCGGCACCTAATATTTCCCCAGCTAGAACGAATTTTCCTTGATCCCCGGCGATATTTCTCTATTACCGGGGACGAGGAAGATTTAACCCGTCCGTACCCGTACACGACTCGCCTCACATAGTGATCGCCTAACGGATAATCCTTCTATCTCTGTGACAATATCCCCCGCGAAAGTGTTATTGTCGCGCGTGTGACAGTGGCTCTGCTTTTAGCCACGTAGAGTTATACAACTCACATTAGTATTTCGGCACGACGCTATGTCGAGTGTCGTTGCCTTAAAATGTTTGGAAAATCAACACTTATTATTTTTAACAAGACACTTATTATTTTTCTCGCTATGACACTTATTATTATTTATTTTTCTCGCTATGTCTACCAATTACAATTTTCTTCAGTCTTTATCCTATAAGTTTTATCAAATCTAGAAGTGTCCGCTATCTAACATTTTTATTGAAAGAGGAACGGAAAATAACTATGTTACCAACTATGACGGGATACCGTAGACTGAAAGCTAAGTATGTTTCTTATTAACCCTTTGCTGTGGAATGCTGTGTCATCATACTTTTATTTATTAGGTCGAATGTCACCCCTAAGGCGGAAAATATATTCTGCTTATGCATGTCACTATTAAATGTACATTATCCGTACAACTGTTTTTGAAATTTAAACTGTAGCAATAATAACAAACATTTGCACAACGTAAATTATATTAAACGTTATTTTCTCGCCACCCCTTTCACATTAATTGCATGCAGTGTTCGATATCATTACATGGAGACAATAAAAATAATTTCATAAACAATAAACAATAAAATAATTACATGGAGATAATAAAAACAATAAAATAATTTCATTCAACACGATATTTTTTACTTAATATTTTTACTTGATTTTTTAGCATGTAATCTCGTTTTATACAAAACCAATATTCGACCCAGCGAGAAATACAGTTGAAATAATTCTCGACCGTAAAGGATTAATACATACTGATTTCTGCATGTTTTTTTTAATCAGATTATGTTGCAATGTTTAGTATTTTCTGCGAGAAAAAAGAAAAGAATTCGTTAGCAACTGTGACGATTTAGTTGAGGCAGTATTTTTCTGATTTATTCTGGCTCGTGTAGAAGTAATTAGCAGAGCACGGATGTTTGTGCAAAATAAATATTGTCTACATTAGTTGCAAGATACAGGAGCTACATACTTCGTTTTCTTTTTAATTATTAATTTTAATGAGCTAAAAATAATGCGACAATATGTTCTACCTACTGGTTTTTATCATAAACGCATAAAATTCTTAATAATTCTTCAAATACAGGTTAGTCCGAAAATCGTTAGCCGTTTATTTAAAAAAAAAATGAGAGCTACCGTAGAAAATGTTGAAAATTCTAAGTTCTCTTATACAGTTTAGTGTCGCAATACATACATTATTATTTTGCGAACTACTTTACGCACGACACCAGTACTTTCCGATACGTCGTTTTATTGTTATTGTTGTTATCGTTACAATTGAGGTTTGAATATTAAATTTTATTGTACGTTTCACACGGTGTAGCAATCATTACGACACCTACCTACTAAACCCAAACTTGCATCTCATAAAATTTGCACGCGCTACAAAATCTGCACAAACGCGCTACATGAACGCGAGCAACCATAAACGGAGCTATTTGCAACCATTCTCTGTATGTCGTCGGCTCAGACGAAAGGTAGGAAATGTACGCTTTATACATTCTACATCTTGCTTGCTATCTTCAAAGCATACGCACAGTATCTCGGACTTATGCGACGTGTAGCAAGAAAGCAGGAAAAATATTGCAAAAATGAAGTAACGTCAGTCGGAAAGAAGTATAAGATGCTCAGTTCGCGTTTCTCATGTTTGCGAATTCTGTCGGTGGTTATTTGACTGAAACGAGAGTTTGTTTTATTGCTGGTCCGGTAGTAATCGCGTTAGAAGGCCGGATCGATTAGGCGAATCTCGGTCCCGCTCAGTCCCCTAACTCGGTTAGGTTTTTTCGGTCTCCCGTGAGCAGGGTGTTCGCGACCGGTCCCTCTGCTTTTTGCCCCGGCGAAGTGTCAGTCTCGTTTATTTCGGTCT